>CM057090.1:10260699-10740699 GCA_029959045.1 Taenioides sp. WSHXM2023
ACATAATGCACCTTTAAATATGCACCTTTAAATATATTGTAGGAGTCAGTGCGCCCCTGCTGGCGAACCATGAAAAATGCCACATGTCTGTAATATATTTATCTGCTTGTAATCATGCATAGAATTTATTCCCCGAGTTTGGTTCAGATCAGATAATGTAGTTGTTTTATGTGTATGGTAGGGGGCGCTATAGTGTTCACTTTTCATATACTTTATATTGTTTTATAATCAAGTTGAAATCAAACATTAGTGATTAAAATTTCAGCGCTATAGGACAAAGAATGTGTGTGTAATATATTTTAAACTATTTTTTTGAGGTGTATATGCGCCCCTGCTGGCCAACCGTGAAAATTGCCCCATGTCCGTAATACATTTATTTGCTTGTAATCATGCATAGAATTTAATCCCTGAATTTGGTCCAGATCTGATAATGTAGACGTTTCAGGTCTATGCTAGGGGGCGCTATAGTGTTCACTTTTATTATATTTCATATTTCATTACATTCGGGCCGGGGTCCCGCAGTTGTGATTTGAATTTGAGCTCTCTAGGCCAATGCCTGTGGCCGTGAGAGGTCGTCAAAAAAACAGGAAAGGAAGGCATTTTTCGCCGGCGTGCTACGGGCAAACCGTAAGGAGTTAAGAAAAAACATTGAAGAATTATGTGAACCCATGTCTGTAGATGTGACATGTCAAATCTGAGCTCATTTGGACTAAACACAAGGGACTTGAATCTTTTTGCACACACCCAAGTCAAAACGGCGCCGAATTTTTGATCCAATATGGCCGACTTCCTGTTCGTCATAGAGCAGTGTTATGAATGACTTTTTTGTTTGTCTCCCTGAGCTCTATCACTGTTCTGAATTTTGTCAGCCTACGCCAAAATATTCTTTTCAGCTGCCCATTCATGTTGAAATTTTGATTTTTCAAGGGGGCGCTATCGAGTGGGGTCACTTTGGGCATTTTCGCTGGACCGGTTGATCTGATACCCCCATGTGGGACTTTTCGTCGATGTTCAGGCCTTCAAAATCGTGATCGTTTGCAAGGAAAAATAATAACACAAACGAAGAACAATAGCCCTCGCCATTGACTGAAGTCACTGGCGAGGGCCAATAATTACTCAAACTTGTGTGAATGAAACGAAACACAACTCCAGGTATGTTTGTGATTAGGAAACAACATTATCACATAGATTAGAAAAGAGCATAATAAGGGAACTTTACTTTCCTTGCATAACTTCTTCCCTTTTTTTATTCATGTGAAAGATACATGCCTTTTATTTTCCCATGCCATCTTAACCCTACTATTACTTTTATAACAGGTATTATATGACCTCAGTAGCGTCGCAAAATGTTTTTGAGGAGCTAACAGCATTATAACATTTCTTGACGCTCACAAGAGTCAATTTTGAGTAATATAGGACCTTTAAGAAGCAATAAGGGAAAAAATTAAAGTAGAAAGTATTCGGACAGCATAAAAAACTGCAGCCAGATTATGAATAGATGCTACTAAAGAGGATATGACTGGACTGTGTGTCTTATCAACTGGTGAGCCACAGCCCTCTGTCCATGCGATACCGTCCGCTTCTCTGCATCTGTCAGTGTAGTTCTCCACCCTAGATAACACAGGGCAGGATAACACACCACACCCAACAGCGGACAAAGATACACAAAACCTATTGGAGTTACATTTTCACTGCTGATTTAAGTAAGCTGCAAATATCAAATCAGAAGGCGCATGAAACAGACTCCGCCTCAATAAACTGTGAGCAACTTTAGGCACGTGGGAAAAACACAAATATCAATGTCAGCATTCAGCCAAATTCTCACCACACCCAGCTTTCAGGGGTAATTTCTATCAGTGTGGTGATTTGTGGATTAACAATTGTGTACAGGAGGCGTCAGTCAGGTGTGTGCAGTTACGCGCCAACTAGGTCAGGAGAAAGGCCATGAGTTTTGGGCACGCCCACTGAATACACACACATAAACAACTACGATAAAAATATGAATAACAGTGTAAATAGGAGATGGATGGAAAATATTAAGTGTCATCTAAGTGTCTCACTAGAATGATTAGCCACTTCTGAAATTCAACAAAATTAAATATTCATAAATTTATTATTAAAATGTTACATAATTAAAAACTAGAAAAGCACTCAGAGAGCGCAGACCTCCGCCAAGCCCCATTTAACGCAATGCTAACGAAATTTTCAAAGTGATCCAGAATCCAGGATTTCTTCTGGATCATCACCAAAATTTAATCATCTGTTGGATTTACCATTCGGAACATTTCCTGAAAATTTCATCAAGATCCGTCCATAACTTTTTGAGTTATCTTGCTAACTAACAAACAAACAAACAGACTCAGGCGAAAACATAACCTCCTTGGCGGAGGTAAAAATGCTATGTTAATACATTTAATATTAGTATGATTATAATATAAATTAAAATACAAACTCCCTAAAAATTCCCTTTATTTCATATTTGCTTGCTTTAAAGGTTTTCAACCTGCTAGAGAAGCTGAGAAAAATTCAATAAAAGTCTGAGTTGAACCTTGTGTCTGTTTTTCACGTTGGACCTGCATTCATCAATTAAAGACTTGACGCCTTTTGCAAACATACATTTTGTGATCAAGCAGAGAAGCAAAAACTAAGAAACACTGGTGGTTTCTTAGACATCTCATACTAATTGGTGCATAATTAGCAGCACAAGTCTTTTAACTGTGTGCATGTTTGATCTTGACCCAAACTAACCCTGGAGCTTCTGGTTCTCGCGCTCCATCCTCTGCAGGAGGATCTGCTGCAGGATGGCCTTCCTCCACAGCTCCCTCAGCTGCTCTCGGCTCCTCCGGCTCCTTTCCTCAGGTACCGGCCTCATGGACAGATCTCCTGAGGCCAGGGCAGTCGTGCCAGAGCACGTATGACCCCCCTCCAGGCATAAGTCTCCTCCACGCTCTAACAACAACAACAACACAAATGTAAGAGAATAACAGGTAAAAGTTTGTACAAGATGAGATGACCCAAATATGACTCGAAATAAATGCAAATATCCAAATATGTCTATTTATTATAATTGCTCTTGTACTATTACATATTAGGGTTGGACAATATGGCCAAAAAATAAAATATTTTTTTTTTAGCACAGACTGAATGATTACAGTTTTAATTGATTTTAATTAAAGTCAAAGGAGTGACTGCTGGTCTTTCAAGGGGAAGCTCTTTATGTTTTCATTCTTATCATATGCTATTATTTAATAAATTGTAAACCACCTTAAATTACATTTGTATAGATATCCAATTCTAATTGCACCCTAACCCTACTAAGTAAGAAAGTCAGGAGTGAACTTGTTTCATAATAATCCTTGATTTCATGATATTGCCATTTTTCAATATCTTGATTATTAAAAACTCAAATTAATCAAATTAATTCAAATAATTGCCCAGCCTTATAATAAATAGATATACACATATTCTACTGAATTGAATACTGGCAAATAAATGTCAAGAGTTCAGGTGAAAATGCTTTTCCCTTTGTAGTTAATTTCATAGACATTCTTAAAAACAAAACAGGTTTCTAAACGGGCACATTTACCGGGTGGTTAGAAGCGCACAGAAAAAGTGTTTTCGCGACTCCACCCCAAAGTGCAGGGTGGATCCCAAACCTCAAAATAGCCAGCGTTGTTTAGAATAGGGCCATAACAACTATTCCGATACAAGTGCGTGACTTGATGTTGACAGTTACAACCACACCACATGCGAACGTTGCCATCTGAGGTTCAGGTGTGAAAATCTGACACCTATCATCTGCAAGAAATGTTTAAGAGCAAATATAGTTTATTTTGAATGAAGTTGTCAACACAACGATTGTAACAGGTGAGGTCAACAGACAATGACGTCTGTGTGTCTCGTAAAGGTGACTGTGTATCCATGTGTTGAAACCTGCAAAATCACTAAACAAACAAAGGCCCTTATGTTTTAAGTGGAGCGAAGACATGCCAGACAGAGATATATATTAGTTAGACAAACACAGACTGTACCTACCAACGCACAAATTCAACTGTGATAAATTACTTCAAACAAAAGTGCTATCTTCTGAGGATCAGTATGCACCCATTACTAAGGCCTTGCATCAGTCATCTTAAAACAATCCCGTAACATGTAACTTGAGGTGGTACAAACCACTCCCTGAGCAAACCCTTCTGAACACAGACAGGGCCCAGTCAGTCCTTCTGATAAATACATGCTCACTTGCAAACGCAAAGTGGGTCAACAAGACTGGCGCTTTACTTTGGCGCTGTCTGTGTGTGGACAGTCAACACAACCTTGAACCTCCCCCAGCACAAAGCACTGGACACACCCATGACCTCATGCAAGCAAGAACTCACAGTATAATCCAAGTCATATTTCACTTTCTGTAATGGGAACAGGAATTTCTGTCCAACTTGCCTAAAACACGTCATACAGCTTCCCTTCAAAAGGAAACAATGCACAGTGACAAGAATAACTCCTGCTAATCCCGTTTTAACAGTCTGAGATTTGATGTGGATTTAAGTGTCATCCTTTCTCCATTTTCTTTTTATTAGACAAATCTCTTCATGATTGACAAATCTACTGGGATAAACAGAGCCTATAGAGCCCAAAACAAAAAAGGTGTTATGACACAAGTACATTCACACAATTAACACAGTTTGATAATGTTATAAACATGTTTAGTAATATGACTGTATTATAAGTGTTACATTTTGCACATAGTTTTGTCTTTTTTGGTCAGTGTAATTATATTTTTTCTTAAACATATTTTAGTAGTGATATTTTAGAATTAACCTTGCATAACATTCTGAATATATCCTATCGCAATCATATGTATAATAATGTGCCTAAATTTAGTGGCCTTGTAGTCTTTATCGGTTTTGTGGCGTTTGATGGCCAATTGACCAACATTTTAAACTTTGCTGCCCTCTAGTGGTAGCGACAAGGTTCTCAACAAGTATGATAACTTCTTTGCAAGTTTGTACAAGTTGCTTATCCTGAGTCCATAATCTCAGCATAAGAGCTGAATATTTGTAACGTTACAATTCATGCAGAACAATAATATGTAGCAGGACACACATGCGCAAATCAGACAGAAAAGCAAACATTATAGTAACAGACCAGCACTGTTCCCTGGCTTGGCTGCATTCTTACCATTGGCATCAGTTCCTTTCTGTGGTGTGGCGACTCTCAGAAAGATCTGCTGTCTCCAGGAGTGACGATGTCCGCGCAAAGGACTTTCTCCCATCTCCTGCATTGGTACTGGTGCGGATAAAGCTGCTACATCACTGAAAAGGACAGTAAAGGAAACAAAGCACAGTTTTGAATGTCAGGAGTTGTCCTTCTGTTTGCTTTGTAAAAATATACAATTGTAGTTTGTATTTAGGGCTGGGGATATGGCGAAAACATATTTTTATCTCATGATGATCAATCTTGATCAAACAAACAATGCTTTTAATAATAAAGTTCATGAAAATAAACAAGACAGACTTTTTAAATAAACCTCACAGAAATCAATGCTTTCTACTCTGGTATCATATAAGACCATGAAATTCAAATGTAGCTCTATGGAGTCAAATCTGCTCCAAACAATGTAGCTGATATATTGATTATTACTGAAATTAATTACTCACAATTTGAATAATACGCACTTAATTGCACGGGCATAATTGTAATAGAAGTTTGTAAACAGTATGAGGACCAGAACATCTGCTCGAGCTATTGACCCACCCACTAAAAACTATTTAAGCAATGATCTGCCTTTATTTTACTCCTCTCCATCTTAAACCTGTTCTGTGATAGTCTATGGGTTTGACAGGACCTGATACAAACAATACAGACACATCGATACACATTTAAAATGATTTTACTGATTCCAAAGTAAAAAAAAAAAAAAATAATAGTAAAATAATCCAAGTGAATTACACTGAAAGATTATTGAGAACTGTAAATGTTTGAACAATGTGTGTACCTGATTTTTGTTTCAGGATTCTCATTTTCTTGAACAGGAGCCAAGAATTGAAATTTCAGAAAATTAGGGACAGAGGAAGAGGACTGAAGACGAGCGCGAAGGCCACCCAGAGGACTAACATGGAGATGGAGGTAAAAATAACCAGCACAAAAATTGATGAATGGGACAACAGGTAAAACAAGACATAAAAATGCTCAAGAAACAAAAGGACATGAGAAAGTACTGTATGCAAGCAGGTAAATGACCAGTAGAGTGCGCTCACCTTCTTTTGCTGAGTCTGGCTCCCGTTAGAGGAGAGGAGTGATATGGGAGTAAAGAGGAGATTGAAGAATAGGGAGAAACAGGAGGAAGGGTGGAGTTTGTCGAAACAAGTCTAAACTCAGAACAAAAAGCAGGTCAAAGAGAAACATATTTAAGCTTAAAGGTCTAATATTAAGGAAAAATAAGTCTTGTGAGCTTTAAGCCATGTTAAAATGCTGACATGGAGATGTGTTTTGTTTCATTCACACATGTTTGAGTAATCCTTTACTATTAGTCTGGCTACATCTCCAAAGCTCAAAATGCTCTGTTCCACCTTGTGATGTCGTGAACTATCTTTTACTTTTTGTTTAGTAGAGACTAAAAATTCCAGGGCTGAAATCATCCAAATTATTCTAGTGAAGGTGTATGGAGTTTGAATACAAAGAGGAGCACTTCTACCACATGACATGACAACTATGAATAAATAAATATATGGTTTATGTGTTAAACATGTTTGAATGAAACAAAACACAGCTCCAGGAATGTATTTGATGAGATAACATTATAACATAGTTCAGAAAATAGTGTAATATGGGCCCTTTAATGCATGAAAAGGTGAACAGACCAATAGAAAAAAAATATTTAGTTAATAAGCAGCAACCTGTGCATTCAGTCATAGTGAAATTTAAAAACATATTCAGATCATGGGATTTTGGTTTACTCTTGATCAATAAACTTCCAAAAACTGATTAGAGCACAATTACCCACCACCCAAATGGAAACTGTGATCAAACTCCTGTAATACTTACTTGCTTTGGTGTGGGCTGTCTGTGCTGACGGAGTAGTGGCGTACGAGCTTGGGTTTGGTGGCGGCCGAAGGGTCCTGTGGCACCCGGGTCACGGTGAGCACGGGCACGTACTCTGCAGAGGACGGCGTGGGCGGGTGACTGTAGGTGCTCGCTCGCCGCCGAAAACTCTGAGAGCACTGAGCGTCAACGGGAACTGTCGAGGACTGGGACAGAGAACCATCCAGCTGCTTCAGGTCACCAGTGGAGTTATGGTATCTGCAAAAGTAATTGGAAAAAAAACAGTATGAGTATTTCAATGCAAAATCTATTACAATATCAAACTTAAGTATTATAAATAATATGAACTAAATGGTAAATGGTCACATTTTTATATAGCACTTTTCCACCTTTAAGGCACTCAAAGTGCTTTACAACAAGGATCCACTCACCCATTCACACAACCATTCATACACCAGTGTACGCAGACACTGGAGGCGAGGAAGTGTCTTGCCCAAAAACACAACAACAGCATTCATCTGTGGGAGCTAGAATCACACCAGCCAACCTGTGGATCAGTGGCTTTGACCGCTCAACAAATGATGTTTATGTCGAGAAAGGGATTCGAACTCGGTTCAGTGGACAAACGCTCTACTAACTGAGCTACTGTAATCCTGTAATATTAAAAAGTGGTAAAAAGGTTTCAGATGACATCACAACATTCTATAGGCCTATAATATTTAATACAGATGGGGAAAGCTAAAATAAATATTGCTAAAATGCATTTTCTTTGCTGTAATATAGTGAATTCTTGGGTACAGTTACTAATAAATATGATCAGGTTCAACATTTGTGAGTTAAACTTATCTTTATCTTAAATTTAAATAATAAGCAGGTCATGCCACCAGGCAAAGATACAGGTCAAGGATCTTAAAATGTAAAAAAAAAAATGTTAATGCAGTTTTCCAGGTTTGTGATCTATAAAAAGACTACTTGATATAAAAATGAGTGGTACAAAAACATGTCTGGCAGAGGCAGAAGGAGATCTGAGCTCAGAGAAATGAGAAGTGAAATAAGTTTGAGGAAGTTTGTAAAAGTTTGTGTTTTGTTCGTAGTATAAAAAAACAATGCCATGAAGAAAAGTAGGTGGTGGATCCTCCATCAGAAAATGAACCTTTAAGAGAAAGTATTTTGTCTTAATTTTGGCCTTATTTAGAGATAAAAACCCAAATTGTTATTCAAAGTTTTGACTAATAATTGTACATTTTAATTATCAAACAAACTCCATTTAACATCTAACTCTACAAAGGTAACAAAAAATAACACAATAGAATAATAAATAAATTGTGAGTACTTTAGTGGGCTGTTTGGCCGCAGTTGGGGGTCCGGTAAGGGGTCATACGAGCAGGGCTGGTCTGGACTACTGTTGACTGTAGAAATGGAAGAGCTGCTGGAGCTCCTCTCATTGTTTTCTTTCTGAGTGCGAGACTTGCTGCTCCCCTTTCAACAGACAAAGCACATTATGTAACTCACAGTGCAGTACATTAGGAGTAAAGTAAATAGTCATAAAATGCCAGGGCTTTTGTACCTTCCAGATGCCTTCCAGAGATTCAGTCAGGGAACGTTTAGCTCGGCTCTTAAACTGTTCAAGTCTTTGTCGACTCGTGCTCTGCTGCTGAGCCTCTACAGTCACTGGGGCCTCCACACAAACCTACACATTAGAAATAACAGCATTTACACAGCGGGTATCAGTAGTGTTTAGTACGCCTGTCATGATAATTACTATATAAACTTATCATTCAATATATAAAACATGAAACAATATATTTTGAGGTCAGTATTTATAATATGTACAATTTCTTTGCACTACTTAGGATTTTTTGTTTATTTTTTGGTAATACGATAAGATATGAGCCGCAGAGGGTTGAAAAATTACCTTGTATGACTCATTACAGATGCAACCACTCTCACCTTTTTGTTGAAAATCAGACAGGACCATGAACGCCTGTACTGATCATAGGCTCCTGAAAATATGTTGTTTAAATCCATTTTGTATTTTTTCTTAAGTTTTCAGACGTTCGCTAGTGCACTGTGTCACCATGGTAACTGTTGAACATTCCACCAATAGAGATACATGTAGAACATCCCCAGCATTCCCTGTGAAGTATCAATATGTGTCCCTAATATGGCTGATTGGTTGAGTATCAGATCAGTATCAGAAGTGTTTGGTAGGCCTGTCACGATAATCTCTATATCGGCTTCAATATATAAAAGATTAAACAATATATTTTGGGGTCAGTATTTACCATGTGTACAGTTTCTTTGCACTACTTAGGATTTTTTGTTTATCTTTGGCAATATGATAAGATTTGAGCCACAGAAGACTGAATAAATAACTTGTATGACTCATTACAGATGCAAACCAAAGACTGTAAAGAAGTGGTGACGAGTGTGTCACCCACAAAGGCTCAAGCCAAATGAAGCTCACAGGCTAGCATTTACAGGGGCAAATTTGGAGCTAGTCTCAATATTAGGAATAGGAATTTATTAACGGACAAAAATAAAAACACCAGCATCATGTAGAGTGGGATAATATGATCATTTTAAGACCAAAATGAGGAGGCTCACCGCACCAGTTACAGAGAGAGGGAACACACTGAGCCACTGAAACACGGCAGCTAGTGCGTTAGCTATGTCCATTATATATACAGTGTACGATGCAGTTCATGATTTTTGACAAAACTGAACTTTTAGAATAGTTTCTGTGGTTTAAATCTGCTGTTGGGTTTTTATATCAGTGGTATATGTCTATATTTAATTCAACAATATATCATATGTTAAAAGTTTAAATCAAAATAAATCATACCAGTTTTGAGTCTACAGCTGAGGAGTGCTGGTGGGTCTTTTGTCTTTCCTCGTATAAATTCCTCAAGGATGTCATTATCAGTTCATTTTCCTCTTGGTCTCCCTTTGGACGGGCCCTCTGTAGCAAAAAAAAAAAAAAAAAAATTAATATAGTTAAGATTCAAGGATTGAAATGCAGCTACATTACCAGCAGGTGTCACTTGAGTTTTAAATGAGAAATCGTCACCATTTTTGGACTTCAACTAGTAATCCCATAACAAGATATTTGTAATACACAGAAATACAGGCTTAAACGTCCTATATTACGCAAAATCGACTAATGTGAGCTTTAAAATGTTATCTCATCAAAAACAGACCTGGAGTTGTGTTTTGTTTCATTCAGACATGTTTGAGTAACCCTTTATTATTAGTCTGTCTACATCTCCAAACCTCAAAATGCTCTGTTCCACCTTGTGACGTAAAGAAGCGGTAGTTTTCAAGTTAACAGCTCCTTTTACCTTTTGTTCAGTAAAGCTTGGCAGTTCAAGGGCACAAAATCATCCAAATGATTCTAGTGAAGGTGAATGGAGTTTAAAAACACAGTCGAGCACTTTCTATTTTACCGCATGACATCACAAGGTGGAACAAAGTGTTTTCTGTTTGAGAGAAGAACTCAGCCTAAATACGCAGGGTTTCTGTGTTAAACAAAACTAAGCTCCGGGTATGTTTTTGATGAGGAAACAGCATTATAACAGATCTGAAAATAGTGTAATATAGGCCCTTTAAAGTTGTTTATATACCACATATATTGAAGGATAACATACCATAGTGTTTTCAAAGACTGAAGCTTGGTCATGGTTGTTCAGTGTTGCTAAATGCCGTTGTAGCTCTAGTTTTGTTTTGGACGGATGCAAACCTGAACAAAAAAAATAAATAAATCACAAACTTAGCTCACAAACTTACGGAGGAAAGTTCATATTTAGATATAATAGAATGTTAAACAAGTCAACAAATAAATCAAATGTAGGTCAATGAGGCAAACTTCATACAGTAGAGATGGGACAAGATACAATTTCTATGAGACGAGACATGTCACAAGATTAATGGGATTTTAATATATTTTATAAACTGTGCCATTCAGTTCACAATTTTGGCTTTACAATTTAGATTTTTTTTTTCATTTAATAGTTTTGTTGTCATTGTAGCATTGCTTTTTGGTACAGCTTATCGAGGAGTTACTCAGCAAAATGAAACCCTTTTTTTTATCCAAGGCATATGTAAAAATATACGGAAAAATCTCATGAGATTATTTTTCTCATGTGTACAATCTCATGGCAATTTTTTTTTTGTCTTGCGAGATCTTGTGGTACGAGATTTTGTCCCCTCGCTAATATACAGTGAAAATAGAATGTAGTTACCTTCTATCTTCTCACACAGTTTATGGAGCTGTTGCATGGGACAAGTATCACACTGCTGACTTTGGGTCTTTGCGTTCTGCTGCATGGCGGCTACAGAGAAGGCCTGCTTCAAAGTCAACATGATTTCATCTACCTGTCAAAGCAAGCGTGGATCTTTGTTATGTTCTTTAATCAGTTTTCAGGAGCTACTGGAGCTACTGTAGCTACTGATAATAGACTTGGACTTAGACAAACTTTCTTGATCCACAAGGGAAATTTAGTGGACACATCACAATATATTATAAAAACAAAGAGCAAAAAAATAAATGGTAATAATACATTCAAAATAAGTAGCAAAAATAGCAAGAGTTTGGTGTCAAATGAGGCTTAATTATATAAATGTATATGTATATTTATAGTAAAACAAATATATCTCAGCTATATACAAGAGGTCGTAAGGAGAAAAAGTGCAAAGATGAAATGATTGACAGGACTGACATAATTATACCTTATTTGACACCATCCTCTTGCTATTTTTGCTACTTATTTGAATTTATTATTACCATTTATATTTTTTTGCCCTTTGTTACTATAGTTAATGCAGGTGAGCTACTGTGTCCAAATAATTTCCCTTGTGGATCAATAAAGTTTGTTTAAGTCTAAGAATAATGCCATGTCCTTGTAACTATGTTTGTAAAGTGAGCATCAGTTATGGATGTGAGGATATTAAGGAAGCCAGTGCCTGAATAATGTAATTGGTTGCCATAGTTATGATATGATAATGTAATAGTTGTGACATGTGCAGTCTGTATGGATGTATAATGATTATACAGCATTAGTCACACTATTAATAGCCAAGCAGGAACTTGTACACAAACATCTGAAAGTGAAACTGTAAGATACTATCGGCAACTGTGGCTTTAAAAATATTCAAATGCGATAATTATTTAGTGATTCATTGTGTGTGTGTGTGTTTTGATGACAATGGTATAATGATAATATTATATTTTAAGTGTCTCTCACCAGTAATTCATCAGCACACTGGAAAACGTAACACACAAAGTGGAAGTTTCCTCCTTCCACCGTCTCTCTACAAATGAAGCCAAAGTGATCCACGTGGTGAATACCCTGCAGAGTAACAGTCAAAGCTCAAAGGTGATTAAAATGAAAATAATTATTACATTTTAAACAAAGTATAAATGTAAGTTTAAAACCTGTGAACAGAAGGAGATTTCTCTGAAGCTCTTCTCCATTGCAACTTTCTTAGTGTCTGGACTGACCAAATAAATCTGAGACCTCCCGACCTAAACACAAAAATAAATGTATGAGAAATGTATGGGTCAAAATGATTTCATGCATTTCTTCTTGCTACAACATTTGAATCTATAAACAACTTAAAATACTTATTAAAAGAGATTATTAACATCAAAGTAACACTATTTTTAGTAAAATCACATTCTTTAAGGTCATGTATTACACAAAATGTACCCTAGTTGAGCAAGTAAAAACATACTTGGGAGTTGTATTTTGTTTCATTTACACATGTTTGAGTAACCCTTTATTATTAGTCTCCAAAGCTCAAAATGCTCTGTTTCACCTTGTGATGTCATGACGCAGTAGTTAAGTTAACAGCTACTTTTTACCTTTTGTTCAGAAGAGATTGGCAATTCCAGGGCTGAAATTATCCAAATTATTCTAGTGAAAGTGTATGGAGTTTAAAAACACAACAAAGCACTTCCTGTATTACAACATGACAGCACAAAGTGGAAAAGAGTGTTTTCTGTTTGAGAGAAGAGCTCAGGCTAAATATGCAGGGTTTGTGTGTTAAACATGTGTGAATGAAACAAAACACAACACCAGGTATATTTGTGATGAGGAAACAACATTATATAGATCAGAAAATAGTGTAATATGGGATCTTTAATACAAGTGCTGTGATTTGAGCACAGTCATGACATCATTGTATTATCTGCACTGGGACTTCCGGTGTGAATAGTGACCAGTGCAAACCTGAGGCCAAACAGGAAACTCCCTTCTGGCAGCAAAGCATCAAGGTTACAAAGGGTGCAGTTAAGACCATTAGAATACACAGTCAGCATTTAACATTGCTGTGTCATTCAGAAATAAATTGTATAATGACTAATTTGCAAGTCTATCAAAAGAAAACACAAATCTAGCAATTATTTTGATATATTACCTTGACCTTGCAAACATGTCAAATATAAAAAAAAAATCCTGATGTAAAAATTTTAAATACATGAAAAAAAAATTGTGGAGCTTAAAAGTGCAAACACACAACACAAAGGAACTACTGTTTTAAATTTTTTTGGTCTAGATTTGGAGGGGACTGAGAGAGCATCACTTCTGTGTTTTTGTTTAAATGAAAGTTACCGTGAAGAGCATGGTCCGGTTCTCCAGCAGACTGGTGGGCTGTATTCCTGCACATTTGCTCTGTGCATCTGTAGTGTTGTTGTTGGACATCTCTGGGGACAGTCCATTTTCATCCAGGCCCTGTAGAGAGGGAAAGCTGGGGTCCCGTTTGAACAGCACCGGCTTCTTGGTCACATTCGGACTCTGCGCATTTGTAATGGAGCCCAGTCCATTGGATTGGAGCGACAGAGCCCTCCTTAGTCCACCCACCAGCCCGCTGCCCCCAGCCTCTCTCTGTCCAGAGCCATGCAGCTGGCTGAACTTCTCTATACACTCATCGATCAGGGCAGGGGGGGCTTTCTTATGAGCTACAGTCACACGACCACAGAAAAGCACTTCAAACTTTTTGGCAAAAGCTGTAGGAGAAATGGGTCCCGTGGTGCTGGCTCCACTTGGGACAGAAGAAATGTTGAGGGATTTTTCACAGAGATCATTTCCTCCAGAAAATGTGGAAGCAGAAGTTTCATTGTTACGTGCAGAACTCTTCCCAACCTGCCTCAGCGTACTGATGATCTCAGGGACCTACAAAATACGTATTTATTTATTAGTACAAATAGCAGTTTTCTTAACCTGAGATAATAATGACAACTTACTTTAAAGCTTTTTTCACCATTTCCATGGATAAATAAAACTACATTGAACTTATGAACTGATAAGCTACATTCAAAAACATGTCAAGATACAACATGTCATATAGGCCTGTTCCCTTAAATGTTAAAGATAAAGGCACATGTAGCAACACAAATGGATTATTGCAACTCTGCATAAAAGGCCGTGTGAGTACAAAGAATGTAGCAGCCTTTGTGATTGTGATCAGCAGAGGACATCCAGGACATCCATTGCTGTGACAATGTGCAGTTTACAGTTTTGGACTTGAAAAAATGTATAACAAAATTCAGCAAAGAAGCGCAAGAACAAAAGGTCAGATCCAATCTTCCCTTTGACATGTCTAAAAGATTGACCTTCATTGGGGTCTGGTGGTTCTACACACTAAATACATAAAGCATAAGGTCAGCCTTAAAGTCACAGCTCTCTGTTGGCAAACCTGTAGCTCAGAGTCAGAAAGCTGTCATCCCCAAAAGCAGAACTTGAGAGTTTGTACTTTATAGGAAAAAGTGAAATTTGACCTTTTTTCAAAGCAGTCCTTGTGTTCACCTTCATTAGACTTTATACTTTTATAGACACTGGGCTAGTTTTGTCTTAGGTTTGTCTTCTACTAGTTTTGTAACATCAGCATGACCCTAACTCTCCACATAATTTCTTCATTATTTCACTGTGGCTATTTACTGTCGCATAAGATAAACAAAGCTATACTTCACAATGATCCGTTAATCACAGGAGTTTAAAAATATATATTTCCAGAGCCGTGCCCTTTAACTTGTATTAAAAAGGTTTAGCGTTGTTGACCAAAACAAAAATACTCCACAACTAAAGCTGCGTTCACACACATCTCTAAATCAGGAACAGATCAGAACTAAAATAAAACTACATCAGAACTAAACTGGGATCAATCAAGGCCAAATTTGAACGTAGTCACATACAGTACTGGACACCTGCACAGCACAACTTCCTATTGTTTTAAAGAGGGAACTGAAATAGCTCAAAAAGTCTGTGTTGAGAGATGGGGGTTGAGAGAGGACAGACCAGCTCCAATGGGCTGTGGGCACTCACTCACAAAGATGTTTTTTTTTCTGTCCAGTATTTCCATGACTAAATTCCATTAACACAGCTTGGCTCTTTGCTACTGCTACTTAAGGCAGGGTTTTAAATTAGGAAAACACTCAATGCACTCCAATGCTTAAATACAGTGTTTAATCATTAACTGACATGACATCATAAAAAGCTTGTCCCCAAAATGGTGGTGGACCTATTTTAAAAGCCTTGAGAGGTACATCACAAAGACAACAAAAAGGAGGAAGGTGTCAGGTTAGGCAGAAGCAATGGTTGAGTCAGATTTGATCTCATGCCTCAACTACTTCACAGTCTACATGCTTCCACGCAGACACGCACACACACAGGCACACACTGTTTCACTCCTGTCCTGCTGTATCTTGTCTAAGCCTGAATTGTGTTATTCATAAAAATAATAACTTTGTCAGGCTGGTACAGTCTGCGCCACATACCTGAGCTGTTACTGCTCTCATACTTGTATATTCTTTGTTTGAGAAACCACGTATAGCCCTTTCAGCATGTTTGAGCTTCAAAATAAGTTCTTCAGCGGGTATATGACTAGGGATAGGACAATAAACAATACTGTCAATTGTGATAAATCACCAACAAAGAATCAGTATAATACCACCAGATTATAAAAAAAGCCACTTATGCATTCGGTTCTCTTCTAGATCATTGTGGTTTTCACTATAACAGAGTACAATACTATATTTGCTGATAAATAAAAAGGGAACGCAACTTATTCATGATTAAGAAATGTTTAACTTCATTTTAACTTAACTGCATGACACTAGGGGTGGGACAATTCTGTTTTCTCATGATTCACTTTTATTTCTTTTTATTGTACCTCAGAGGAACAAAAACTTTCTTAAATTATTTGCTCAATAAAACTGAATTTTTCAATAAACTGTGACGCCTATAGTCATTTTAGTAGAAGGTTCCGGTATACCTTATGTTTTAAACCATCAGAAATCATAATAATTGTTGGATGATCACATAACTACAATGTAGGCTATAGAGGAACTGCAAATGGATAAATAATAGTTGTGCTGTCTGAAAAAATGCTGGTTGCTATAAAAATGCTTTAGCCTATATTCTTTGACTAAAAAGCTCATATTTTATATAGAAAAAATACATGAATACAAATTCGGACAAGCTCCATTACTAATACCAGTGGATTCTTAAGCTCCGACCAACCATAACTTCTTGCCCATAAAAGCAACAGTTTCAAAAATATACATTTTTATCTGAAGTGTTTTCCCTAATTACACAATAACAGAAATCACGCAGTCATGGTACTTTTTTGCAGTTTGGCCTTGTTTTGATGTGTTTTTATGAAACTAAAACAGAAATATGGGACAAGTGGAGAAGAGGACAGCCATGGCAGCGTAAGTCCCTGTAGAGAGACAGTTTACATGACGTCAGACTCCCACAGGAAGCTGCTGGACAGGGCCCCAGGCGGTGACCCACACATTTGGCCTTTTGCAGAGGAACAACAGTGCAAATGCTCAGTTCTCAAACCAGAAATAAATAAGACTTCTGTAGTGTTGACCTAGAAAAGAGGGAAGTGACACAAGCAGTGGCACTATAAAACAGAAGCTGCTATATAGAGGAGGGAGCACTAAATTTGTGACATATATTTACTTTGTAGCAGTCATCTTAACATTTTCCATTAAGTACATTTTTGGATGAAACAGGTTCAAACTGAAAGTAAACAGAGACTAAATAGGGTATAATAAAAAACACAAGTCTTAACCAGTGTAGACTCACAAATCCACAAAGGGTCAACAGTTTTCAGGATCAAAAGAGGCAACATTGAGAGATCTGTTATGAAAAGATCTGCACATCGTAGTTTTACAAATCTGGTTTATGATTTGCCCTTTTTATAAAAACGTCTTAAAACATGGGAAACAAATGTGCAACTTTTCCCCAACAGAATTCTAATTTTTTCTTCATATTTATATTTAAATCTCAATTCCGAACACAAGCTTATGCACTATCAGTAGAGTCTGTAATCCAGTCTGACAAAATTGTGTTGTTACTCTGTATAAGGAAACATACATTTTAAGTGTTAGACAGTTAGGCCTGTCATGATAACACATTTTGAAGTGTGATATATTGCTGAAGTAATACGGTAAACAATAATACTGACACTCATTTATGCCACTGACACAAAAACCTTAGAGCAGATTTAAACCACAAAAACTATTCTGAATCTACAATATTGTTAAAAAATCATAAGCTGCCATAAATGAAACAATTTATTTTCTTATTGTATAGCTGATAAATTTTCTACAAACTCACCCACAGCCCTTTACCACAAACCCAAAAGGGAACAGTGTAGTCACATTTTGTGTAAAGCTTTGTATTTATAAACAGCAGACGGACCAAAACAAAATATCGGCCGTTATATTAAAAAAATCTAAATATCTGGTCTATCTCTAGTACACACAATAAATATTTATTTATTTTACCTTTATTTAACCAGCAGGTCCCATTGAGATTCAAAATCTTTTTTCAAGAGAGACCTGGCCATGGTAGCAGCCAGCTCAATTAATACAAAACAGTAAAACTGACCCCCAAAAAATATTGTTCCAGCTTTCCATATAGCAATTACTGCGACCGGCCTATAGACAGTAGTTATAAAAGTTAAGTTACTGGTCAAATCAAAAAAGGGTCTTTCCCAAAATAACAGGAATAAAGAAAAATTATTAAGTTAAAACTGGATGTGGAATGTCCCTTAAAAACAGTGACACATTCAGCCAAGAAAAACTCTCTGTATATTTCCCAGAGTCATGTGTCTGGAGCTGGGGGAGACAGCATTTTAAAAGTTCAAAGTTCAGCTCACAAACCATAAAACGTACAAAAACACATTACTTGCATAAACAGATATGGCAGGTGATGTCTTCACCAAACTCAGTTCAAAAACACAGATCAAGCAATAAGATGAATGTACAATCAAATAAGCAACATCAAAGACTGACAAGGGTTAATTCTTCTGCTGAGTCAGACAATAGAGGGTAAAGATCGAGTCTTTAGATCATGGAATCTTTTTAAACAAATTCAGAGAAAAAAAAAGAACAATCAAAAGAACATGAACAAACGCCTGATAAATGGACACTGATGGACTATCATGGACAGATTTTGACTAGATATTTATGGAGATTTCTTTTTATACCAGAGCATTTGTGTGTGTGTCACATGACTTTCACTCTATTGAATTCCTAATCTGTTATGTTACCCATGTCTGCTGAGGTGCCTTTTGGCCAGGTCTTCCTTGAAAAATACATTCTTAGAATACTGGACCTGGTCAAATAAAGGTTAAATGAGGTTGCCTATGGAACATTAAAAGGTGGAATGTCGTGCAACAGCAGCAAGTGAAAATCTTGAACACTTTATCTACCCATCTGTCTATTTACTATAAAATGATATCACAACTCAAGCACTTACTCTGGGAAAATGGAGCCACTTCAGAGTAAGTATTTACAAAGGTAGCCAGGAAAAAATCTGAACAGACCATGTAAAATATTCTCCACAATGATCTTTCTTGGTCGACCTTTTGGCGCTATCAGACACAATACATCTGGAGGCATCACCATGAGTCACGTTAAGCAGCTAAACAGACTGGAATTTCATGTGGATCTCTTCACTAGTCATTAGTTCAAGTCAGAGTGTCCCATATGTCAGCCTGTCTAGGAAACGCAAAAACTACACTCAAATGTAATGTATAATATGTAGAGAGACATGTTTTACTCTTCTCATGCTCGTTCAGGGCCATAACAAAATTTAAACAGCACATAAGTAAAGAGGTAATTGTATATTGTACAAATGATTCTTGACTTAGAGTTTGGTTAGCTTTTGACAAATGTCACCCACATTATCTTGGCCTATAAGTTACAGTAAGACTACAGAGCCATGCCTTTTACTGTAACCTGCTGCTAATCACGTGGTCACTGCAAGCCATTTTTATGATGATGAAGAAGAGTGTTAGAAGAAGATGAATATGTGGAAGAAGACTACAAGTTATAAACATTACAATTCACATATATTATGGTAGGTCCTCCGTTAATAATGTGTAGTCAGGACCTCCCGACCATCACTGTAACTTCTCAACTTTGAATACCAAAAACATGGCGTGTTTTTCAGCTTCACTAACTCCCTTCATTTTCTAAAAACAGCTTTGGTTCATTTAGCCAATGTTTTACCATCATAATGCAAAACAAAGTGAGCTGTTAACTATCAAGTTACAGCATCCCACTGTTTTAGCTAACTGTCAACTTAGCATAGCAAATGTAACTTAACAAATCCATTGAATTGGACTCACATCATCTTTTTGCTCTTGTTTGATGTTGAACAGGTTAAATAACTGGAGTCGCGCTTTCATCCCATTCGCCATAAACTTTCCAAAAACAGCGGTGGGCTCATGGACACTTCGCTCCCGATTGCCCTGAAACCTGCGGTTACTTCATTTCAAAGTTGTCTTTCCTTTCCCAGAAGACGAGACGAGAGGAGTGGAGTGCGCCTTCGAGTTCAGTCAAGGGTTAAGAGAAAAGACCCGAGCTGCACAGCCGCGTTTCAGAGTAATGGCGCACCGCACGCGCTCAGCGGAAAATGCGCTCTTCGGTTTTTATTTTGAAAGCACGCGCTCGTTATATTCCAGTCAAATTTGGCCCACTTGATGAATGAAGTCTTCAAATGAGGTGGGGGAACTTTCTGAAAACAGTTCCTCCCGGGGAACTCAAATGTTTAGGCGGTGGTCTCCACTGGTCTACGCGTTATGTGATAAAACGCCCCTGTTTGCTGGAGCAGTCAAACATACGGAGTTTACACAGGCCAGAGTAAGTGGAACAGGTGGAGCTATATGAAAGGATTAACTAAACGATTCTTTGGTCAGTATATTATTTAAAATGTAAGCATGCATGAGGTGCATTAAAATGCTAATGGCGAACAAATTCACAGTTTTTAACACACAAAAAAAATACGCAGATTATCAAGATAATCTTACTAAAATGTATTCAATAGTGACATCTAGTGGGAGACTTCAAATACTCTACCAGTTTTATTTATTATAAACAATGTGGAGGTAATATAACACCTCTAGCTCTGATTTTATAATATGGCAGAGGCAGCCTTCATAATCTGTGTCGATAATAATACTTGGAGAATCCAGTTATTTCCATTTATTAGTCCTCTGCGAGTCCATCAGCAGCTTTTATCATTTGTATCATGTATTGTATATCTTGTTTATACATTTTAAAATGTTTACAAATGTATAATAAACTGTTCATAATTACAAATATATGTTTTACTTTTCTATTTAATATGCTTTGCTATCTTCACATGTGACATTTGGCTGCCTACATTGTTGGTATGCAGTGCACGGGTATGTAATGATCAAATGTCTGACACCCACCACAACCACAAAGACTGTTTTTGCATTGCACCCCATGTGAACTAAATGTCTTGATTTCTTTTATCAGAAAAAAGTCTATTTCAAATTTGTTTAATTTTTGTGTAGTCCTGGAAGAAACATCGGTTAGAACCATTTTTAAAAGTGCACTGTGTAACTTTTCTGGTAGAGGGCCCGCCAGTTACTTGTCTCCATGGAGATATTATTGCTTTATCTCCAATATTCCAAAATATGGCATTAAACTTTTCAATCTCCATAGACACAAGCAGGAGACACTTCCAGGCAAATTTGCAGGTGAGATCTGTCAATTTTGATTTTTGAGCAATAAAAACACCCATAATTGAATAAATGCATCAAGTTTAATAACACACTGTGGAACATTACTGGTAAAGCAACAGCATCTCCACAGTAACAGACACCCAACCTGAAGAGTTACGCAGTGCACCTTTAAATAGCCATCTGATTATAATATAAATGTTTGTGTTCATACCTTGGTGGTTTCATTGCACTGGAAGACATAGCAGGCGCACGATGAAGACCCTTTGACCAAAAAGCCAAAACTGTTGGGCTTCTGGCTGTTGTGAAGCAGTTTGGTCACCTGGTGTGGCTCACATTGAAACAGGACTGTGTGCCTTAAAGGATGCCATTCCATCCCCTCCACAGACACAGACACACAGCGCACCCACAATGCAGATATGCAGAGTAAAACATCACTTCCAGATGTGGCTGATTTTGTTCCAGTGGACCTGCCCCTCTTGGACCTCATGATCTCAGACACAACCCAGGGCAGCATGGGCATCGTGGTCAGGTGGTGAACAGGTAGTGAGCCAACCAGCTGCAGTCTGTACTGTACCTCTTCCTCATCCACATCTGCCGTTCCTCCCCATGATGCAGTTCTCTTTCGGTCATACTTCTCAGAGCTCACCAGAGAAGAGCTGAAGTTTAAAAGTGAGGGACACGAATGGTGATTTGAAGAGAGATGTGACTGGAGACGAGGTGGCTTGTCTCTGGGATTCACCTCAAAGAAAATTCCCTCCATGTTTTGGGTGGCCAGGGACGGTGAGCATCTGATTTACCTGGAACACATGAGAAAAACATGTCTGCTTTTGTACAGTACCAGTCAAAGGGCCATTTGAAGGATACAGCTATGACCACCTGCTGTTGTTTACACATGACACACGTGGCCTTGGTGGCTGACCTACTCTTTGGAGTCTCAAGGGCAAGACATGTCAGGTATTCTGTGATCACCATGACTGGAGCAGAGCCGCGTGTTTACTCCACACCGATATTAGGGGTTATACAATAGAAGGCTTACGTTTTAAAAGACTTTTTCAATGAAAGTTGCATGTTAGAAATGAAACCAACATGCATATAATATCAAAACACCTGTCATCTGTCGGATAACTTACTGTCTATGAACACAGATGCACATACACATTAAGAATCAATGTATAATAGTTGACCTCGCGCGGCTTACCTGTTATCTGGACGATGCAAGTTGACCAGAGGTGGTAGAAATGAAAACAGCACCGCACAGCACATGCACAGAGCCACTCCTAAATACAGGGCGCGGGTCTGACGAGCGGCTGCCCAAGCGGCCTCTAGTACAAGTTAAATTTAGAAAACAGGCTCTCCTCTGCCCCTCTTCTCCCTCTGCGTTTAGACTGAGCGTGACAGGCGCGCGTGCTACTCGCATGGACAGCAGGCCAGTATTGTTGTGTAAATACAAAAAATAAAAAATACAACCTACGTAGGCAACAAAAACTTTTTATTTCAAATTAGGTAGCCTTTTATTTAACGTTTATTGAACAGGTGGTGCGAAATAAATGGATATAATCATCAACAGAATACAAATATATCTATGAAATTATATATTTTCATTGAAAAAGTTATTCTTTTTTACATAGACTGCATTGTGGTATACAGACCTAAATATTTTTAGTGTGAAGCATTACCGGTGAATTCAGAATGACAGTACACCTAGGAATGGCTAAAGAGGAATGACTTATTACAGCGTGTGGCTTAAGTTCCATGATTATCAGATCACTTCAAAAGCTGCGTGTATCATGACAAACATCCTGTGAAATGTACTAAATGCTACTCTGGTTTTGGCTGCAGTTTATTCTTCTGTGGTTGGAAGAAATGTTCAACAATGGCATCGACCAATTCATCCAGTTCCTTCTTCAAACTTGTCACATCACTTATTGTGGGGAAAAAACAAAACACTATTATATACAAGTCATAGTAATGAATTGACAAAATTTTCCTTTTAAAATGAATTACCTGTTTCCAGGAGCAGTGCACAGTTCAGTGTAGTATTTAATTTTAGGCTCAGTGCCACTGGTCCTCATAGTGGCGACTCCACCGTTTGAAAATGTAAAAGTTATCATCTGACTTGAACGGGAGGTGGGCAGAACCTGAGAAAGACAGAAATATGTTTAAACCAGAGAGATGGAGTTTTTTGATGGTCCATATAGATACAGATTGCGTAGAATCTAGATATCATATAATTTACTCCAAATTATGACAAAACTATCTCGTACTGAAACTTATTTAGGGACTAGAACATCATTAGCCATTTGAGGCATTATATCCATGATCCAAGACAGCATTATTTATCATCTAGTATGATTTGTTATGTAGTATGTATTGTTTATTATTTGTTAATTATTATATTTTGTATTACTTTTAATTTATTTATTTTTTTCAAGGAAAAGCTACACTGTGCAGTTGTTTTTTGAGTACCCTTTTCACTTACAGCCTTGTTATCTGGCTGGTTACTGTCATAGCCTGTTGTCAGGTCTCTCACAGCAGTGATGGAGAAGCGACCACACTCGGTGGGATAAGAGTCCTTTTGTCCATCATAGTTTCTCAGGCGTTCAAACAGACGGCGGATCACATCTTGGTCATGGCAGATGAAGTAGGAGTTCTTGCTTATGTGATAGCCATAACTGAAAGGAACAGTCAAAAATATTTATACAATTTAGTGCAGTTTGTCAGGTGTTGTTTATATAAATAGCTGAGATATATTTGTATTACTAGATTTCTATATTTGATTTTACTTGTACATATACATGTATACAATTATACCTTATTTGACACCAAGCTCTTGCTATATTTGCTACTTATTTTGAATTTATATTTATATTTTTGCTTATAATAATATATTGTGAGCTACTGTGTCCAAATAATATTCCTTGTGGATCAATAGTTTGTCTGACTGCAAGTCTAAATACTTACTCATTAAAAATGGTTGTAAGTTGTTGAGAAAGAGTTGTGTTTTTGGTTGCCAGGTAAGAAATCATCTCTCCAGCTATTGCAGCAGCACTAACTCCATCCTTGTCTAACACAGAAGGACTACACATATAACCTGTAAAATAAGAATATAGACACGTGCACATTTACTTTTGCAGCTGCTGCAGTCAGTCAGTGATGCGAGAGCCTACTTAAAGCGAATCATGTTATATGGAAACTATCTGAGCAATGTGATTGTCATACCCTGAATTACTGTGTCAATATAAATCAGCCTTATTAACAAAGCATTTCTAATATGGCACTGCCCCAATACTTAAACATGCAGCAATGATAGAGACAGTGAAGTATATTCCCCATAATTCATTGCCCATATCATCTGTTGGTGTTCAATTAATCAAACTATGAGCTGATTGTTTGATTCACCAAAAATTAATCAAGCACAGCTGATGGGCGTGGCTGGGAGACATGACAAGTAATAAAAAAATAGATTTTTTTTTATATCAATCACAATTTTCAATAAAACAAAAAATATATAACAAAGATTGAAAACCATATTTTTCTTTCATTAACATAAATTACACTGAAATCTTTTTTGAAGAGAAAATAATGACCAAGGATTGGCAGTAGACCTTGTGATTATGTTTATGTTTTGATTAAAATGTGATTATTTGCACAGGACTTGATGGACAATATTTAATATTTAATATTGTTTAACAGTGATTCTTCTTTGAGATGTTCGTAATAGGAGTTGTTGCCTGCTGCCTGCATACATGTACACAGTCAGTGTATAAGTAGTCACATATATGTATATACGTTATATATGTTATATATGTTGGTGGTGTGTTTGGTGACATACCTATGGCCTCTTCAAATGCAAACAAAACCGTCTTGCCCTGGTCCAAAAGATCTCTGGCTCTGTTGCCCATCCACTTGAATCCAGTCAGTGTTTCCTATAGTCAAAAATATTATAATATTGAAATATTATTATTCCAAATTCTATTTTGTGAAAATAAATAAATAAGCCAACCTCAAAATGAAATCCCTCCTTCACAGCAATGGCCCGCAATATTTTAGATGAAACAGTGCTCGACAGCATATAGAGGTTTTTCACTGCTCCTTCATCAGTGTTCTGCAGTTTCCAGCAATAGAACATCCACCAACCAAGCAAAGCACCCAATTCATTCCCAGTGAACACACGCCACGATCCACTGGCCGAAAGAAAAGTAAAAACATAGGTTTACAATATTTTAAAACATTTCTCATTTATTTACTGTATTTTGCTGAGGGCTACTATTAACATTAACAACTATTTTCAATCTCTCCAAAACATACAAAATAAAAGTCTGCCAAAGCTATTCGCATTACCGAACGACTGCTCATCTACTTGTGGAGGTGTATGGATTTTCTATTACCATAATTTCTCTACCTTTGCTCTATGTAACTCTTGTGTTTGTTTATTATCACTATTATTGTTGTCAGGATAAAGCCTCTACATTATTATAAGATAAAAACAGAACATGAAAGTTGGTTAATACATTTTTTTCTTCATTCCAAAACTTAAAAAAAAGCCCACCTATCCTGCTTCTCAGCCATTGCCAATCGGTCAGCATCAGGATCATTGGCTAAAACCACAACAGCCCCTTCCTTCTCTGCCAGTGCAAACGAAAGAGTCTAGAAAAGTCAAACACATGAAACACATGACTGGAATGAGACTGCAATTCTATTTTATTGTTAATTTGTCAGTGATGTGTGAGGACATACCAGGACTCCCTCTCCCTCCTCTGGATTGGGATATTTCACTGTGGGAAATTCCGGATCTGGAATTTTTTGTTCTTCAACAGAAAATGGAGGATGCAGTTCAAAGGCTTTAAATGCTTCTTGGACAAATATGTGGCCAACACCATGCACAGATGTGTGGACAATTTTCACCGCAGAGCTCTTGTTAATCTCACTGCCATAAAAAAAAAAAAATAAATATACAAACATAAGCTTAATATTGTCACTTAGAGCTAAATGGTGAAAGCTGATTTGGATGAGCACCTGTGATGGCAATGTTTCTGGATAGCTTTGAAATACGCAGTGTAGATTTCCTTGTAGGGATCCTTCAGTAAAGAGCTTTTCTGTGCTTCATCTATGTTCCACGATTCTGGCCAAGGCTCAAGGTTTTCCTCAATGGCCTTGGCAATGCCTTTGTCGTGAGGAGATATAATTTGGGCTCCATTTTCCCAGTAAACCTAAAAGCGTGAGAAATCATACTGAAGGTAAAACATACAGTGATAAATAAATGTAGGCTGATATAAGAATGATAAAAGAAAACAAATAAGTTACCTTGTATCCATTGTCCTGTTTAGGGTTGTGAGAGGCAGTAACCATTATACCAGCACACAGACCCAAATGTGAGACGGTAAATGGCTGTAACAAAAAAGAAAAAACATATGTATAAAAAACAAAAATGAAAAACAGTTCGTAAATGGATAACATTATGATGAAAAAATACAATCTGGATAAACAAACAAAAACAAAAATTTGCCTGGATGTTTATTGTCAGTGTAAAGAATGCTTAGTCAATCATACATGTATTATGCAACATTTTTTGTGCGTGTCTGGAATTTGCCCTGTAGTTTCAGCCCAATGAATGCCGAACATTAACACTATGATGGGCATTTTTGAATGATGGCAATAAAATAAACTGAGGTAACTAACTACAGTAATTATTTTTCAAATGTTTCTTTGCACCACAGTCTTTTCTTTTACCACTACTTACCACAAATGGTGTGGGAGTGATGTCCGAGAACAGATGGACGGGAACTCCTCGGCTGATGAATACAGCTGCAGCTAGACTGGCAAAGCGTTTACTGCTGCCACCACTGGGAGGATGGGCACGAGCATCGTAACCAATCACAACCCCTCGCTCTTTCAGATTTTCAAAGCTCACCTCAAGATACTGACAAAAACCCTGCAAAACAGATGATGTTTTTTTGTGAAACTGCTATTCTGAGATAATTAGTAGCACATATAAAGACATCTGCATGACGCACATTACTGAGGTCATGTACAAGAATCTGCAATAGCATGATTTCACATGTGACTCAAATACCTAATTTGCTACAGCTACGCATTCAGTTACAAACCTGTGTGGTCTGGATGATAGTCAGGTCGTTCATACAGGATATGCCAGGGCCCATCGCTGCCCTCAGCCCTGCCGTACCAAACTCCATCCGAGAAGAGAAACATTTCTTAAGTGCCTCCATATTTCCCTGATTCACCATCTCCTGGATCATTGCAGCAGTCTTGGGGTTCTACAAACACAACAATGCACTGATAACATTTAGTCAGAGATTGTACATGTGTGTTTTAAATATTACATGTTGCAAAAAATATGATTTTGACATAATATAATTATGACAAACTCTTTTAGTTTGTCATAATTATATTAAGTGGTTCCCTATGACAGTCTCTGGGCATCCGTTAAAAAGAAGATCCAATTTGATTATCCCAGAACTAATAAATCTGATTCCCTGGTCCAATGTGACCTGATTGGTAGCGTTGTCTGTCTCTTTAAGTTTATGAGTGACTGTGTGTGCAGTGACCAGATGTCTAATAAGCTTACACACCACATTACTAACTTCATTTGCAAAATACAGATGTTTTAAATAGGCTCTACGTTTTATCTAGCACAGACTATAGGGTAAATACTACTGGGCTATGAGGGAAACAAAGAATTACTCGTTATTATGAAGTTATTTGTCAACACACAGACGCAAGACAAATTAAACGTGACTTACATTAGTCTTATGTCTGTATTATATAAAGGCCAAGTCAGGGAGAGATTTAAAACATGTAATAAGACAAATAACTGGAGCTTAAGAGAGTGTATATAAAGACGTAGAAATGCTCTAAAATCACAGATGAATAATAGCTCTGATGCTAGTTGGTCTAAAGGATCAACTCATGATCTATTGGGAAACTCCATCATCAGAGCTGTCACGCAGACGCTTACATCTCACCTTGTCATGCAGCAGCCATTGCCTCACAGCAGAGTCCAGTTTGCTGTCGCCAATCGTGGGCACGCCGTTCTCCATCTTTGTTCAGGAGCCTGGTTACAGTGCGCGGTCAACCGAGGTCTACACAAAAACACCGCTCATGTAGTAAGCTTAAAATGGTGAAAGCGATGTCCACACTTCCACCTCCTCACTACCGGGCGGCGTTTTCAGCACTGCGGTGACTGGGCGTCCTTACGTTCTGCGTGCGTCACGTGTCATCCAGTTGCCTTCACGTACCGAGTAAAATTTGTACTAATCAGTTTTTTCTAGAAATAGGCCATAGACATTTTGTTTTTATTAAAGATACTTGTATTAAAAGTGCGTGAAAAGCAGAAGGCAGGTTGTATTGTTGGATTTTATGTAGGTAGGCTGACTTTTTATGTAGGTAGGCTGACTTCGGGTCCATAGATTCAGTCCCACTAAAATAATCCCAGAAATATTTGCTCTCGACCTCGCACGTGTTCTGGTTTTCGGGCCTTTACATGTCCTTGTGACAGTTTTATTTTAATAACTGAAACAAGAATCAGCGTTTCCCAATCGCAATCTCTCGTATTGTCAAAACCATGCAGAAGAAACTATTTTGTCAGCGTTTTTTTTTTTTTTTTTTTTTTTTAAATTCAGTGGAAGCAATAAGTGACATTTATACTAAAAATTGTACAAGACAAAATATAGATCGCTTGAACCACTGAAAAATGGTTGTGTTCATCAGCACAAACACAAATGTAAATAAAGAAACAGAAACTGGAAAAACATTTTATTCAGTTTCAACTAATACAGACAAGTTGGTGTATGTCAGAACAAATTTTCAATTCTAAATAATTTTAAGTTTTCCTCATGATCCAAGCAGCAATGGTGAAACCATCCCGACCCAGCTGGACTGATGACTGAAATGCAGACAATAGCGCAATTCCCTTTACTGGACACTGGAGTAGGTTAGTTTTATTAGCAGAACCATTTTAATGTTTACTAGAGAGCGTCTAAGAAAGCGAGGAATAAAACCTAGATTCTCTGGATTAGAGTTAAAGGTGAATTGTGTAACTTTTCTGGTGCAGGGTCAGTCAAATGCGTTTCTTCATGGAGAGGTTGTTGCTTTGTCTGAAATGTTTCACATTACGGCATTAAACCTTTCTATCTTTATGGAGACCAAACCAAGTTACAGGCAACCTTGCATAGTCAGAATGCCTGCTTTTCTAGGTATTTTTGAGCTATAAAACCACTTGTAATATTGAATAAATATAAGGTAGAGTTGTTTAATGTCATACTGTGGAACATTCCAGGCAGAGCAATGAGATATCCATAGAAACAAGCAGGTGACAGACCCTGAGCCAAAAGGTTACATAGTGCACCTTTAATAACAGTAAAAAACATAGTTTAATCTTTTAATTTGTGTTTCCTTTGCTTAATAACAATCATCTGTTGGGTACATTTTACCTGACATTTTTGTTTGCTTTCTTCCTTCTTTTCCTTTTGCTCGGATTTACATTGTTGTCTTTGGCCTGGTTGCTTGCTTGCACCAGTCCAGCAAGTGATTGGCCATTTTTCCTGAACTTTTTGCTCTTTTTTCTTCTCTCCATTTCCTCGCCTTGCCCTCCGCCTCTTGGAAAGTCATCTGCTTCATCTAAAACCATTTTTGGCACAGAGCATATAGACTGGGGGACTGGTCTCTTGGGTTTCCATGGCTTTTCCAGAGAAACTGGTTTGTGCTTTTTCTGCTTGCTTCGTTTAGATACTGAATTGGAAGCATCACTGAAAAAGATATGGCTGGGAGCAGGGAGGTCCGTTTTAAAGCTTTGGCGTGGCGTTTGCTTATGATGGTGATTGTTTTTTTCAAAGGTGGTCTTTTGTTTCTTTCTTGGAGGTTCTGGACTTGAAGGCAATTGAGGAACACGAGGAAGAAGGCCATTGTTCTTCAGACCTAAAAATATAAACTTTTATATTAAAGATCCTATATTACCCAAAATTGACTCTTGTGAGCTTTTAGCCATGTTATAACATTGTTACCTCCTCAAAAACATACCTGGAGTTGTGTTTTGTTTCAGTCACACATGTTTGAGTAACCCTGAATTATTAGTCTGTCTACATCTCCAAAGCTCAGAATGCTCTGTTCCACTTTGTGATGTCATGTAGTGGCAGTTTTCAGGTTAACACCTACCTTTTACCCTAAGTTCATTAGAGACTGACAATTCCAGGGCTGAAATTATCCAAATAATTCTAGTGAAGGTGTACGGAGTTTAAAAACATAGTGGAACAATTCCTTTATTGTCACATGGCATCACAAGGTGGAAGTGTTTTCAGTTTGAGGAAAGAACTCAGCCTAAATATGCAGGGTTTGTGTGTTAAACATGTTTGAATGAAACAAAACACAACTCCAGGCATGTTTGTGATGAAGAAACAACACTAGAACATAGAAAATAGTGTAATGCAATTGTAGAGCAGCTCTAACTGTAAATGATGTGTTTTTTTGATGACTTACCTTTGACTTTCTTTTCTATGCGGTTTTGTCTGACTTTTATGTCTATAGTGGTGTCGTAGCGATTTATAAAAGGTGTGCTAGGAAAGGTCCAATTAAACATCCTCCGCTTCTGACACTCCTGAAACACATTCACACAAACATGTTTATTTAGTGCTACCAGCAAAGTTCAGCTTTTCAGGATTAGGGATGCACTGATACGATATCGTCGATACAGAACATTTTGGTTTTTTGATTTTGTTTTTGAAATAAATAATATTTTCAGCCTCTGCACTAGTATTGTTTGATATCGGATATTGGGGGAAACTTAAAGCCAAAGTATTGACATGGGTATCGGAACAGAAAAAGCTGGACTGATGCATCCCTGTTCAGGATGACAGTGAAATAAACGTAATTTAGGCTATTATTGACAATTTTGATTCTTCTGTTCATAGAGTACACAGAGAGATTCCACAGTAGAAGGAATCACCACCCCACCACCCCACTTCTGAGAGACAGGCCATTGTGCTTCCTTTTTAAAAATTACTCTTTGCACAAAAACACACACAGTGGACATGCAACCCACATTACATTAGATCGGGCCAAAATATCGTAGATACTCACATGTCCAAAATGTCCCCTCTCGGCACAGTTGTAGCAGTAAGCAGGAGTCCGGCCCTGATTGTTTCCCTGGTGTATTACAGGAGGCCCCCTCTTAATCTAAAGAGAAAGGAAGAAAGGTGTCAGCAGAAAGCTAATAGAACCCATTATTTCAACTTAATGTCTCCCCGTCTTACTCTTCTCACATGTCATTCCCCTGCTGTCTAATGAAATGGGATGCCATGTATTGTATGCTGAATACGGTGGAGATATCACCCACTGATTACTGGGCCTATAGTTGGAGCCCTGTAATGACCCAGTATGATAAGTAACCTCTATGTATGTGTGTGTGTATGTGTGTGTGTGTGTGTGTGTGTGTGTGTGTATTGGACACAGGGTCCTGTCCCCTTTGGGCCAGTGTTCTGAAAGCCTTCCATGCTCCAGTGCTCCTAGCAAATATACACTGATAAAGAAAGAGGGGGCAGGCCAAGGCATATTTACTTCTAATGTCTCTCGCTCACACATGCACACCTAATGCTATTCCCAAAGCTAAGGTGCCCCAGTCCTGATTCCAAGATTACAGACCATTTGTGTTGTCGTCATTTCTTAAACATAGCTAACCTCCCCTGTTCTTCCTCAGTGTCCCTTCTCCAACCCACACGGACCCCTCACACTTGTTTTCCCCCTTTCCTCTCTCTCTTTTCCGCTTGAGTAGTTTTGTAGCAGAAAGGATGAATGCTATTAGGGCGTCGCGTCATTATCGGGTCAGGGCGGCCGGGGCCCATCTCCATCACAAAGGCCAGGAGATCACAGACCTCTTGTGAGCGTGGCTGCGTATACACACACACACACACACACACACACAGCAATGCCGCGCACCCCAAGGAGATCACCGTCGCCATCTCAACACCCCCTCCACCCAGACCTCCACCCAAGCAGTTCTTCTTCCCATTCATCTCTCATGTAAATTGGCTGTAGGTCTGCCTCCTCCTGACCTTGGGCTTATGTTATCTGCACATATACGGTGATCCAGCCTACAGACAACCAATGGAAGTGTAAAAGAGCAGTAATGAAATCTCCTCCTATTCTGTGCTAAACCTAAGACTGACTGTTTGAACCCTGCAATCCATGAGCAATTGCATTTGGGTTTAGAGAATGGGCCATATATGATATTAATTAACTGCGTAACCCTTCACCTTATTCATTCACAGTCTAATTTGATTCTGTCATCATATCAGGAGAATCTAAATAGCTAGCATCAAATCTATTATGAGTCTAATTTGTAATTTTTTTCTTTCAGGAATCAGCATTAATACCTTTATAATATGCACAGGCTGCAGAAAAATGACTACATATACAGAAGACAAAGGATTTGATGTTTTTGGTATTTCTGTGTATATATACACATTTGGCAAACCAAGTAAATCATAATACATAAATTAGCACTAAAAGCAGTAACATGACAAATACCTCAGTTTTTGCCATATTTTGAGGTCTTTCTTTTTAATTTCATAATAATTTTGGGCTTCATGCCAGTCCCATGTAACCAATAAAGGACTTTTATAGTATTTCCAACTGAAAACCTTTTTGACGGCTTTTTTACTCTATCACAAGTTTTTTTTTATACTACAAGCATGGTCATCTTCACGGTTTTGTTAATTTTTGGCTTCTATTTTTGGAATGTCTCTTGTAACTTTTGGAAGTTTAGTTTAGAGGAGATTGGAGAGGATTAACAGCAATTTGGCAATTCTATTTCATATTAATAGACCCATATTCACTAATCTTTCCCAATCGAAAACTGACCATGACAAACCAACATGAGTGATGAGTGACCACATTTGCAGAGGACTGTAGCTGTTATATTATTCCTAACTGCTACCAGCATAAATAGATAATCATAGCATCAATGCATTTAGCTCCTCCTCCCATGACTGAGTGAGCACAGGTGTTTAAACTTGAGCCTGCCCCTCTGTCAGCTGATGCATGATGGGGTAGCACAAAAAGTTCTCAGATGTGTAAAAGTCTATGGGCGGGAGGGGCAAAACACAAACACACAAACACACAAACACACGAAGGCAGTTTTCCCACAGTTGTCCCTACACGTCCTGTTTCTCTAAACCACGCTCGCCCCTGCTCCCTGCCTCGGCTGCTGGTGGCAAAGCTGTGATAATCCTTAGGCCAACACAAAGCTCGGACTGTTACCAGCTCCAATCTGAAGGAACACGCATACATAGTTATCAAACCCAATCCGAGGAGCAAACAGGCGTGTACCGTGTGTGTGTGTGTGCGTGTGTGTGCGCATGAAAATGTGTGGGGGCTAGCGGCACTGTTTTGCATATGTTATTGCAGCAGTGGGGAGAGGTTTGCATATGTTACTGGACCCACAGGGAAGCAGCTCGGCATGCTTTATCATAGAAACACAACGCAACACTGCTGGGCTCATACCAAAACAAACAGGCCTCCTGCGCCTCTGCTACATACCAGTATGTACATATTATTGCCAAGCTAATTAGACTGTTGTGAATTAGCTAGATTGAATGCCTATAAGGTGAACATCTTTTCACAGAGTGCCCTAAATGAAAACAAAGACAATAGGATTTAATCCTCTTATTATCATATGGGATTTTGAAGAGCGCAATTTAGAAAATCAACAACTTATTAGAAGAGCTATAACACGCCAATGATTGTTCAAGGTTACCATGAGCAGGGGGATGCAGATTTACTGTGAGATTTTAACTCACACCATTTGTCTAGCGCTTTGTCTTTGACACTAGAGGTAGGAAATATGTTGTAAAATTAATATCGCAATTGTGATTTGGGGACATACTCAATATTCCAAATAATTATCTATTAAAAATACATATTCAGTGTTATTTGATTATATATTTCAAAAGCGGCATCTGACCAGTCCGTTCATGTTTAGTGCAAAACCACACCCAACAACCCCAATAACACACCCTCCAATGTGTAGGGAAACCGTATGCCTACTGCACATTTTAGGTTGATAAGAGGAATGGGGAACTCAAATGAATCAATCCTGACACAGGGAGAACATGCAAACACGATACACAGTGTGATAATGTGATGAGGGAGCAAATGCCTCCGGGTGCCACCCCTAGAGGCGAACAAAATCTTTTGGGGGAACAACTACGAGTAATCTGGTCAAACCGTGACAAGTGGAACAGGGGATACAAGCTATACAATCTATTCAAGTCTGGGTCCAAGTTAGAAGTTCAGACTCACAGCTGAATTCAGCTGCCATGTTTTTGGAAATCTAATTAGACAGAGATGACATATGGACAGTGTGGAATGGGGATTTACACTTAATACTGTAAGATGGACAGATGAAGTCTTTGGCGCCGGTAAAATCCTAATTTTACACCCGCACCAACCTCACAAATATACCAGGCTTTTAAGTAGCACGAGCACCACATCGACACCATCCAGCTAAGCGGAAAGGCACAAAGAAGTGAGAAGTCTGCAAGCCCTCTGATAACGGGCACCTGTGTGTGTGAAGGCACAGGGCTCACGCTTGTGTACAGTCCTATGGTTTTGCATTACGCTACAGAACAACAAGCCTGACTCAACCGTGGCAAAAACCTGGGCCACATTCAGATTCAAGTCAATACACAACTTTTAATTCCCTGGGCAAGTTCCATGTTTTCAATATTTGTCACAGTTTAAAAGTTTGAGAAACATTTTTATCACTTTGTAAAACATGTCTGAAACAAGAGTACAAATTACATATCATGAGGAAATTGGACTTCAATTTATTTCTTCAACAATGTATGGTAATGTTTTTCTTCCTCACGCGGGCAGACAAATCCCAAATCCCTGAGGGAAAATGGTGTAGTACTGTGCTAAGCCACTAGAGGCTGCTCCAAGCCCATACTGTGAAAGATAAACCATCCCGCTGTGCACAGTGAAGTGAGACCGAGGTGTAAAAGATTTACTCTGCCACACATGTTAACTTGCAATTTGTATGAGCTCTTGCACTGAGACTCACAAACATGCACACACTAACAAAATAGTAATCAACAAACTAACTATCAATATCTGTATATAATTATATATTAAAAATCTAATCTATTTTTCCAAACTCGCACACTATTTTAGCACCACAGATCTGTTATAACAGATGAAGAATGTAAGCATATACATACATCCCAATGGAGGAGCACATGTTACGAAACTCTACCACTGTGTTTTATAAGTGCACACTCTTCACAGTAGGACATTCTGTCTGCTAGGTGCCATCATGTGTTTGGGATTGTCTAATCGATTGTCTAATATGGAACTGTTATTAATAAAGTGCTGTAAACTATCTTAAACATTCATGTCACTAGATTAAAACCATGTATATGGGACATACAGCCCCTGCACTGAAAATAATAATAATAAATAAAATAATAAAATAATAAAAAACATGATTCAGAATGGACAGTTAAGGACTGAACTCAAATAATGGACATAAAAATTAGAAAATATAGAAAAGATGACCTTCTCTGTAAATTCGACAAAGGTATATTCAGCAAACATGGAATAAATATGGTGAGTGATATGTGCAAAGCACTGTCTACACACAGCACTTGTTTTATTGTTCTCTCTCTTTTTTGTTTCGTTTTGATGTTTTATAAAAAAAAAAGAAAGAAAGGGTTTGCAAAGTTAATTTGGTCTCCAAACAGGAATCAGATCGAATTATATATGTTGTACCACTGCAAATATATATATATATATATATATATATATATATATATATATATATATATATATATATATATATATATATATATATATATATATATATATATATATATATATATATATATATATATATATATATATATATATATATATATAGTATCTACTTCTACACAATGGCGAAGGACACAACCTCATTTAACATTTTACTGCTTTTGCTCAATGGCTTCTGTCTTTATGTGGGCCAACTCAATTATACATTTTTACTTCTTAAGAGTCCAGAAATGCTGAAATTTCAGGAAATAAAAGAGACAAGACTTACTAACCTTGACCCAACAAAAGTATATGTGAATTAGGCATGCCCCCTGGAGAAAGACAGTGGGGCCCAAAGAAAACTGGTACAAAAAGGTGAAAGGGTGGAAGGTAAAACCCGAGAAATGGGCAGTGAGGTGAGGAGGGACCCAGAGGAGTTCAGAGCAGGATTTTATTCCCGTGACGAACAAAAGGTCACTCACAAGTTTTTTTGTTTTTTTTTACCCCCCCCGACCAAAAGACATGACACACACACAGTCACACACAGTCCATACACCGTCACCTGTCCCTGGGAAAGAGATCAATACACACACTGATACTGGCAGAGGTGAAAATCCATTCATACAAGCGCACAGAGCCAGTCAGTCTGATGATCAATAAACACACCACATACAGGTGTCACTGCTGCTTCGGACAGAGGCCCCATCAGTCAGGGCTCACTTCTAAACTACTTTAAAGGACCCACAGATCGATTTACTCCTCACTGGCCACTACCAAAAAGCATGCCATGGACACAAAATGAAAAGTCTATGTGATGTTGAAAAAATACAAAAAAAAGTGATGCAATACAAACAAACAGACTCTCGGTTTTAGCATCCTTTTACCATTCTACCATAGCGTATAGTTACTCTAGATTGGCATTGGTTGAACAGAAAAAGTTTGTCACACACACACACACACTTTTTTTTTTTTTTTTTAATATAGCGCTTTTCCACCTTCACCCCAAAGCGCTTTACAGTTACATCCATAATATGATACATTTTTTAAATTTTAAGCATGGGAATTTTATTCTTTATCATTTCAGATATATCTTGTGCATATATTTTGCAGTTTTCAATTAGAATGCATATTGGGTCAGATGCAATGACTAAAGCTTTAACTAATTACAAAAATATTTAATGAAGTCAATTAAGATTTTTAACATTAACTCTTAAATGCATTCAATGTGCATGTATAGGTCTGTTATGATAAATAATATGTAGGCGTATCATTTAATACATGATAGATGGGACAATAATTTTTGGGGGTACTTTCATGGGTACTTTTTCTTTGTACTACTGGGAATTTTTGTGTAATACGAGATCTGAACTGTAGAAGATTAAATTATGTACCTCTATGACTCATTACAGACACAAACCAACAACTTAAGTGTTGCATTCTGCTATTTATTGCAGCTCATATTTTTTAATAATATCGTACATTTAGATTCATTTTTGGGGGAGATAACTAATTTAATCTGTTCATTCCCTTTATTTTAGGTGCGTTCATGCTCCTCCTCCTCTCTAAGCAAATAATTGGAATTTCAATGTGTTATAAATAATAATAGTGTGATTATATATTTTTTCATAATCAAGCGGCTCCATCTCTCAATATATTTTTTGAAGGATCACTATGACGATATTCAGATGGTATCAGGGGAATCTATCAGATATGTGCCAATCCTTGTAAAATGTTATGGTTGAAGTTCAAATATTTTACAAAACGTGAATGAACTGTAAATAATTTAGGTGCAAAAACAAGAATTTGAGAGGGTTACACTTATTTACAGTTACTCGTTACTCAATATTCCAATTTTGCATATCTCCAAAACAACTGCTGTGATATCATTAGTGATAGACAAACAATCTACAATGTCTAAACAAAATTATTTTAAAGTTTAAAGTCAAAGTTATTAAGTTTAAGTTAATTTAATGCTTCTATGTAAATGCAGCTACTTTATGTGAAGTTAACAGAATGCTGCAGTTCTGTCAGCAGTCAGTCAGTGGCAGTCTGCTCCCAACACAGGCAGATCACACAGAGCTCAGGGAGAAGTGACTAGAGCTCAGGGCGCTGCCTACAACTCATGCATTTATGAATGATCTTTACATGCTGCAATGTACAGACAGGAGGTCACTCAACCTGCACTATGGCCTGTACTGAGGCCTCTCCATCCATGTCAGCCCCTCACAGGCTCCAGCCCATACGCACACTTCACACTTGGGCTCTGCACTTCACAAAGGGTTCAGCCAAAAAACATTTTATCTGGAGTGCAATTGACGAGAATTAACAAATCAGCAGCAAACAGCTTTTAGATTTACCAAAATATACTGCTGTCATTTGAACAATTCCCCATAGAACAATCTAGATAATTATTTAAAATATAAAATTGTAAAACGTGTCAAAAAAGATGGAAATGGTCATGTACTGACAAGAGACACTTTAAGCAGTACAGATGTAAGAAGATATGAAAAAAATAACAAAAGCATTCATTGGGTGTTCAGACAGTTGATGTCATTTTCAAACATTGCATTCTATGCAAATGCCTAAAAACACACGTCTTTGCGTCATTTTCCACTCTATATGTTTATTAAATGTGTTTGTGAAGCCCCAGGGCTTTGTGGACCATACTGTGTGGTTTGGAGGAGTTTGTTAGTGAAGGCCAGGTGCAGGAGACACATAGACTCAGATAAACGGGCCATGCACACACACACACACCCGTGCGCACACACACAGAAATGGAGCCGGTAGCAGGGCGGTCTGACAGAATGCCTTTTCACACCTGGCTGAGCCCAGCGGAAGGTGACAGAGTCACATCTCCCAAAGCGAACACACACACAGCCGCTCACATTGGGGAGTTCAGGGTCATAAGCAGCATCATGAATAAAATGAGCCCATCTTAAACAGAAGGAGCCGGTGTATGTGGCGTTTGTGTGTGCAGGCCCCTAACCCCCATGCCACTTTGGATCGGTAACGACCTTCTGTTCACAGTGCTTAAATGGCTTAAATACTTCAATTAGACCTAGGTCACAATCTTCCACCCGTTAAAGCACGCCATCACACACATACTAACTCAACAACCCAGAACAGAACTAAACAAAGTGGCACAGGGTCTGCAGAGCCTGGGAGCTCTCCGAAAAGGTAAGCACGCACAAATGTCTATTAAAAACAATAATAATGAACAACACTGCTGTGACATACAATGCCAAGAGCCCTTTTTACCTGGTGTATGTTTGGTTCTCCAAGCACAGATTATGCTTCAAGTATGGTGCCTGCCATTTAAACTGTGTCCACTGCAAATACATGATTAACATTTAAGATCAAGGGCAAAACTTGAACAGCAGATGTGTAATTTTTACATTAACCCTCTCCATGGGCTTATTCACCATCTCAAGTTCTACTGTCCTATGCCCGCATCAGTGCTGGAACTTCAGTCTCGTGCCCCCCTTCCTTGTGCTCTCTCTCCTGCTGTGCTATCCGAGTGCTAACGATGCTGCCTTTTCATTAGACAGCCCCTGCTAATTAATCTCCACAGAGAAGAGTGACAGACCTCCCCCAACACAGACACACACAAAAGTGCGCACCAAGATATATGCATGCACACACTCTTCTTCCCTTCTCTCTCACTGTCTCGTCCCGTGTGGCGCTGGCAGCCCATTTCATGCTTTATCACGTCTTTTAATTGACAAACAAGCTGCTCTTTTCTCTTAGGCTGAGGTCTATATCACCCCTTCTGCTCAGACACACACATGCACGCAATAAAGAGCCCAGAAAACTCTACCAGATTTCAGAGGAATACACAAATAAGCAAACGCACCTCCGCTGACATATGGCCCATGTGGTGTTACACTGTTCTACTCTTTGACACACCGTCACATTCTCCCACACAGATGCCACATGTGCACGAAGGGTGAAAAAGAAGGAAAAAGGCAAAAGGCGGCATCTCTCCTGGCACTTTGCTAATCTCATATTGGGCGTTTGCTTCCATGGTTCAGTCATCTGCTACAAGGCAAGGTCAATACCAGTCATGACGAACTTATCGATTTACAGTGATCATGTCATACCTTTATCATGCCCAAGGTAAGGAAAAAACCTGTGATTTTAAATTTCTTTTGTTTAAATTTAATAACACCCCACTGAAATAAAGGCATTTACTTTTTACATTTTTAATTTTCTAAAAAAAAGCACCTTTGCTGTGAGGGAGTTGGTATCTCCATGGACCTGAATGTTCTGGTGGAGGATCCGCCACCTGCTTGTCTCCATGGAAATGTACTAACTTTGCCTTGAATATTCTATACTGGCATAAAGAAGTTTGGTTTTAACTATCTACTTCCATGGATTCTTGCAGGTGGCATGCTCACCACCAGGAATCTTACACAGTGCTGTTTTCATATTCTTAAATAAGTGTCAACTTAAATGAATTAAAAGCTTAGTGTATAATCTAGTTGAGTAACACTTAACTCCTCCTTTGGCTCGCAGTATTTTGAACATTTTACTCTCATGAGACCCGTTCTGCATGGAAAAAAAGATTTTAAAATGTTACAGCCTGGAAGTGAGTGTGGTGGGCTTAGCGCCCTCCACCCATCACCTTATTCTTTCACCAATTCTCTTGCTTTTAATTGGGACTTTGTGCACAATTTCTACACTGAGATTTATCTAAATGTGACTCTGTGCTGTATATTTTTGTCAGCATCACTTTGCATAGTGTGAAGACAAAAGCCTATTTTATGTGCAAGAAGAAAACAGGTTTTATGGATTTTATTGATGCAAGATGACAATAAAGGACTTTAAAAGGAGTTTGAAAGTTCATCTATTGCTTTAAGTTTAAATCGTTTAGATAATAGTGTCATAGCAAATCACCTGTACTGTAAATGTCACTTTAAGGCAAAAGCCCTTCTGAGTAAAGGCTGGAGGGTATAAATAGTATTCATTTATTTATTTATTTATTTATTTACTTACTTACAGCAAGGTATTTTATGGAACCTTTCTACAACAGAATACTCACCGTTATATGATACTGTCTCCAGATTTCTGGACAGTCCTAAAAGAAGAAAACATGGGTTACTCTGTTGTGCTGTTCATTAGACTTAAATGTAGCTGACTAACTACTCAAACATGCATTTCTACCTCAGAAAGGCCAAGGGCAAGGTTGGTCTCATTACAGGGGCAAAGGTGAAGATAAACCTTCATTTTCCTTTCATTTGCAACATAACTTAATGTTTGTTTCCCTTCTGCAGTAAACCAGTCAGTCAAAAAGGCAGTGAGTAAAGCAGACAGTGACTCTGTCCCGGTGTATCTAAAGCATTATCTCTGGAGCTTCGCCACGCTGTTCCTTAAGCGTTCCGAGATCTTTCCCAAACTGCCGTCACTTCCCACTGGGAAATTGAAAATGCCGCAGTCGCCGCGGGCAACAAGATTTATCTGCTCACACACCTACTGAGTGAGAGGAAACGAGAGGATTTTGACCTGACTGTAAACTACACGGCCTTTTACTGTATCTCATTCTTTAGTCCCAGGCAGATTATGAAAAGTTGCTTCACATTAGAAAGATGAGTGTTGCCAGTACAGTGGCTTCATATGTTCACTTTTGAAACAGAGCATCTTCTCTCACTTCTCAGTAAATTTTTTTCTCCATCAGCTTCCCCCTCCATAGCCACTTCCTCCTGTTAGCTGGTTCCCTCCAGACCAGCGGGCTTGTGTGTTGTTGTCGAGGGCGACAGGCGAGGCGAGCGACACTCGCGCTCCGTCAACCGTCTGTCTTTAATGAGAGACACAGAAAGGCCCAAGGGACAGAGACCTGACTCTGTCTCTGCAACACACACGCTAATCATTTGTGAGAGGAATGAGAAATTTATGCATTCCAAGAAGGAGGTAATTACAATGGCTAAAAAACAAACACACAACTTTGTCATTAAAAACAATATGCAAATAAGTAAGAAAAGGCAGAGGGATTGAGAAGGTGAGAGAGGACCTCTGTGGCCTGGTCTCCCCTCTCCCTCCTCTGTTCACCTGGTTACTCATCCATTACACACAGCACAGTACATGAGTGAGTGACGGTGAGCCAGCAGTGGAGGCACAGGCCATGCAGCTGAAGACTGTCAATGGGCAGGGTAATGAAAAGTTGTGATAACTGTCATTGATAGTGAACAGATTCACCTTTCAGTCTTGTACATGTAGACACAATGGCTATTAATTAACGTAAACAGCAGCATTTGGTCTCACCATGAGAAATATCTAGAGAAGTTTACATGAGGTAAACATGACTGAATTTTTCAGTAAATTTCAACTCACATCATGGAAGTGTCCAGTCATGCTGCAGCGGTGGCAATGCTTGTGCCAGTAAGACCTCTCACAGCAGGAGCTCTGCAGATGCCCAGGATGTCCACAATTGCTACAGTGTTTGTAGGGACATCCACTCTGAATATGCCCCATAGTGCCACAAAGGATGCAGGATAAGACTTTCTGTAAAACAAACACTGTATATCCATAACTTTTCCATAATATTTCCATAACTTTTCATCATACTTAATTCAGTCCGTGTTGATTTTAAAGTGCACTTACTTTTGGTTCTGGGCAGTCCTTTAACAAATGTCCGGTTCTTTTACAGTTTTTACAGTGGTCGTTTTTGTCTGTATAATATCGACTCACAACCCTCGGCACAATGGTCTTAACGCCCTTAGCTTTATTGGAGATCTGGGCCTAAAAACACACATTTTAGTATCACAGTTTTAAAATGTGCAATTTGTTTAATAATTGGTTAATAACCTTTCGGTCTTTGTCAGAAATCATCCACCTGCTATCCAGTACTTCAATATCTGGAAAACAGAAATATATTCATTTACATTTGTAACTAGGAGTTTACCTCTGAAAGTGGCTGCTGTGGATATTGTCACATCTGAGTATAGGTTGGTTCTGACAGGAACATATTGTAATAGCTTAAGAAAACAATGAAAAACAGCATGTGTTGTATTTTCTTACATAAACTTGTATAACTCAACACTATAAGTGCTAAAGCACCCGGAGGAGTTCTTCTTCCTGTAAAGGGAACACAGAGAAACTGCCACAGAGCAGCGCAGCACATCTGTATGACAGTGGCACTAACAGTGCCCTGAGGGAGTCCTCTCTTCAGACCCACACAGCTGTAACTGACATCCACAAATGCACACACTCAAACACACGGACACGTGTACTCAGCATAAATTATGTGATGTGGCAATGACCCACACAATGCACATACAGACACCCTCACATCGACCTCTGCGATTAGCTGCTTGACAGTTTTTAGCCTTTGGACAAATACACAGCCTTGAGCCATAATCAAATATTACACTCTCCTTTCCACCTCCCACTCTTCTGCTCTTTCACCTTTTTAAAATTCTGCACAGCCCACTTCTTCTACCCTCTCTTACAGTCATCCCTTGTTTTGCACCTCTCTTGCCAGTCACTGTGCTGGGACTACTGCTGCAGCAGAGGTTACCTCTCTTTCACATCAAACTAATTAAAATGGCTTCAGTGTAGACAGGGAATCTTTTTTTGTTAAATTTATTTTCAAGAATAAAAGAAATTTTTCCTTCATAATTTCATACAACTGGTCAAATCCTAGAGACTGTAATCTATAAGACTAAAATATTGAAGATGTAGGTAGTTTGTGTTAATAATCACGATAATCAAATTGTAACTTTGTTTTCTCATTGCAGTGACCCTGAGCCTTGACCTTCTCCTTAAACAACACTCCAAAGCACAAACTCCTAGTCTCATAAAAAGATCTTTAATATCACTAGGAGCTCTTTTACACAACAAATTTTATATTTAATTATGTCCAATAGCAAAAATGCATGTAAGCTTGCCTCTAAAACAGAAGGTGCCTTAGTTTTTTTCTTTAATCTATTAAAGCCAATATTGAATGATCTATGGTCCTGTTTATTAATTGCCTTTTAAATCAGAAAGAGCCAGTCATCCACCTTTGCATTTAAAGGGCAGTCGTTTCTAAAACGAGGCCTGACATTATGAACAACTTCATTCATCCAGAGTCCATAATTATGAGAAAAACACCTGCAATTTCATTTTTAAAAAGAATTAGGACGATATGGTAATAAAAATTAAATTGTGATGCGATCCATGCATCGATATGCCATTTTTGTGATATTGTAATTTTTGGTTTATTTGAAGAGGGACATATACAAAGGAGTTGACGAGTGTAGCACAGCATGTATCATAGTGCTAATTTGCAGTACTTGTCCCTAGAAGGGCTTATAATACACAACAGTGCAGATGAATGGAATGGCAATGATACAAAGAGGGGTACAACATCAGACACAGAGATACACATTAAACACACTTTAAATATGACTGCAGCTGCAAATGTGCTCAAACAGACATATTTAACCACCCGTTCGTCCTCACTCAGAGCCCCAGGGCTCAGAGTAACAAACTACAGTAAACATGGACTTTGAGACAGTGGTTCACTCTTATTTCGGCATCAATCAAGGAAAAAACTAAAACAAACACAACAGTCCTTTCCCATAATAAAGAAATAATTTAGAGACAAAATGGAAATGGTGATCTTTGCTTCACAAAACAGTGATACGATTATATTTATTAAATTTAATTTTTTTGCTTATTGCCCACCCTTAAGTAGGATGTGAATAAGGAACACCAGGTTGGTGTGCATTAGTGACTAAAGTCATTCCGAAAGCGTCTCCCAAGGGAAACCCTACACATAAAGAGCAGGAAGCTTTCCCTTAATCTAAGGGCCCCACATCTTACCAACACAGACGAATAAAGGGTGAAGCTCTTTGTCACGGCCCAGGAATCAAACACATGGGTGGAGGGGTCCAGGAGAGGAAGAAGAAGAGTCAAGGGTGGGGTGGGGTGGGGGGCTGTTGTCTGTATGCTGGCTCAAAATATGCTAATTAACCTGGAGGCCCTGCTCAAAACCCATACCATTAGAGCTGCTCGATCACAGCCCTGCGGATCTGAAAAAGGCGGAAGCTCAATAAGCAGATGGTAGCAGACTCAAGAGAGGCCTCCGCCATGTTTAGGGCAACTGTTAGTTCTACTGATCCACGCCTTGAGGAAGCAGGCTTATGTTTGTGCCTTCCAAAAAACAAATGCTTATTTCCAAAAGAAACAGAATTGTAAAAGTAATGCTTCTTTTAAATAAATTAAACAATACAACACAGGCTATATTACAGTGTAGTCTTGGATCTCTTCTTTGGGTTAAGTGGGCACAGCAGTGCAGGAAAGGGGGACGCTGAAACAGAGGGAGGACCGATCGGAGGAGAAAAGGCGACAGATGCTACCTGTCTGTCTCATAGGTATCCTGATTACTCCAATACAAGGAGGAGAGGGAGGAGGCAGTCTGCCAGTTCATCAGAGCCAGCACAACAAAACCAACACACTAAAATACAGTGTGTGTGTGAATCTGTTCCTTCTTCCAGTGAGAACAGAACGGAAGTGTATGTGTGGCTAATGAACCATGAACACCCGGCTCTCATGGGGTGACACACACACACTCAAAGGCAGAGCCGGTGAATATTAAGGGACCATCCATCTCATGGGACGGACAGTGGTTTATGTCTGATAACCAGAGGACGAGGAGGCACACCCCTCCATCAACTTGGCACCTGCCAACCAACATGTTCTGTTACCATGGCGCCTGCAATGAAGGCGCAGTTACTACACACATGGGCTGCATAAAGTATTACCCAACTTTACTATACTAAAAATAGGCCAAACGTCTCGAGAGGTCAGTTCAGAGAAACATTCACAAATCAGAGTTCTTTGCTGGGTTAATTGATTCATTCAAAGACCACAATTAGTCCACAATTGCATCATAATCTACTATGCATAAATAAGGCTCATAAACGCTAAACTAAAGGTATATTTTATTTATTCTTTTATGACTCAAGTGAAATGTACATTTCCCCTTTTCTCTAAATGTGCATGTGCATTTACAAGCTGTTATCCCTGTAACATCAAAGCCCGAGTCTGGCCCGCCTCACCCCTATCCCTCTTTCCTGTCCCAACACTTAAACAGGCATCCCAAGCCAGCCCGCCCATTGTACGGCGCTGTTGACTAGCCCCATTAACACACTAACGGGCATATAGACCCTGACACAAACACAAAACAGGAGAAAGAGAGGCCTTACCCCCCCAAACAGAGGTTATGTTTGATACTGAAGCAACAGGCTCAGATTAGCAACACTATACATAACAATGGTGAGGGTGGGCGGAGTGTGCAAGGCTCATGTGTGTATGTGTCCATCCGTGTGTGTACAGGGGGAAAGTGCTCCCATTGTGACATCACTTCTTGCCCTCTGCAAGGTTAAACACACTGCAATGGTTGGCACACAGACCCCTCAGCTCTTCTGTGCCCTTTTGTGGGCTAAAAAACAAAGAGTCTGGTCAAGGGTGTAAATCACAAAAGCTGAAAGAGAACGGGAAGAGGGATGAACATGAACCATTCGAGGAGGACCAGGGGCTAAGAGCAGAGGATGAGGAAAGTTTTGTAATCTTGACCCCATAAGAAAATCAGATATAACAATTTCAACTATTTTAATACAAAATATGGATTTTGCCAGTGATTAAAGGAGAAAACAAAAGTAAATAGGTTTAAAACTAAGCACTCTGAATTCAAATAAATCAATACAGACCATTTAAAGATTACACATAATTCAGTGTCTCTTTAGTACATTTCCCTTGGAAATGAGTCTGCTCCTAATATGGGGAGTAATAGCTTCACATGTTGCAAAATATAGTATATATCTTCGAATAGAGGTTTATTTTTGAATTGCTGTAAGGTGGTCAAAGCAAAGTGATGCAAAGTGGGTCAGTGTTGGCTATTGAAAAGTTTGAGTATTGTGTTAAAGCCGAACCATGGAAGTACTCAAACTTCAAAAGGCATTTAGAATGATTTACTTCAGGGATTACTGGTCAAAACCAACCAAAGAAGCAGGGTGCCACAAAATGGGGAATTTGAAGATTATCTGTAAAAAGTTGACAATTCAACCCCAGCTCTGAGTTTGTGGCCTTGAGCAAGACACTGCACCCATCTTGTCTTGTGTCTGAGCACAGGGTAAGAGACTTTGGTGGGTGATGATATTGGTGTTGACTGGTGGATTCCCAGGGGAGCTGTGGCTACAGGACATACAGTATCTTACCACAATGAGTAAGAGAAGCTGATGAATAATGCATAATATTGTTAAGCAAATTTGTGTGAAGTACTAAATAAAACTGCATTATTATTATACTAATAAGATATAATAAGATAATAAATTATCTGAATGGATGAGTAATATTAATCCATTTCAACATACAAGGGTCATTGTACAGCTTAAGTTATAGATTATAGACTTTATATTGGCAAAATAGGGCATTGTGTCATCACACGGTTCTCCCTGTTGAACCTGTCAGCTTGGCCATCAAATACCTCTTACCCATCTGCCCCCCTTTACAGTATGCAGCTCCAGCCAGTGCCACTTCCACAATTTCTACTTAGCCTCGTCGACTTCATGCTGGCAGCCAGGGCAGGGCAGGTGGCCAAACCTGTCAGTCATGACACCCTTGCCACATGGCAACATCACAGACACCAATTACCACACAGCAGGGGCGCGGCCTGGTAACCGCATGGCAACCGCATGGTCCAATCAGGCTAGACATCAACAGGGACCACAGCGGGCCAAAAAGTAAGTGAGCGTGCGTTGTGTTTGTATGGTGTGTGTAAGCAACTTATAGAACCAAGACAGGTTCCATTGTGCTTCTTTAATATGTGTTTGCTTTGGGGTCAAAGATTCACACTTCATACACAAACTGCATCAGACAATCACTGCACTGGTCTGTCTCAAGTCCAGTTCTCACTTAACCAATGCTTCCCACAATATAAATTTTGCCTCATTCAATTACAGTAATCATGCATGAACGCTTTGTGGCTTTCACACATTTGTGAATTTACAAAAACAGCAGACAATGTCTGCCATTTTTAATTATACCACTTTCGCTGTATGCTCTCTACAATAAAAAAAACAAAAACTCACAAATTCATTCAACTACGTCTTTGAAAAGGATTATGACCTTAAAACTGTCTTCACAAATAATGACTTCTAAGCCACTGCATCATAATTCTCATTAAAATAAACCTCTAATAATGTCTGATGCTATGTATTAGTAGTACATAAATGGTTACATACTAGTACATGGCATGATTGTAAGGACTCCACACTTTGAGGGGGGAGGGAAAGTGTTAGTGGTCAACAAGTGTTTAGTATTTAGGGCAAGCCTATGTAGTCAAACAAGTCAAATATCAGTAATAAAAACTTGGCATATTATTCACTGGTGTCTTTTGTCTGCGAAACACACAATGTCATTTAGGGGCAAATATATTTTAATAAAACCAGTGAGTTGCAACCACAATTTCATTTTGATGAATTTCCTCCTGTGGGAGTGCGCCAGGCAGTGGGCGGAGGGCGTGAAGGCGGGAGAGTGGCAGAAGAAGGGAAAGATGGGGGCTGGGGGGCAGATAGAATTTTCATGATTGGTTATTTTTGTTATTATACAGAGAGAAAGGGGAGTGGGGCTAGATAAAGCATGCTGTATAATCTTAGGCATTTCGCTGTGCACTCTTTATCGGGCAGGTTGGGCATGTTCAGGGGGCTCTTTTTCTGAGGGATCTTTGGCCCCGGTAATTAAGCTCCATTCAGCAGACCCTGCTCCCCAAATTAAAAATTTGTCATTAAGTGGAATTTACCATAATGCCTTTTTATCTGCCGGCGTTTCAGCAAGTGCCCATCTATGTGTGTGTGTTTGGTGCTAAAGGTGAAGGAGGGGCAACAGGAAAAGGCAACCAATAAGAGGCCAAAGAGAAAGGGCAAATTGAATTCTGGACTAATCCAGGGCAGCAAACACTACGCACATACACAGCAACTCAACCTTCCAATCCTCAAATCCACAGCCTTTGGGGTAATTAAATAATAGTGCTTTACAGTTTTAATTTAGATTTAGTCTATTCTGCCTCTTACTGTAGCACTCATATACACACAGGCAGATATGTGTGTGTGTTCAAACAGACTTCACCCGCTGAGATAGTAGTCCCTAATGTTAAGAGAGAGTTGGCTAGAATGAATGATTGAAGAGCAGAATCTGTGTCTCTGTAGACTTTATAAAACAATACAATTATTAGTCTTTAATTAGAGTGGCCCCTCTGTGGGACAGGGGACAGACAAAGAACAATAGAGGATTAGTACAGGCGCTTCTAATATGGCTCTTTTATCAGCTCTTTCAAATACAGTCTCTAATGCATCCTGTGTCCTGCGCAGAGGAAAAAGTATGAAGTGGGGCTGATTTGAGTGGAAAAATGTGTTTGTAAATAAAGGAGACAAAGCAAAATGTACTTGTATAAGCTTTTAAGCATGTTATAACAGTGATTCATGCATGTTTGAGTAATACGGCATTGTCTTGCATTTGTGGTGAGAAAAAACTTGGTTTTCACCATCCCTATTACTGCCTATAGTTCTATACTTACTAGTGACTACTTGAGATTTTGGGACATTTGTCAAAAATGAAATTATACTAAATATCCACAGGTTAGTCCTTGCTGTCAGGAGTGGGAATAAATCATGAGCAAAAAATAAAGGCAGCCATTTAGCAAAGAGGACAACTTTCAAGCTCATACATCTATGTAGTCAAAGGAATTTAGTCTGCTCAGATTATTGTTTAAATAACTTTTCCCCCTTTTTTCCTAAGCAGCCTTGTTCGTTTTGATATGGACTATGGGACTATGCATTTTTCTAATTGGCTAATTTGCCTGTCAACCATCATGACCATCTGAACTCTGGGAGATAAGAACAGGGCTCAGACTACACATCTTTTTATAGTACTGTACTGACTAAATCAATAACTGAAAAATTGGGAATTAAGCAAAACACAATGCCTGTTTGTTTTTGATGAAGGGAGACAATACCACCTTTAAAATAAAACAATAAGCAAATACCGAAAAAACAAACCTATCATTAACCACTGGACAGTACGAACGACTCAAATCCCTGAACTCAGATAGTCAATGAGATTCACTGAAAATGATTTAACTTGATCAGATTCCATTATAGCATACAACAAATGAGCTTTTGAACAGTTTATTATCATAACCATTACTGTAGACAGTATAGCCAGTACTCAAGTTCTTATTCTCAAAAACATTTCAGTTGTTCAAATATTTTCTTGGAGATCATTTCCTGACCCTTTTCTTTTTGCTGGACCTAAATGTGTTTAATTGAAACCCCTATGAAAAAAACTCTTCCTTCATCACACTTCTTCACTAGGCCCCTGGATCCCACCTCCTCTCCGAGCCTTACCTCATCCTTCCACCTCTCCCCTCCTCACCAGTCTCTCGGCAGCTGCTGAAATCCCATTCCCCGTGGGGCAGGCTAAATTGAATTGCCGTGTTTATATGAACAACAGGGCCGTTGCTTTAATATACCTTAGAGTTTCTGCCTAATGCCTCTCCGCTAATACCACTAGAGCTCACTGCCATCACTCAGCACACTCTGCTTTTATGGTGATGATAAAAGAAACACTTTAACAATTTAAATACAGAGAGAGAGCAATCCACATACAATCTGTGCATTAAATCACATATATTGACTCTTGTCAGCTTTTGGCCAAGCTCAAAATGCTCTGTTCCACCTTGTGATGTCATGTAGTGGTAATTTTCATGTTAACAATTATCTTTTACTCAAAACTGGCAAATTCCAGGGCTGAAATTATTCAAGTGATTCTAATGAAGTGTATGGTGTTTAAAAACACAATGGAGTGCTTTCTGTGTTACCACATGACATCACAATGTGGAACAGCATGTTTTCAGTTTGAGCGAAGAACTAGGCCTAAATATTCAGGGTTTGTGAGTTAAAAATGTGTGAATGAAACAAAACTCAACTCCAGGTATGTTTGTGATGAGGAAACAACATTATAACATAGGTCCAAATATAGCGTAATATAGGCTCTTTAAAGAATCTCTAGTACTTGCCACTTCCCAAGCATATGGCATGGGAATGGACAGAATAGCAGTGCGATTTTTTTAGATTAGTGAGTAAAGCAGAATAAATATCCGGAGATTTGGTTGAGAGAGTCGGTCATGCTCATCGACGTGCAAACATCCTCCATTTTGCCTCTTTTCTCCATCCTCTGTCCCCTTTTCTCTTCTAGATCTGTGTCAACCTACAAAAGGTCCATGACACAAAGGAGGCTAACAGGCCTGAGACACTCAACCCAATTACTATTGATCAGTCTGCGTGCGCTCCGAGGACAGCAGCTCGCTCACCTGCACGCATGCACGCACTAACACACACGCACAACAGCCCCTATTGGTCACAAAAGTCCGCTAAGGTCAGGGTTAATTTTATGCATGAATTTGAGGATATCATTAAAATAATAATAAAAATAATTCTCTAAAATGTATAGGAAATAAGAGATAAAGAAATTAGAATAAGAAAACGTGTCAGCAGAGGTTAATCAATTCAGATGCATTTTTCCCCTTTCTGTGCCCTTGGTTTGGAGTATTGAGTCGGTGTAACCTGGATTTGCCAGAGCACCATTTTGTAAAACACTAATTACAATGAAAGCAGGTCTGAATATGAGGGTAATTTTATGCATGTCTTACAATTTTAGGTAATGTTAATGTGAATCAAGTTTGAGATTGTAAAATTTACTTGATGCTGATGGTAACAGGACATTGTTAAGTAAAGCAAAAGAAGCTCAGAGGATTCCTCTTAGCTGTGAATAGCCATCTCTGCAGACTAAACATAGGTTGGGATGAACTGTGTGCTGTACTGAGCTGAAATATCAATGACTAAACTCCCAAACGACTTAGTAACTATCTCTTTTACTCCGATTTTATCCACAATAATTAATTTTCTCTCCCAAGGCAGACTTCAGCTTTATTGGCCGCTCTATGCCAGGATCTCACTATTCCATTTAACCGTAATCCTCGGATAAAGGGCTGACCAATGTGTGTTAATGCAAAAGCATGTGTGCACGTTGAAGCAGTCCTCGAGAAAAGACTTTACCTGCATTCACTGACACACAATGTTAGAAAGCCAGTGGTGAGGGGACCAGTAAGTGCTATGACTTTGAGTGGTGTCACCTCCCAAGCACACCTCTACAAGCTGGATTACAACACAAGCCTATAGCATCCCCCTGGAGTAAGCAGGCCGGCATAGCAACAGCCACGTAACCGGGCCTTGGTCTTAGTCTGTGGAAGGGCTGTAGGAAAAAGGAGTGGAAAAATCGAGAGATTGGATGGATGGGGGCGGAGCATCCAGCTGTGCACCCAAAGGGTCGGGTCCAAATACAAATTCACTGGATTTTCCACAAGAGTCGACCAATAAATATACTTTGTCTTCAAATCACTGCACTCTTTCATTATTGATCAATGTTTGTTGTCCTGAGCTACAAGCCAAATCAGGCAGGCTATTTACAGATACATCATTAAAAACGAATGTGACCGTCAACTCTTAGCCATTGGCTGGTAGCGAAATAAGATCATCATATTTTACAGTGTCATTTATCCATTTGTGAAAACAACATTGTAATATCCATTCCCACATTTAACTGAACATTCCATCTATAGCCCGATGTTCCATTCCCAGAACACCTGGCACGCACAAACATTTATCATCAAACACCTGAATCCTTACATTTAAAAGCCCATTAAGTCAGAATCCCACGAGTCCTAATGGGACTTCTAATTAGTACTTTATTGAAAGCAGGTGGGATGAAAAGGTCAAACTGCTACAATTACAGAAGAGCATCAGGATGCAAATCACAACTCACATGTTCACCAGCAAAGGAAAGAAGTCATTGCCCGCCTCTAAAGAACAGAGCGAGTCAGAGACGTCATGGCCGGGATTGAGTGGAATTCAGATGAGTGCCAGCTCAGACAGACCAGGCCCAGCTGCTCTCTGTCTGACGAGTGCCTTAATTAAGAGACATGTGGTGAGGCCTGGGAATGACCACATACACACTGTACACACTGGAGGAGGCCTCCAGAGGGGAGCTGTTAAACAGGCACCACTGTGGCTCTGAGGGTACAGCGCCAAGTCCACTGTGCCATCCTCTGGGGCCATGTGAAAAACATCTCCACACCATTATTAGGCATCCCTTTGCATACCACGACAAGAATGGAGCTTAATTGTACCCATTGTGTAGCATTTTGTCTTAAAACTAAACTAAAGTAATAATAACAGAGCAATTAACATTCACTTTGACAGCAATCGAATTTCCATGCTCTTGTCAGACAGAATTGACTGCATGGTAAAAATGTTGGCGGTTGCACTCGAACCACCACAGTACACTATTTAAAACAGTACCTTAAGTGGAAAAAACATGCATAACCAGGAGTGTCTTTTTACAGAGACTGGGGCTGAACAAGTTTGGCAAATATCAAATTGATATTATTCTGACAAGCAATGAAATTGGGATTTGTTTTGCAATTCCTGTTGGAGTGCACATTTTAAACACGACCAGGAGCAATAACATTTCAGAAGATGAGGTCAACTGCAGGGTTAGCAGGTTTTATACAGAATAAGATAGGATATTTTCCTGATTGCAGAAAATTTCAACTTTTCTTCATATCCTTTTATTTTTTGCTCCACAAATAAAAATAGTATTAATATTAATACATAAATCCCTCCATCCCCTTTACTCAATATCCCCCCAAAATAACAGCACCTTAGGCTACCAGTTAATAACGTCCTCTCAACAACCCCTCCCAGCACCGCAAACCGTGCTATGACAATAAGGGAAAGTTCTTCGTCCAAATAAAAGAAGCGAAATTAATATAGTCCCAGGGGAGCCCCATCTGACCCCCTGTCACTCCCATAATAATTGTATTTCTTTTGAAGTGATTGCTTAATTATTGTGATTATTGGCAATTGTAAATTACATTTTCCCTCTAGGACATATCTCTACTTCTTTAGTCTGTCAGCCAACATAATGTTTAGGACAGACAATGCTGAAGAATAGCAACTTTTTATTTAATCATACATAAATTTATCAATTGTTCTTGATCCAGCAGCTTCAGGCAGAGTCTGGTGTATGTCACTATAGAAAGCGGTTTGAGCTCTCAACGGGAAATACTGGTTAAATAAAAAGTCGAAGGATAACCATGTGCTTCCCCCATACACTCGCACACATAATAAACTACAGTAGGGACCTACCAGTCTCCAGTTTATTACCCCTACCTTCAGGCTAAAGGCAGTGAAACAAGGGCTAGTGCGGGACTTTAACACTCGCTAAAATTTAAAGGTTGTAAAAGTGTTTTGATAGCACCGAATGTCAGTTTTGTTACTTGTCGATTTCTGTCCAAGACTAAGGACAGAGAAAGTCTCCTCTAACAGGCTGAGGCATGGGTCTTAGGCTCACTTCGGGACATAGTTCACTCTCCAACACGCAGTCGTTTTGTATGTCATACCGTCACTTTCATAGATTACCTTTCAGTTTCATGGATACATCAATTTCTACATTCTGCTTTATGAAGATTAAGACAATACAACTAACCCAAGTGGAGAGCGTGCATGTGTGTGTGTCTAGCTTTAACAGTCTGATTGCTAAAGACTATATTTAAATGTCACTTTTCACAACAAATCAATACAAATGAGCACCTGCAGCCACAGCCACAGATGTGTGGGGGTGTTGTTTCAGAATAGTTTCCCTGAATAAAGACATTTTCATAGATTAATTCTGACCAAATTCACTTTCAAACAGGATGTTACCCACATTTCAGCAGTTGATGTTGTGGTATAAATATCTCTAACGTAGACTGTACAATAAGAAATTTTAATGCTAGTGCTAAACCATTTAAATGTAACCACACAGCACATGAGTATTAGTAGTAGTAGTAATATAACAATTTTTTACATTTATTTAAAAAAAACAAAAAACAAGGCACTGGGGGTTTAAAATACATGCACATAAATGGCTCTAGTTTTAATAATAAGAGAATAAAGATTCTATGGTTTCAGCATTCACATTCAGGCCTCTCTCCTGGAGGCAGCCTCCTCTGGCCAACAGCAGCAGCGTGGAGGATCCTGTTCAAGGCCTGTCTCATCCATTTAGTAAACTCTAAACATCTTATTAGGATCAACCTTCAGATACATTCAGATTCACTTACACTGAATACAACTGCCGCATATAATGTCTCTGTTACGCAAAGACATTTTGATCTATTTGGGATGTAATATTAATACATGCCAAAGTAGTTGTAGTGTGGTATACTTGATAAAGGAAATATTGTCAATTCCTTTTCAGTTGCCAATCAATCAGCGACCAATGAAATATCAAAGGCCAATTTAGACAATTTTTTTTACAAAAAACATGCTATGAAACTATAGGTTCTTCACATTGCACGGATAACTGCACTGATAGCTATAAAGCGTACAGTTATATATAAAAAATAACCGCAAAAGCAATGTTGTTTTTTTTACATCCACAGCCTTGTTTTAAAATGCTTTAAGAGAGCAGTCTTGTCACTTTTTTGCACTGTACTCTTCATGTTACAGTGCAAGGCTTCATGTATCTCATTGGGGCAGATTTTTGGCCAAAACAAAATATCGTCTATTCTGAGTTTTAAGGCTAATAGCCCATACACTAAAAAGAGAAATTATCAGCCCAAAGTATTCATCTCCCTATAATTAAAATTTAAATTAAGTAACAAATATGTGAGGATAGAAGCACAAGTCGTACACATACAGAGATGAAAAGCTATAGATCCTCTCTCTAAAAACTCTATTCAATACATAAAATATTCCATAATCAAATCTCATTTACATATTGAATGTTAAAAATGGATAATACAAGTCAAACTATGGTGGCGTGATTTGCTAGTGTGTGTGCCTGTGCAAACACACTGTGGGGTAGCGTGGGTGTGGCGTTACACCTCGTGTGGCACTGGGCAGCCCAGATAAGAGCTGATCCTATCCATGCCTCCCTTCTGCAGCGCCTGCCCGCCCACCCACACACCCCAAACACAAAAACACACTCAGACACACAATCTACAGCTACACTAGCAGCCACTGTAATCTCGTTTCACAATCCCCACGTTATGAGCATGAACACACACACTAATGAGCAAAGCCACAAACATAAACAGAAGAAATCATATTCCTATATAGACAATCCATATTAGGTTATGTCCCTCTACTGTATTTGTAAAATATGAACACAATATTGTTAAAACAAAACTTTGACAAGAGGCCGCTCCCTGAAGCAATTTCTTCTCATTTATCAAATCTTCATAAAGTTTTTACACAGACACAACACTGGCTCATCAACAGCATGACTCAAAGTATAATCAAAAATTAACAAAATCATCTTACCTTTCTTCTTTCTGAGACTTAAAAGCTACCTAAGCATACACAAACCCACACTCTACTTCTGCTGTACTTTGGTCAAACACTCACACAGCGTGATGTGATCGGCCACCCCGATAGTGAGCCACAGCACTCTCTCTAAGCTTAAAACTAAGTTTGGTGTGCACTGACCAAGACCAAGGAGGGCACAAAGCAAGGGAGTGGAGCGAAAGAAAGGAAAAAGTGTGACCAGTGAGGGAAGTTTAACCACTTACGATTCAAGTTTAGCTTCAACACACCCCGCCTCCGCCCGGATTCATTCAGCCCATGTACACGCACACCTCTGTGGGTGGGAGAGGCACTCAATTGGATTTTGGGAAGCACTACTTTTCCTCTCGTGTTCCATCTGGTTGCTGCTGCGTGGCTGTCCGACATACAGATGCTCCTTGCTCTTCCCTCTTTGCCCTATCTGCTCTCCTGTGCTTATCCTGGGTCAAACAAACCCTCCTACAGCATCAGCCCCAAGGCCAGGTGACTGATAGACACAGCCTCTGACCCTGTGTGTGTCCTGCACCTGATAAAAGCAATATGCCATGGATCGACAACAGATGAGATTATAAAAGTATGTGAACAAGTAACATTGTGTAGCAGAGACTCAGGACAAGCAAAAGAGAAAAGGGATGAAAGGATTCAATTTGAGTCAGCGACAGGGAGACACAAAGTGTAGTGAATGTGATTTGATGGCGACGCTGTGATGGGCTTTAGGCGTACAAATAGTATTAGTCACTGCTGTGCAAACCTGTTACATACACACAACCACCCAATAGACAGAGGCCTCACACCGCTGCTATGACATACACATAGCATGGTATAGTTCATGTTACGGGGCCCGGACACCAAGAACTGTAATAGAAATTCAACCAGCCGCATCTCTGTGACCAAAAATGGCATTTTGTCTCCAATCCATCAAACAGAAAGGGTAGGTGAAACTAATTTATGTAAGGAGAACAAGTCTAACCTATACAAGTGCTGGGTTTATATCTAAGGATCACCAGGGACGCTTGCTACCAGTTATTTTATCATCCCATTCAATATAAATAGCATTTGTGTTTGGGTGTAGCATGGATAATAATAAAAGTAAAATGTTTATCCAGGGGTAATGCTGAGAATAGATAAATTTGCATATTAAATAATCATAAATAAATGGCATTTTAAAATAGTTATATATATATAACAAAATGAATACTTTATGCAAAACGGTTAAAATAAAAATAAACCTCAACTATGACAATGACCTTCCAGATCCCCTTTTCTGGTGTTTTTTTTATTCAGTTGCCTTGAAAAAAAGTATTCGGTTTTTGGATCACATAGTAAGAAATAAGAATAGAAATGCAACTCAAAGCCTGTTCTAAAATCAGAGAAGGAGGGAACCTGTGCATAGCTCCTGACTATTAAGGCATATCTCCCTCAAATTTCCTTTCCATTATTCGTCCTTCTTTGACAAAACTCCCTCCCACGGCACACCCATGACCCCCCATGTGCAGACATGAGGTCAAGCTCCAAAGATCACAGGGAGAAGCCAGACGAAAGAGCGTGGGGCGGGGCAGGGCAAGGTGGGGAGAACAGGAACCTAAAATCCTTCTCTCCATCCACAAAAAAAAAAAAAAAAAAACCTCAAGCCTTCACATATAGCCCCTTCCCAGCACCCCTCCCACTCGCCCAGTTGTGTTCAGCGGAGGCAGTGGGCACTCTTGCAGAAACATCAGCCCAGGGAAATTCAAATGAGAAGGAAACGTTGAGAGAGAGACACAGAGAGTGGAGAGAGGGCGAGGGCACAATAGTGAGAAAATAGGATCAAAAGAATGAGATGGGAGACCGTTGGGCTGCTTTGGAGGGAGGGTGATGGGGGAACAGCACGGGAGTGCCAGAGGTTGCTGAGGGTGCAGGTTTAGATAATGTGTAGATCTGAAGAGATTTGCAGGAAACATTTTTATTCATTTTTTGATTACCCTCTTCCCTCCTCCTCGGGTTGTCTCTGTTTGTTTTTGGCATTAGTGCTCGCACAGACGGAATGCATGTGTATGTACATATGCATGCTGATTAGAAGACGAATATTTTATAAACACAAATGTTCACACTTGCGCAAACCTGCACCACATACCAATAAGCACAGGCACGCTTAAAGATGCAACAGAGGGGCAAAGGGCTGGGTAGACAATGCCAGTATGCCTAGAATGCTAAAGGTGTACAAATGTGTCAACATGCAGGCCCACTGTCTGCATATGTACAGACAACTTTCTGATTGCACAGCAGGTTAACCAAGAGTTTGACACAGGATGCACTGAATTCTAAAAGCCAAGCATACATGAAATACAACTGTTACAGTGCACCCCAGTGTTTCCCACTTGTTTATACTGAGACTATCGATAAGCAATCGATATTTTAATCATTTTATTCAATATATGGTGTGTGTGTATTTTTTTTTTGTTTTAGAAAATTTTAGGAGGGCCACCAGTCTCCACTATTATATTACCCCCTAGTAAATATGTGTTCTTGTTTTTAGAGCTTTTTAAAGCTTCAGATTCCACGTCACAATGCAAAAACACTATCAGCAACTATTTTTTGTCTTATACTTTTAAACATCAACAAAAAAGTTTTCATGTCTAAGTAAAAGAAGAATTTGCATGTGTACAGAAGATTTTCAGGTGAATATTTTTATGCTTGTGTGCTTTATTGTGTTTTCAAAAGGTGTTAGAAGAGTTTGTCAGTGAAACACACCTGTCTCGCTCTCTGCCACTCCATCCAGGTTGAGTGAGATGGACTGGTCCTCCTCCTGCTGACCACGGCCTAGAATCATCCAGTTCTCCAGGTCATCAGAGTCCGAAGAGTTGCTTGAGCTCAACACAGACTGGAACTCAGACTCAGACTCAGAAGAGTAGGAGAGAGGAGACTCTGAGCTGCTGACATTTACGGGAACTGCTGCCCTCTTTTTTACCTGCGTTAATAATAAATACTAATGAAATATGTGTTATACATTGAGCATGCATGATAATAAACTTCAAGTATTACATCATATATAAAATATAATATAGTATATAATAAATTACATATATTGCATACATTTCTGGGAATTTCAGTTCACTAAAAAGTTATTATTCATTTAAAAGCTGCAGCATGTCTTCCAGTAGAAGGTACGGTACAGTGCTTCTTTTGTACCAGAAATACAGTTCATACCTTAAACTCAGCTGCACTTGCACAGGCAGAAAAATATCTTTATAAAAAATTTTATAACCTATTGTTTAGAAGCACTGGCGTCAGAAAGCCAATGGTGAGCAGCAGTGGCTAGTGTTCTGAGGCATTGATACAAGAGTAAAATGGTAAAAATCTTACATCAGAGTAGACTGCTCAGTGTGTGATTAGTTTTTTCTGTGTTTAATCCAAATTCCAAACTATAAAACAGGCAAAACAGTCAAGATAAAGGTGCATATGTTTGTGGTACAAAAGGGGCACTAACAGGCACAAAACATTCTTGTCCCTATGGAGTTGTTATAGATTTACCTAGAATGTTCCACAAAATGGCCAAGTAAATGTCTATAGGTGGTGCACCTTCCACCAGAAAACATACCCATTACTAAACTGATGTTAAAGATGTGCACTGTCATGTGGCACAATGCAGCTAGGTCTGTCACAATAACACAATTTGATGTGCGATATTTTGCTATAGAATATATAGACAACAAACAATAATGCTTAAACTACTCCATGATGCAAAACTCAAAAATATTCTAAACGTACAATTTATCGTTAAAAAATTCATAAGAAACATTCTGCTATTTATTTTTAGAAGAGACAATACATTAGTAGTTACTTTGCATCTATGGTCATGAAGTTAGTACCCTACAAAAATATTCTTCGAGCTATGATTTATTGAACAATAAGTGGATATTGTAATTATTGTGACAGGCCGAGGTGCAGCACATTCATACATAAGCCTGCGTAAAAAGTATGAAATCACATCTTTGACACTTTGCTTCATGACAGCTAATTGACCAAACAGCCAAACACCCATTATTATCTTTGATAATACCTTAAACGCCAAATTAGAGGTCAGTGAATTGTTAATAGCTCTCTGACAGTTGTTTATGTAGCTTACCTGCTGTGCAGGTGTGGAGGTACAAAGCGTAGGTAACCTTCGACTCTTCAAGGCACAAACTCCTTCTGTTTCATCACTACTGTCATCTTCAGAGAGTGTGATGACTTCCGGGCTGGAGCCAATCACCATCACTTCTTCAAATACTGTAGATGCCCTCTGACCTTTGGGCTTATCATTCTTCGCATGCTTGGTCCTTTTCTTCTCCTTGTCTTCTTTTACCTTTTCTTTTTTCCCGACTGTAGACTCGTCGTCCAGTTTATCTGAATTTGTTAAGTTATGGTCACCTTGGGTGCTGATCTCATCCATTTCTTTCCTTTTATCTTCCAGCTCACTGATCTCTCCAGCATTTGAGGAATAGTGAAGTTGGCTGTATAGGTGAAATTCAAGTTCACTGTCAGCCTCTGACCCCTCAGAGTCATCCTCCTCCTCTCTGTAGAGATCATCCTCCAGCTGCTCATGGTACTGGTAGCTACTGTACATCACCACACACCCCTCGATCACAGACACCTATCACAGAACAAACATTTATCAGACGACACAGCAATTACAATGATCTAATATATGACCAGTTAGATGCATTTAGTCAAAACAAAGAAACTAACTTGTTAAGATAAACCCAAGTGTTAATAAGAAAAATCATAAAAAGCCAAATTCACATTAATTAATTGTCTAGTATTCCACAAACAGAGCACTTTAAAAAAGTGGTAGAAAAAGTTTCGTTGTGCTTTCCTAACAATGCAAAATAATGCACATAGCCCACTATTCCACATTCCAATTCAGTGGCATTAAAAGTATTATACTTCAATGACAAGCCATTGAAACACCAACTATTAAAGAGAGACCTTTTTCCATCGACTGTCTGAAATCTATAAGAGCTTGTTAAAGAAAGATCATGGTTGACTTGTACGGATACATTTCATAGAATTCATTTTGTAGCCTACACTAATGAGACCATTTCTGGTGGCTTAGACAAATTATCATTATTATAAAACATATTATGAGATTTGAATGATTTAAGCATAAATAATGTAGATTAGTTCTATACATATTCTTAGCTGATATATATGAAATATGTAGATCCGTTTCTTTCTTGATCACACACACTGGCACAAAGTGGCTTCAGTGGACATAGAAGGGGCACTGGCCCATTGCTCTGGCCAGCCCTGCGTGTCTCTGCCATGATGGCTGGAGATGATTGGCTCTCAGACCACACACACGGCAGTAAGGCCACGGTAGACAGTCACAAACCTCCCGCCAGGGATTATAGCCAAGAAAGAGCCTCACCGGCCCGCGATGTAGGGAGTAAAAGTTCAGCAGTGCAGAGAGACAGAAAGCCTGCAAATGAGTTTGTCAGGACGATACAGCCAGGGTCCAGCACATACACAGTAACTACAAAAACGGATCATTTCACAGACTTAAAGATAGTAGAAACTTAATAGATCCATAATTCATACGTTAGTGTCAGTGTTATTACTGTATGTCTGGGAACATTTTAATAACTACTGTCAACATGGTAGGACATAATGTTAGCTAACTCTTGTTAGCTTAGGCTAACTAGCTCAACATTGATAGCATAGGTTTTCCGCTTTTAATTATAGATTAAGAAAAATAAATTTAACAGGTAAAGGACCATTTGCTTATCACCAGTTGTAATGGCATACTAACAATAGCAAATCGTGGGTAAAGGAACCAATCCAATGTCAGTATGGGTCACTACAGTCTCCACGTGTTTATGAGCAGCAGCCGGCCGTGGACGTAAACAATGAAACGTTTAACTCACATCGAGATAAAAAACAACGTGAACTCCAATTTTTAAAAGTACCACACTTAAAGCCAATTCAGATGGCCTTTATGGTTACAGCTACTGTGAATATAAACTTACCTCCCCGCAAAAAATGAGGATTAAAAAGTGGAGAGGACAAGTAGCAGCAGCCCTCGACCCATGCCCAAGAGAGAAGGGGAAATAACTTCCGGGTCTGTTCAACGTAAGTCGACACGTTTCTCTGCCGGGCCAAATCACTTTAAAGGTTGTCTGTTTCTGTAACTGAATAAATAAGTCATCTAAATAAGTAAGTAAATACGTAACTAAGTAAATAATAATAAGTGTATTCGGAATCAGATATTTGATAAATGATTCTTCTGCCATATTCTTATAACAATAAATCACTTTACTCAAGACACAAAATAACATTGCAATGCATTCACAAAATGTTCTTCTACATACTTAGCTATAATCATTTCTTTGTTTAAACATTTTCATATTTGAGCATTTTTTTTGACTCATACACTTACATATTCTGACCTCACAAAATAGGTCTGCAAAAACGTTTCCTTGTTGTCCGGACTCTGGCGATTTTAAAGAGATGCCTTCTCCTTAAGAAAGTGCTTTCCCTTTCAAGAAAATGTTTCAGAATTTTAGTTAGTTTCTACCTAACTATCTAAATTAATAAATACAAAATAAAACACTTTAAATACAGTCTAGGCATTCTCTTAAAAATAAGTGATTGCAAATAGAATTTTGTTTGTAGATCTTTAGGTGTAATAATTCTGTTTTCACAATAATGACCAATTATTGTTACAGGCCTTGTACTGTTCAGCCATTAGGTCAGTGGGTAAATGGTAGACTGGGACACTTTGGACTGATCGGTAGAATGTGGTGTGGTCATGTGCAGTGGTGAGCTCTAAGGTTTGTCCACGCATTTAAAGCAATGTTGCGGAATTTGCACCAGGCTATATATGTACACATACATCTACTCTGACCAGCGACCACAGTGGTTTATTTACTTAATTGGTACTAAATCTGGCTGTGCAGTCACATGCAAGTAAAAAAGCAGGGGGCTTAGGACACGTCTTGTGGTGAATACTCAATCTGAGGATTAAAATGCTCAGGTGATCTTTTTCAACAGCTGCGGAAAGCCGAGTGAAGATCGATGAGGGGCAGCCTTTCACAGATGTTGTTCTCCAGATGTGGCAGAGTGAGGTGGATTGTGGAGATGGTATCCTCTGTTGACCTCCCAGCTCATGGAGAGTTTTTGTTATCAGGGAGACAGGTGTTCATGTACTGCATCTAAATCTGTCACAATAATTACTATAGACTTTTCTCTAAAATAAATGAAGAGATCAACCATATTTATTTGGGCTCTAAATGTATTCTGTTTAGATCTGTTTTGCACTAGTAGGAACCTTTTATGTTTATACTAAAACTAGTATTGAAACTAGACACTAATTTGAGCAGCTATCATTACTAAAAAAGGTCACATTCACAGGACAGAAATGAACCTTTCCTGAATAGTTTTAGAATGATCTTGAGCTGTGTCAGAACAACTATAAGACTTTATAGACTAGTATGGGCCACTATGAAACAGGCCTGAGGAATTACACAGATATAAGGCCACATGGTAAGATAAAAGAAAGTACTACAGTTTAATAACATTCCATTGTCTAAATAAAGAGGGGTTTTTTTTATCATCATCATTTTGGAATTGGTATTGAGTATCAAGTCTGTTCCACAGTATCTAAATCTACTTTGAAATCTTTGTGACAATAACATACTGTATATAACTAACTAGGCTACCTGTGCATTTAGAAAAAGGTTTAAAAGGGATTATCCAACTTCAGGGTAATTATCTTAGTAGTTTCAATATTACTGTTTATTGAAATATTTTCTATTCCAGTACAACACGAAATGTGACAAACACCAGGAAAACAAACTTTTTTATTCACTGATTTAACAGTGTGAAAGCAAATTTCACTTTTCCTAATTGTGTTGCGGAAATACACATATTTACCATATAAAGGCAGCTTGATTATAAATATTATTACTTCCATGTAGGCTTATATATATATATATATATTTATTTTATTTTATTTTTTTTTTCAAATATATTTTCTCTATTCACAACCAGATCCAGCACTGCCTATACCACTGTACCACCAGCCTATTGTGATCCTTGTGGATGTGGGCAGTTTTCACCTTTCAAAAATATTAGCTATAGATGTTGTGAATGTATGCATGCATGTTTGAGTGGGGGCCTGCAGGTCTGTGCTATTATTACATGTTGATGGGAATGTAAATCTATATGTAAATGTAATTCAAAAGACTGGCTATCACCATCAGTCATATTTATTACATGCAGAATACAGCAAAATTGTGCTTTTGGGTCTCCCATTCAGGTTATGTTACATTAATATCTACCATTCCCTCCTCTGCATATCCCATATCATGAACTGTAATTATGGAGTCTATATCTAACTATGGGCATTATAATAATAGTGAGCGAATGGCATTGTGATATGGAATCGGGGGTTGAATACCATCTGATTCCAGGTGTTTCTCCATGCGTGTCAGTGCAGGAAAGGCCATCACAGAAGTAGATTGTTACCTTACAAAGGTTAGTCTGTAACCTCTGTCCCAACACTATCACTGTATACATTGACACACTAAATACTGCATTTGTTTTTGGAGTGTGCATATGGGCCCTTCTGCTTCCTGCACTCCCACATCAATCTAAATTGGATGCAGGTCAGAGATGCCTCAGTGCCCTGGTGAAATTGTGATGCGGCTGCCTGATTCTGACTTCCATGCATTTGCCAATATTTATTACTATTATTATTTTTTTAAAAGGTGGAGGCCGTTTGAATGGAAGAGGTTCATCTTGGAGTGTCCAGGTCACTGATGTGTTGAGGATGGATGGAGTGTCCGCAATAGAGACTTAAGGTTCCCTGATTTCCAATCATACATCCAACAGGATGGTTCTGCCTGATGAGTGGTTGTTATTGGGAAGAAGTTGTTAAAAGAAGCATGTCATTGGTCCCATTTTTGGTGTTTGTATTTCTTGTGATGGGACCTGCTTTCATTTGGAGCCAGAAGCATGGGGCTGTGGTTCTGAAATGACTTTTATCCAAACTAGATAAATGCAGCTGCAGATTTCACCACAACCCGACCAGTGTGGATTTTTGAAGAAAATACACTTACATTCACTTTGAATGTAAGTGTGTCTCATAATTTGAATGGGTACAGTACAGGATATATTGCTATACATCGATCAGTTTATTGTTATCACGATATTTCAACACAAAAGAAAAAAAATTGTTAATATAATTATTTCAGACAAGCGTATTCACATTCCTATAGGTTTTCTTGTTCCAGTAATGTCCCTCACTTGCGCACTGATAAATGATTGAATTATGATAAAATTATATGTGTTAAAGAAAGTAAAAATAAATAAAGTAAAGACAAGACTAAACTACAACATTTTTTTGACATGTATTTGTAAAAAAAAAAAAAAAAAAAAAAAAACGTACAGGGGGTGTTTCTAGGGAGTGGCCACTACAGGTGTAACCACATAAAGGGGCTAAGGCAGTATACTTTTTTATTTTATTCATAATATTGCACCAAATTATAACAAAAAATCCTAGTGTCACCTTTGGACCACCTCAGTGAAAAGAAGTCTGTACAATTTAAACAATTACAGCTAAGTCTGGTTTCCCTATCAACATTCTATCTTTGAAAGTATAAAGTGTCAGTGCTCTCAGCAGGAAAAATCTTCAACAAGCGAACAAGCCTCACAACACATTTCATCAAAGAGTGGAACGGGCAACTGGGGATTACATTTGTAACAGAACAGAATCCTTGTCCATTGGTCACGCTGAAATGTTTGCCTTTACATACAATTCATTATCAGTCATACTGGGTCACATATAGACTTAGACTTAAACTTTATTGATCCACAAGGGAAATTATTTGGACACAATACACTTCACAATAAATATAAGTCAAATAAGGAATAATTATTGTATATGTACAATAAAAATATAGAATATATAGTAAATATATCTTAACTATATACAAGAGGTCACCAGGACAAACAGTGTAATGATTAAATAGTGATTGGCATAGGGTTGTTGAGTACATAAGGGTGAGTTGGAGTATAGTATGAATGTAGTCCTGTATCTTTCACTGTTTGAGCGGAGCTGTAGGAGACTGTTTGAGAATGAGCTCCTCTGTCCCTAAATATATAGCTAAATAATATTTTTGGGCTACTTTAAAATCAGCAGGAGAGAATACAAGCACAAAATTAGCCCATGGTACCACTGTGAATTAGGCTTGAGGCCGTACAGTATATTTTGAATGTACAGTTTCAGGGCAAAAATGTCCCCATGGTTGCTATAACTGATTCATCTTTTTAAACAGTTCTAGTTATTTGCAAATTTATTTGCACTTTGGTTAATAGTATATATATTGTGTAGTCTTTCAATAACTTGGATGGATAAAAATGAAAAAAAAAGTTTGTAAGTGCTGTATGACTTTTGACAGTAGAGCAGAAATTCAATCATAAATCAGGCAAGCAAAATAAAATGTACCGTCCAAACCCCTCTGTCTGAACAGTCGCTCAATTCTGAGAAGTCCCAGTCACATCACCAAAGACTCCTCCTACCCGCTTCACATCAGGCAAGCGCTACGAAGTCCTTCTGGCCTATAAAAACATCTAAAAATCATTAATTCCAAAATGCCATCTACCTAACATTTTGGTTGTTATGTTGGGTGTGACTCTAAAAGGCCAATTTGTCTCCATTGACAAATATAGAGTTTGTGATTTCATAAACATGACCTATGGTCCCAGATATGATGTAAATATCAAATCAAATGTTGCTTTTACTGATAATAATTGTAATGTCGATTTATTCTTAATTGCAAAAACAATGAACATGACAGCCAAGTTGTTTTATTTCTCAAAACAATTATCCAATCAGAAAGCAGAATGAGCCCCACATGAGTCATTTGGATTGCTAGTTTTACTACTGAAACCAGAAATAAACCTAGTAGGAGTCTCAGCTTTTGCAACATCTGCAGCTCTGGAGGAGTGAATCTGGAGGTTCTGAGCTTTCACATGATGCATGGCATGTCCATATCGCCTAGGCCTCCTGTGAATAGAAAAACTTGTATGTGTCCTCTATATGAAGGTTAAGGCACAGGCAACCCAGGTTATGTTCCTTTTGTAAACTAGTAAGAATATGGGCTGGCCTAAACATAACCTAATTTGAATAAAACACAAGATGTAGGATAACATTGTAGGATAATCCTCTGAGTACATAATATGACTATTAGGCCTTCTTAATACAGTGATACAAATTTATCGAATCTGGAACCCACTGGTCCTACCTCCCCTTGAGAATCTTTGTCATTTTCATCGTTTTCAAATCCCATGAGCAAATCTGAGCAGCCAGAACCACACATTTTGAGAAAACTTTAGGGACTGGCGGGTCAGGCAAGCTTCATACAGTAGCCCATAGCCTATAGTCTAAAGACTTTTCCCCAAGCACTAACCAATACCCTCACCTTGTTCTATCACCTGTGTTTAGCACAAGCTTGACCTTTCTGAGATGCACTGTGTTTTTGACTTGATCCAGAGTGTAAATGCCGTGCAGAGTGCGGCGGGTGGCCCCGTGGAGAACATCTTCACTGTTGTTTATGTGTTTACATTGTTCTAATCGGCCTTTAGTTTGTGTGTGTCGCGGTTAATGCGATTCTTTCCGGTTCCGCTCGGTCAGAGCTCGGGTCACTGATCCAACAACTCTCCCCTCATATTAATGACATTAATTAGCACAGGGAGGGAAAACAAACAGGAGATTATTATTATCAGAACTATGGCAAATTCTGTCACGACTAACCGAAAAGCCAAAAGTGGAGTGACACCTAGCCTATAGGATGCGCGGATACGCCTACATCATCAAGGTAGCGGGACATTTCCAGGCGTGTATCCATTTTTCTACCATAGCCTACTTTTTTGCATGATACTATACTCTACTTAAATGTGCACAGTACACAGGCTGGTCGTAGGTGGCCAAATTCTAAAATAGTCATGCGAGCCTTGATTAATTAGTCCTTTACACAATCTTAATTACAGGCTCAAAGTTTCAAAGAGTTAGACAGGCTATAAACCTATAATTTTTAAGGTATGAGCTTAGTTTAGGAGATTTAAATCTTATTCTTGATTTGGCGAATCACATTTTATGGTCTGCATGTTGTATCCATGCTTGGTCTAAAGCTGCTGTGTTAATGCGAGTTTTAAAAGAGCAATACTCTACATATACTATCTTTAGTCAAGTTGGGTCTTGATGCCTGTATTGATTAAAATAATAATCATTTTTAAAAGTACCAAAGTCAGGGTTAGCGCACGATCACGACCAGGCCAGATGTCCCGCGCTTTATGACTCTCAAAAGCTTGATGCGTACTGCAGCTGCAGCAGATGTTATGCCTCACGCAGGCGGGTGCAGTTTTTGCTGTAAAAAAATAAAAAATTTCAACTTTTTTCTTAACAGCTTCAAGGTTAAATGGTTGAATTAATTTGTAGTTTGAAGAAAGGAGTGAATTATAATGTTATTGTCAGTCTAATGATAAAATCAATATTTTGTCAATCTCAAGATCAACGTAGGTCTATTTCCTATTAAAAAGGGATACGCTTCTCATGTCTCGTTTTCAGAAGAATATGAAGTCGGTCAAATCCTCAGCCTAGGATAACGGATATGTTATTAGTCTATAGCCTACATTTAAACCAATTAAGTGTCCGTAAACGATAGCCTATTTGACAGAAAATTGTCCTGTATTTGTTAGAAGCAAACGCTGCCAGACCGAAGAAGGAGAAGACGTGATGCTGCTGCTATTGCCCCGTGCGTAATGCGTAAAGCGCGCTACGCGTAACAGGTGTAGATCCATTCAATGAAGAGGAGACGTGGTGCAAAGCTGTTTTCTAAATGTCCCGTCCAGAGTTTCTAAAAAATGGAATAGAACTAATATGCCTAGAGTAATACAACATACAACCAGCAGTCTACTAACAAGAGCACACAGAGACGAGTCAGACAGGCGAGAGATGGGCGTGGGGAACAAAGTTTAGTGGAACTTGGCAACAGATGCGCGAGGGGGGTCCGGTGCAGGAAACCTCTTAAGTTGGGTTAAGTATGTGTCCGTGCGCGCACACATATAGGCCTATTGCATTAGTGCACGTTCGTGCAGGAGAAGCGAAAGGACATGAGCGCACATTGAGAGCGGAGCTCTTTCACTCGGCGTGATCATTTCACGCTTCCCCCCGAAGCCCTTTTTCCATCTAAAGCGTTTAGTTGCAGCTGACTGAACACTTGCACTAAGTGCAATGGGAGCGGAAGGGTCGAATTATTTTAACTTACAGCTTGCCCCAAAACTACTGTAGGACGGAAGGGGGACACAAGAAAAAAGTTTTTGTTCTTTTCCTTTTTTCTTTCGCTCCATCACCTCCCCCCCGCACCAACCATGAACATGGAGCAAGGGCCTAGGAGTCCTGCACAACGGGTCGGCAGAGCAGGTAAGCACCAGCTCGATTTTGTATTTTTAGCAGTCAAATATTAGTACATTAAGTTTTTATGAAATAATGTAAACTATTTTACTATATTGTCTGTGCATTTCCAGGCTTTGAATATTCTGTGCTCCAGTTTAAGAAACTTTTACCAACATTTTAAAAACAGTTTTGTGGATTGGTTTTGGTTATTTAGGGTTTTGGCAAATTTGCACAAAGAGTTTATGAATGTGCCACAAATAGACTACAAAACTTGTATTTATTTATTTATTTATTTATTTATTTATTTATTTATTTATTTATTTATTTATTTATTTATTATTATTATTTTAACTTAAGAAAGAATATTTATAATTAAATAGGCAATCTCACAAAATGTTGTAGGGCATTCAAAATGGCCAGTAACATATTAGGCAGTATTTTTGGTAGTATCTTGTGGGTAGAATAAACATAAGAGTGTTTAGTTTACTATTGCTTCCAAGTCATTATTGAACACTCAGTATACTGGCAAATTAGTTTGTGGATTTGCGTGTGCGTGCAGGTGCATTATAGGCCTACTTTCTTCAACAGGTTCTCTGCGGCCCATTCGTAAAACAGCAGGGTCTACTTTAGTCGATCGACTATTTGGCACCCAGTGGATATCATATAATTTCATATCACTGCCCGCTGCGGATGTATTGAAAAACAAGTTAATGTTGTTTTTCTCTGATTTAGGAAATAAGATACGATTTTCTACATCACGTTCAAGTTGTGCATTGTGAGGGACAGAATGAAATAGGATATATTGTAATATAAACATATGGTATGCGCACCATGTAGCCAAAGAAAAAAATAATGCCCCTTTGCTGCTCTAGTGTTGGATAGGCCTTTAATCCCAGATAAATGCCGAAAGAAGTTGGATTCCTTGCAAAAGGATAATAACTCTTTAACCGCAGAGGAAATCAGAGTTTAAAGCGGGCCTCCTTGGTTGCTTTACGGAGACTTTTGGGCCCACAGCCTCTACCTACTGCCTCTCCATTTGCTATCACTTTAAAATACGTGCCATGCGTACTAAGCAGCTAAATCAAAATGAATGTAGATCTAATGAGACCCAGCTTCTATTCCCGCTCTGCAGCCTGCTGTGCGTAAAGTACGCACACGGCCACTTCTTTCAATGAGCAACTACATCCATGGCTCAAAAGTGAACAATATGAGTTGTAAAAATAAATAAAATAAAAATCAGGGACCACTTGAATCTTTGGAATTATCCTCATGTACCATTCATTCTTCATTTTTCAAATTGCTTAAATAAGCCATTAGATCAAACATGTTAACATGTGGTTATTCTCTGAATCAAAGATTTAACAGTTACATATTGGCCCATATTTGATTCAACAAATCAAAGAATGCTCAAAACGCAGGCCTAATGTGTGACCAATGTATTAGGTCTAACTTTCTTCTTTCAGGAAAAAAGTAGACTATTTATGCACAAAACCTCAAAGGGAAAATATCTTATCTTATATGCATACTGCTCGATTACTTAAAAAGCCGTAATCACACTAATACTCGATAAACTCGTTAATTACCAGAGCCTATATTAATTATTACGCATTAAAGTCACGTTTTTTTGCGCAGTAAGTTTTTTGTATAACATAAGTATTGTATCTGAGACATGAAGTCTATAGGTAAGACATGGGAGGGGTGAAGTGCATGCGATGACCTCATATGGCATTTATCTATTGACCTCAAGCGCCCTATATAACGCGAGACTCTTATATACGCATGATCATAATTGAAAGTGTACTATAATCAAACTCAAGGATACCACCCTCGTTACGTGATGGTGCAGGTCCATTTGGAAAGGCCTGAGTGGAAGAGAGGGCACACCTGATTTGGATAGGCCTACCAGTTCCAACTCAAGACTCCGAGAAACTCCCTGCTCCCAACATATTATTTATTAGTTTATATCTTATAAGCCAATGAAAAACTTAAAAAGAGATACGGAAGCTTTCTCATTATGTTTACAGTCAGCGGGCGTGTAATAAACGAGCCGGTGGAGTTAACATGCGCTATTAATTTTTCATTGCTTTTTTTTTCTCGTTTTGAGACCCAGGCGCGAAAACACCAAAGCAGCCGGGCTTTGATGGAGGATGAAAACGGGAAGAGTGAAAGTGAGAAGCAATAGAGAAGAGAAACGGTTAAACAACAAACTGTGCCTCCAATTATTATCTCAACACATACTATGTTTTAAAAGTACACATCGTGATCTTCCCCGCAGCTCTCATCTCCAACGCTGGAGTGGTAATGAAATATGGTAATGGCCCTGGACCCGCGGATTAGACTCGTGTCGTCCCACCCTCATGGAAGTTTTCTCCAAATTTCCAACCCTAAAGCGACAACAATTTGTATACATGGTTGATTGTGTTTGGATTTTTAATTGCTTATGTGTTTAATTTGCAAATAACACAGACTGCAATTTACTTGTGCGCATGGAGGGTGAAAGAAAGGGGGTGCTCCTCGGCTCAGTATCTTAGTAAATAAATAAAAACAGTTTGTCTGCGTGCAAAAAGCATCCAAAAGAGAAACAGTATTGTCAGGATGTGAATCATACACCTGGCATTTCCACTATTGACTATTATAGGCTAAATCAAAAGGAAAAAAATAAATAAAAGAACAGTCAATATTTTTGAAATTTATATATTTTGTTTAATGTACCTCATGTCAAATGTTAAGTGTGTGATGTCCCATGTTATTTGTTCAGGTGTTTTTTGAAGGGTTATTTTTTGAAAATGCAAAATATTAGGGATTAAGTGCTACTTTACAATATCGTAGAGCATTAGACCATGGGCAATAAAGCAATATGATGGGTAAGAGATTTATAGCTGAACAATACTGAGCTTTGTTTGGTTTGATGTAGGCCTACGGTTAACTGGAGTACACCTTATAGTTGCCTAAATAACTAAGTAAAATATGAGTCGTCTATTGTCGAAATATAGGCTAGTCATAGTCTCAGTTCATTTTAAGTGCTTAAGTGTAGGCCCCAAAACTTAAACGCCCCCTCGTGGTGCACGTTGTAAATGTCAGCAGCCAAAAGAAAGCAAGGCCAACTCTAGCTATGTCTTGTGACATTTCAGCATAGATCTATCAGCATAAACTCTGGTGGACTAGTTTGATGGGTAGGCTGTATGGATGTGTCCTCCTTGGGGTCATTAGGAGATCAAAGTCAGGTTTGCAATCAGGAAGGGTGCTATCCAAAGCAAAACCAAATCAAAACAGAAACGAAATACATTCGTAAAAATAGGGCATATTGGATCAAAATCCCTTTGCAGCATCACACATTTTGTTAATATGGGGGAATAGTAAAAATATATCAAGGCATATCAGGGTTGATGAGGATTCAAGAATGAACAGACTAGAGATCAAGCTAAAGGTCTTCTTCCAAAGTGTAAACATGGAAAATCTAAAATGATTAACTGTCTAAAGAGGAAGAGGGGAAATAACAGTTTTTAATTTGGCTCCAGCTTTAGGCTATTTGTGTAGTTAATATTACAAGGGCGGGAGCTAGATCTGCCCTCTCAAATCAGGTGGGACCAGCATGTATTGAATACCTTAGTTTGTTTAGACCAGAGCCTTACTGCTGCTCACTGCAATTGCATTTCATTAAACACCACATCCGTTTGGATCCGCAATCAATTAAGTAATGAGTGCCAATGCATCTTTCATTTGCTTTCCCCTCAAATTTTTTCCTCAAGCTAAACATTTATAGCATTGTGTTCGAACAAGGAAATTACATGTGCCAGTTGTTTTCAGGGAAACTGACAACTCAGAAACGAAACTGATAGGCTGTAAGCAAATATAGGCTATATTTTATATTAAGCTATATATTTAGATTTTTTTTTCTTGGCTCAAATCGCTGAATATACATATGTTGCAATATAGACTAATATTTACGTTTCTGTAAACACTTTAAAGGCTTAATCCTCATTTTTAATACACCATTAATTAGCTCTTTAATATTGACATGAATAAATTGAGCGCAAACTGTATGGAGCTAGGTTTTGCTTCCTTAATTGAAATTAAACATAAAATCATCCTCTCCGTGCGTCGCCTGCTCGTGCCTCCTTATTGGCTGCTTGACAATACGTTCAGGGTGTCATTGGCCCGTGGGATAAGCATCAGCCAACCACTGAACCCCCCCTCCTTTTGCTGTCTAGTATTGACTGTGACGTGTCGTCCGCGCTCACTCTGTGATTGGCTAAAACAGAAGTGAGTGACGGGCAGGTGGCCGGCGCGTGGAGGTTAGGATTGCTGGCGCTGTCCGCACGAGAGCAGGTTCTGAAACGCTGTGCGCGCCACAGTGGACGCTGGGCGCCGTGAGTTTTTCTCCGTTTAATCAGAACGCCGGTGTTTGTGTCCACGCCACTGCTCTGACGTCTTTGGGAGACAACTACTTGGACAAGTCAGGACTGTTTTTGCTTCTCTTCAGAGCCAACAATTTTGTCTCAAAAGTGACGTTCAGACCCGGATCCCCTGAGAGAGTCAATGAGCTGTGAGACCCGGTCACAACAGAGAACTGCGGTTCAGCCTACTATTGCCTCTATTCACATTGGAGGACAAGAACTCATTGAGACTGAACAGCTCAAGACTATTGCTGTGTTTCGCTTTTGGTGCGTCAAGATTTAACACACTCTGAAGGATGCTGTTGTAGCATTCCCATGCTGCATTTTAACAGACCGGAGACAGTTGTCCGAAGACTCATCTCAGTTACTGGGGGACCAGTCTATCTTGGACCAAATCCGTTTAGTATTTTGTTATGTTATTTCTTTATTTCTCAAGTATCTTAAGTACATTTCAGAAACAAAAAAGTTATTTTAGAAGTCATCACCATCGGACCGCACAGAGGAAGGACCGAGGGCAGACCACTAGAAATTTAGTTTTTTTTTGTTTTTGTTTTTTTATTTTTTCTACAGCTTTTTGATTAAAGATTTGTAGAAGGAATGAGCGCTGCCCCTGTGGTGAAGCTCCTCTGGTTTTGGAGACACCAGAACAGAGCTTGGTGCGTCCCGTCCCCATGAGGTGGAAGTCCGTATCCGATTATCATTTTACAAACAGACCTACTTGCTCATCATTTTATATTCCAAACACGTTACAACTATGAGTGTTTTTTATTAAACTAATCTGGCAGCAATTCTGCGGGCATAGAATTGAAATAGCTTGAAACATTTACGCTTTGCCCTTGTGCGCTTCTTTGGCTGTCGGTGTGGAAAAGGCGGCAGGCTGAAGCTGGGGGTCCAGTGGTATTTTGAAGAGCCTCGTTCTGAAACGGGGCCCCGCAGCCCCACATCACCCATGGAGATTCACTGTAAGCACGACCCGTTCGCAGCAATGCACAGTAAGTTTAAACCTTGATTTATGTACTTGCATGTCTCTACGTTGTTTTAAAACACCCACATGTTCAAGACTTTTTAGTTTAACAGTTTGAAAAATTGATAAATTAATTGTTTGATACTCAAACCCTGTATAACGTCACCATCGCCCTTGTGAAATTATATTATAGGCCTAAATAGTTGAATGTGCTGAATATTTTATTTCCCTATTTATTAGTATCAGGTTGAAGTTCCAATTGTTGCACAAGTTTGGCGCATGCTGTGAACCACATGCAAACAATTTCCATGGAGGCAATTATTTTTAAAATAGACGGATTTCTATGAGCAACACAGGCCTGAAATTTTATTACAGAGTAAATGTTTATTGCGGTCATTATATTAATTTGCAAATTCATACACAACTGAAAGACAGTTGTTCATGGCATTTTTATTTAAAAAGTTGGTGCTTTTGGGCCCAGGTTCCATTGCTTTGTTGGGGTTTGGTGTGTGTGGGTGAGCTTTGTGTGGCGTGTCCGCGTTGTCCCTTTCCTGAGGGCCACAGGGAGAGAATGAGGGAGAGAGGGTCTAACAAAGCATGACTAAAAGCTGAACTTGATCCACAAACTGGGTTAGACGCAGAACACGTAGCGCACATTACGCACGAGGTGTGCTCAGGTCTTCATATAAAAACAAGGCTAGACTTTGTTGTTGACCCTTAACAGTGACTGAGAAGGTGCATGCACACTGTCCACACGGTGTACTCATCCACCCACGCGCACACGCACAGAAGCAGAGCAGGTGCGCGCGGGATGTGGGACTTGGTTACTCAGTCGTGACATGGCCGGTCTTGCACTGTTGTTTTACTATATTATAATGACTTATTTGCTTGTCTTTTGTCGCATGTATTAAAAAATGAAGCGTAGCTTATATGAAGGAGACAGTTTTTTTGGCTTTATGATCCAGGGGGGATTGATTACATACGAGTGACAGAGGTTCCCATGGTGCGTTATTTTTGCGACATTAAATGTGCTCCCCACATTCACATTAAAAAACTAGAACGAATCACCTTTGCTCTCGGTGCTGATTTTACCACAGCCAATGATTCGCGCTACTGGTGTTGCTGGTAGAGCCTGGAGCGTAGCTTAGGTTATAGGTTATATGTCAGAGTCTCGGGACGGTTTAAAACGTTTAGGCCTACATGTAAAAATGTTAAAGGTTAAAAGTAATCAAATGCGTTTATGTCTCTCCTCCTTATATGAATAGCAGACTCCTGCCTGATTTTATCAAGAACTGTAATATTTTTTCGTTAAAGTTGTATGTTTGGATTTACGCACGCAAATGTGTTGTGTGACTTTTTGAATCGTATGAACACAACATTATAAAAACCTAAAAACCATTTATATGCAATTTTGATTATTATGAGCAGTAATTTTTATTGCACAGGGCCTTGCTTCTAGGGTGTTTTGAGGTCAAATATATTGCAGCAATGTTTGAAAAATCTATATAGGTAATTGTGATGGTAATGAGTTGAATTTCATAATAACGCATTGTAATGTTAATGATGGTATGCTGAATATTAAGCAGGCAGGACTGCGGCCTATACCTTGGTCATCCATTCCTGAGTCAGTCAAAAGAAAAACACAGAATCACTGACGAATGGAAGCTAAACGAAGAATGACATAGGTCTAGCATTGTTTAAAAGTGACAATATTACTCCAGCATTAACTCATGGATTTGTGCGTAAAGAGACGCTGTGTAACCTAGGCCTAGTGACGATGCCTTTACGCAGCGTGTTTTAACAATAAAACAATACATCTTCAAATGAAGCATTTAAAACAATTTAAAGGAATTTAAAATCTTTGGGCATCTCAGATATCGGAGGAGTGTTTGCTAAAGGAAATGCGTTTCATCTGTATTCCAGTGTGCAACTTCCAGCATTCAAGCCAAAAGTAATTTCTGCCCGCTATTTTATAACAAAAAAAAAAAAAAAGAGGGGGAAAAACGCTGGCGTTGAGTAGTGATTTTCTCCTTTGCTTTATTTTTGAGGCGTCAGGCCGTGACGAGGCAAAGGAGTAGGAGAGAGATAGAGCCGTGGACAGAAGAGGAAAAGGGGGGACAGGAGAACTCTGAGAGACACAGAGACTAATAGAGCTTATTTTCTGGATGGAGAAGCGCAAATACATTTGGCGTTATCTTCTTCTAGGTAACACTGAATCAATCAAACATTTAGGGAGGAAGCAGGGCTATTAAAAGCTAAATAAATAAAATACAAGTGGTATGCATAATGACATCTATAGTCCTGTCTGATTTGTTTTTTCCTCAAAACTGCTTCTGCTGCTTCACTGCAGCCTCCTGAGACTCAAGGCCCAGAAACAAAAATGCTCTAATTTGGTACAATTTTTGGTTAAGCAAACCTTACAAGGCGCTGCTGTTAATTCAATAGGCATAGGTGACCACTTTTGTTTGGTAGCCTATAATTCGCTTTTACGCACATGTTATCTGAAATCTGAAGCTCTCCAAGCCAAAATGAAGCATATTCTATTCACAATGACAGTGTAAACAGGAGAATTTCTTGCTTATTTTGTGTGAAGTCAATGATAAACAAATGCCTTCAAGTGTTGGTATTTATTATCAGTATATTTCTGGGCTCAGAAAATAAATTTCAAACACATAATCCCAAGAATGTGAGAGCCTCAACAGCTAATGCTAACAGTAAATACACAGATAAGTGAATAAATAGTTATCGGAAAAGCCTTTTTGTAGGCTACAGTCATTCCTTTCCATCGCCTTACAAAGCATGGCCCATTCCATGCCGTGGCCTAGATAGGTAAGTGGGAAAGGACCCATTTCATTTACTCTTATCTGAGGAGAAGGCACGGAGTGAAAAAGGGAAGAATGGAGAGAATTCTGTGGAGATACATGTAGTCAGGAGCAGTAGGCTGCTATACGCCTGCAGCCAAAGGTCTCAGAACATAATGATCATAATAAAATGCATGGAGGAATCAGGCCTTTGTAAAACTCTTCTACAAAAGCATCCTGACAGCACAGAAGACCTGAATCAGGCCAGGTCACCGGAGAGTCTGTGTTAGCACTTTTGGACACTGAGCAAAATAAACCTGGAGAAAAGTCCCATAATGAAAATAATTTATTATATTTCTCATATTGTACTGCATTGTGCAATACTTTTGGCACAGTACTTTATTTTACAGGACTGTCTCATCCAGACTGGGAATCTCTTTGATATGGGAGTGCAGGTACATGTCCTATCATACAAGAATGCCAAATTCAAGGTTAAATTAAAAATACTTTGAACATGTAAAATTTGATGTTTTGTAGGTTTGTATTTTTACTCTCAAAATGATGCAGAATAACTATAAGTGTATAGGTTGGGTTTACGTGGCGTCATAATATGCTATAATTCTCAAAAGTGAAGATGGTTGTGTTAAAAATGTCTAATTTGTTTTATAAATAACATTTACATCCCTCTAAATATCCCTCTTCACGCCTTTGAAACTTTGAAAATTCCTGTTGCTGTTTAAAATATGTTTCTAAAATGACTTCCTGCTTCAGTCTCACGATAATTATGTCTTGTTTCTTTAAATGTGCTCATAAATGTCACTTGTTACTGATCCAGCTAATGTGATTATGTAGTCTTAGAAGTTCAGTGCTTGTTACATTTCATGGCATTTGGAGGCCCACTGCTGCTGGGAGCTCACATGACATAAAGAGCTTGGTCTGTCTCTATACTGCTGCCGTTTGTGAAAAGTGATTGCTTTTTTAAATTGTGCTGTCTGCAGCCACAATCTGCATAATGAGCCTTCTTCTATCTCAAAAAATAAAGTGGGAGAGGGTGTCATTTGGAAATAGCATGTTTTGTTTGGTAGAATGCAGGGGTTTTGACTCCACATTGGTGCATGTGTGTACTGGGAATGTACAATATATAGGCATATCACAGTAATCTTCTAATAGCAAATATTAGAAGACTTCAGTTTAATTAGACATAGAATAAGGTATTTATAGATAGAGATGATATAGAATAAGATACAGAGTAAGAGTTTAGACTTTTTGTAACTTACATTGTCTGAAAATATATCTATATTCATTCAAATACACGTAGATCATAGTGTTTTTAATCATTTTAAGTGCATGTGCTTGTGTACTTGCTGCTGACGGAGAAATGAGTTGGACAGGTTCGGGACCAGCTTTGTGTTTTAGGGGGTATCCCTGCTGGGCTAATGTGTTTAAAATCTATTACCCCCACAGCAAGGATTAGTGTGCATGTGTGTGCTTCCCCCTAAAGACGTAATCACCATGGTAATACAAAAAGCCATGTGCTGGATTATGGGCAGGAGAGATTCTGGATTTACTGTGCCTTTGGTCACATATGTGCACAAATTACTGTATTTGCCTAAGAGAGATGCATCTTAAAATTTTGTGCTGAGATACATGTATACCCAGCCTCTGTCTTTGTTTGGACTTGGAATCTGGAGGGTCATAATGATAAAATATTGTTATTTTAAAATTTGGGCATATTTGGTGAGTTTGTGAATATACCAGAAATGTCAAGGTCAAAGAAAAAAAACAATTGCCATCTCCATTCAGCCATTGGATTTTAATCTATATAACATTATTCAAATTTTACCTATACCCTCCAAAATATTTATGTGCAATGTAATGAGGACTTTAAAAGTATGTGTAAAATATAGTGTATGTTTTCTATACTGTCCTTCTGTTATGTTGTTAGCATTCTGTTCTTTTACCAGCAGTCTTGGATCTGCTATCCCTCAGGGGGAATATTAGCTGTATCTTTCAGTAAAAGGGGTCGGGGCCAGGCCTTGGTCAATAATTAATTGAAATCCCTTCATTTACTTGCAGTGTTAGCTTAGCTTGCCTGCGGTGAAAATGGGCCAAGATTGCACTTTTGGAAGAGTTTCGACTGCTGCCATTATGCTGAACAAGATAAATAAGTGGCAGAAAGGAAATCACTGGTGTTTGAGTTAAACTAACTCCAGCCGTGGGCACAGGACCTGACCAAGTGGCTTTGCTAACTTTGCATACCATTATATAAGTTATCAGGTTTGCGTGTTTTTTCATTCACTTGGTCATAATGTGCAACATCATTTTATAATGATTGAAAAATGGAGGTAACATTTGTGTCACAGTACAGTGTATTGTCTTTGCCAGTCCTAAGCATGGATAATGACCTTTTGTATAGAGCTGAGATATATTTGTATTAGTATATTTCTATATTTTATTTACTTTTACATATACATTTATATAATTATGTCTTATTTGACACCAGTCTCTTGCTATTTTTGCTACTTATTTTGTGATGTGTGAGCTACTGTGTCCAAATCATTTCCCTCGTGGATCAATAAAGTTTGTCTAAGTCTAAGTAACAGATTTATTTCAGATTATTTGTGTCACAGTATAGTACATAAAAAAGAGTATCTGGTGTGTAACTCTTGTAGTGGAACTTCATTATTGCTTCAGTAGTGATATCTATGCTTAAACCTTGATCTGATCCTATCTCTTGTAGGACATGGCGGTGTGAACCAGCTCGGAGGCGTGTTTGTAAACGGACGCCCTCTTCCAGATGTGGTTCGGCAGCGAATAGTGGAACTTGCTCATCAAGGAGTACGGCCCTGTGATATTTCACGACAACTACGAGTTAGCCACGGATGTGTCAGCAAGATACTGGGCAGGTAAGAAGCAGGAAATATCTGTATTGTGGTCCAAAGCAACAAAAATAAATGATCTGTCAAACGTTTTTTCACTTTTAAGGAGTAGGAAATATAACATAATAACAGAATTCTTTTAGTTCAGTTCTTAGAGGGACCAAGCAAATATTTTCTTACTTATTCCTCTTCACCAAATGTATTTTTCAAATTTAGTTTTGCTGATCAAAAATGCATGAAACTGTTAAAAATGTTGAAATTGCTTTAATACTTTTGATATCCACCATAGTGTTATTTAAGTCTGATCCAAACATCAGCAAAGTTGATTTATTGATCATAAAATGATATATAGTCATAGGACAATTTAGCGACATCCTCTGTTCAAAGTACTATACAATTTTCCCATCTTGACCTCTCCTCCCTTTTTCCACATCCATGTCTGTCTACCTCTGCCTTTTCAAAGCTAAATCCAAGACTAAAATCCATGCTCGTTCCGTCCCCTGGAGAAGAAAGGCCCACAAAGGGGGAACAGATTCATCACTTTTTTGGAAATTTGCATCAAAATGAAAAAAGTGGCACCATATTTCTGCACCCCTCCCTGAAATGAAGAGAACAAGGAAACTGGCGAATGGTTGTAAAAGACAATCAAAATGTTCGGAAAAAAGTACTAGACACAGAGACCGTTTTGTGGGGACAGAAAAAGGGGGAAGGATTAGCCGGTAGCGACCCGTAGCTATATCAAAAAATGTGTTGCTCATTGTTCTCCCTTTGGTCTCTCTCTTTTTCTTTTCTCTCTTTGCCTCTGTATCTTACTCTCTCTCCCCTGTCCTGGACGTTCAACTCACTGAAGCGTTACTGCGAGGAGGAGGGGGGAGAGTTAGTGGAGAGGGTGGTGTTGGTGGGATGCGTTTGTTTTATCCTCTTCTGTGTCTCTGTGGTGCCAACAGAAAAAAAACAAAAAAACACCAACTTGAATTGTCTATGTGTGCTATCAATAACCACTTTATTCACTGATGATTTGCCTGTAAATCATTTAAATCCATTTTGGTAGTATTTTTCTTGAGCGGTGCTTATGAAAAAAAATATCAAATGGTTAAAATGAGCAGAATAGAAACGGGGAAGACAAGAAAATGTGGCATTGGTTTTTACAGAACACACATCTAGAGGGAAGGGATTACTCTAGCATACAGTGCAAGGGAGAGAATGAGAAGGGGAAACAGGCAGAGCAGCAGGTTTAAGACTGACTGACAGCTTGCATCCGCACTCTGCATCCCCCCATTTTTTTTTTTTTTTTTTCAAGCTTTGTAGCACATTTGCTGTTCCCCCTGCCCCCTGTGCCCCATGCGCATGCAAATACATTCATGAAATAGCCATGGTGGACACTTGACTATCTGTGCAAAGATCTGTGGTCCTCTTTACTTTACTCTGGAGGAAATTACAATAATGGATAATATGTGTTAAGCAAGGTAGTTTTGCCATTATGTCATGAACTTGACTGAGAGGAGATCATAGTTTAATACTTGTTTTATGACAGAGATTTTCTACTTAAAATGTTACAAAAATGACTCAAATCAACTGTAAACTGACAGCAAGATAAGTCATGTAGTAAAACTCAATTTCAATTCAATTATCTTTTGGAATATATGTATAACTACAAATTGAACAAAGCAAAATTTGAAAAGCAATTAATTATTATCTGGGGCTGGTAAGGCCTAAAATCTGAGGCAGAAATTAATGAAAATGTGGTGAATTTATGCATTTGTAACTGGAGATGTGATATCACAGACAGACAGAGTACATTACATACTTGGCTGTATATAATAGTTAAAGCATCTGTTTGACTTTTTTTTTTTTATGTTTTTTTCCTGCAGGTACTATGAGACAGGCAGCATCCGCCCCGGCGTTATCGGGGGCTCCAAACCAAAGGTTGCTACACCCAAAGTGGTTGACAAAATAGCCGATTACAAACGCCAAAACCCCACCATGTTTGCCTGGGAGATCCGGGACAGACTGCTTGCGGAGAGAGTTTGTGACAATGACAGCGTCCCCAGCGTCAGCTCCATCAACAGGTGATGCCATAGCACGTATAGCAACAGGTATCCAGGGTGGAGGTAGGATATACTGTTTCATATGCGTGCGGAATAGTGACCAGCTAAGAGACCTCCATATGTATGAAGGGGCTGCAGCTCAGTGGTTCAACACGGTAGTACAATGACAAGGCTTTCCCCCTGAGCACAGCGCTAGGAAGGAGGGATAGTGTAATAAGAGAGTGAGAGGGGGCAAAATAGGTGAACAAAAGGAACGTAAGGTGTGCTGGAGCAAGGAAGGGAATAAGCATCATATGAAAGGGCCATGCTTTGGAGGAAAAAAAAAGGTCCGGAGTAACAGAGGGGAGCAGGGGAGGAGAGGAAAAGAAAGGATGGAGAGAGGAGGAATAGGGTTTGCATGAGCAGCCAAGCAGGAAGTGTGAGGCCCCTCTGCCATGTCAGCCTGCCTCAGCCACTTCACACACACAAATACACACATACACAGACTGGCACACATACAGGACTGTTCCCACAACGCTCATGTTCCTGTGTCACCCAGTTCCTCGCTAATATCTGCTCTCTCTTCTCCCCGCCAGGATCATTCGGACTAAGGTTCAGCAGCCGGGCCAAACAGGCTCAGTGGCGGCTCACAACTTAGGTAAGTGCTGCCTGCGAAGATGCACAGCTCAGTGGGAGCAAAGCTTGGACTGTGAAAATAGACAGTGGTAGATCAAATACAGAGACAGTCTTCACATCAGCATTGTTTGACAAATTTAACACGTCGTAAGGGCTTTCAAATTCCAATGCATTCTTGCCATTTCTATTAAACAATTTCAATCACATTAATAATACAGTTCATTCATTCATTTTATTTTATTTAAGCAATTTGGTACACAGTGTTACATGAAGAAAATATTTAAAATATATAAAATACTACAAACAGTGACATAGTAATGCTCAAAAGGAATATGCAGAATCTAATGTCTAACCCCTTTCACGTATAACATTGGTAGAAAACAGCTGTTTGATTGTTACATCCAATACCATACAAAAAAGACATTCAATACCCAAGTTTGGTTACAACTAGTGGCAAAAAAATCTGTCAAAAAAGTGTTTTTTAAATGTTTAACATACAACCAAATTTAACAACACTGTAAGCCTAACCTGAAAAGCATGAAAGCAGAGATGACAGGGTCTTTACCACAACAGTTTATGAATCAAACATCTGTATGTAAATCTCAAACACACTTATTTGCATTGTACTGTGGAGGTCCTCTGTACCAATATTGAATAACCAATGTCTGTACCAATGAATAAACTCACAATTCATTTACAGTTTGCTTAAAATTACCCCATTTTTCCTCAATTGATTTTATTCTGCTAACGCCATACATGCAAATGCCAGTGCTGGTGTGACATCATGTCAAGAATCCAGTCTCTTTATTATTATGCTAATTTACATGCACAACTCCAGATATCAGATTGTGTTGGATTTAAGTCTCCCAAAGCCATATATCTATTACCGTATTTCATACTATAGTCGTGCACATACATTACACAGCGCAGTCAATCTCCCACTCCGCCCCAAAGTGGATTCCCTGTCTCTCGTATCTTCATAATCATGCATTGTCTATTAATCTAAATTAATTTCACACGCAGCGCTACTTGCCTCTTTCGCGCACACACCTAGCTGCACCTAGACGCACATCGACACACTGAGATTACACAGATAAATGGTCCCACTCCCGGGCGGAAAATTGAACATTTGGATTTGCCGAATAAAAGCGTTGCGTTCCAGATTAAAAAAAAAGAAAGAGAAAAGAAAATCAGATAATTGAAGTGCTAAATCAAGTGTTGGAGAAAAAGGAGGGATATGCATTCATTATAGCCCCCTTGTTGTTAGCAGAAGTGGCTAGAAGGGACCTTGATCCTGAGAGTTTGTCTATTTTTATTTAGATCCTGCTTTCTGTGTGTATGTGTGTGTGTTCGAGGAGGGTCTGCTGGGAGTGTGGATTAGGATGTCTGTCTCTCTGCACCTTTCTTGTCCCACCTGGGATACCATACTGTCACTCAGCCCTACCGTCCTCTCACAGGGCGCTGATAAGAGACCAGAAAGTGACTGACTCCATGTTGTGTGTGTGTCAGTGAAGCGATGATGAGTACGCCGTTGTGTCGCCCACAAACCAACTTGTCTCCTTCAGGGAAAGATTAGAGCAGTACATATACTCTCACACATACTACACTGCCTGGCCTATGTCCTTTTTCTTCTTTTTAAGGTTCACTATTGTCTGTAAAAAAGAAGATTTGACAAAATCCACTTATTTGGAGATTATGGCAGATTTATGACTTTAAAACACATTATTAACACCTGCTGATTAAAAACATACTGCTATCAACAACACAAGGAAAATTCAAGTTTTAATCTGGCAAATACTTCTGACTTCTCAAGAATCTCAAGAATCAATACATTTAAGATTGACTGTAATTTTACAAACAATAACATATAGATCTGTAGTCTATTCACGATACTTTTGGCATTTGAAGGGGCAAGCACAATAGTGTCAAACACCCATATTTACAACAGCCAACTTAAGTCAATGTATGAAACTACTAATCCTTGTTCTTTCCATCTGTATGATCACAACAACAGAAGAGCCATATGCTTTCATTTTTGATACTTTTATCGTTTTACTCGTTTACCATTTTTGCTGTTATTAACTCCTATTTTCTTTTGCAGGAACATCTGTAGCTGCCACCCAGGTCTCTGCGGTCACCAGCGATTCAGCAGGCTCCTCCTACTCCATCAGTGGGATTCTGGGTATCAGCTCAGCAACTGATGTGGGCAAGAGGAAGAGAGATGAAGGTAGGACAATAGATTAGACTCTCATTGAATCTGATTTTCTTAAGCTGTCCATTGTCTGTCTAATGATATGATCAAATTAAATTACACTAAAAACTACACTTGAAATACACAGTAGAAGACTTGACCCAGTTTAAAATGCATGCTTTGATGTCTTCTAACCCATTGTACTGGGCATATGGGTGAGGGCTCTGTTTAAAAAACAAACAAACAGGGTTTTAATGTTTATCCCATTAAAACATTTCATAACTCATATTTCAGTTTCATCAAAGACCTTGATATATACCGGTTTGAATTCCACTTATTCAAATATCTCCAGGCAAATAACATTTGAGTAACTTTCTGATAGTTTACGAGTGTGGTCGCAATTCAGCTGGAATGCCACAAAATGTACACTGCCAGTCAAAAGTTTGGACACACGTATGTGGTAAAGAGAAAAAGGTACAAGCTAGAAGAAGGTAGAAGAGGAAACTCTACTAAATATATATTTTATATTTTATATTCAAATCCTCCATGTAGCCATCCTTTGCTTTGGTGACAGTACTAAAAACCCTTGGCCTTCTCTTAGTGAGCTTTGTGATGAAGTCTCCTGAAATGGTTTTCACCTCACAGGTGTGCCATGTCAGGGTCAAGAAAGGCCAAGAGTGCAAAGCAGGCTTCAGAGCAAAGGCTGGCTATTTTTAATTGTTTTCTAAAAGAAGTTTTGATTTATGTTTATTTGCTACATTCGATGTGTCCATTCATAGTTTTGATGCTTTCAGTGAGAATATATAGTGTAAATAATCACAGAAATAAAGAAGAAACATAAATGAAAAAGTGTGTCCAAACTTTTGACTGGTTTTCCAGAAATTAACACCAGCATAAAGTAATATGCACTTGTAACAACTCTAAACCTTTTTATCAAGGTTTAGAGTTGTTACAAGTGCATATTACTTTATGCCAGTATTTTCATCAGAGCAGACATCTGTCTTAATGAAACTATAACCCAGACAAACCTAAATATTCAGTTTCTGTTTTCACTGTACATCAAGAGAACAACACCAGAACAACTTCTCTGTAGTGTCCACATCTGAGAATCAATGCCAGATGTGAGTGTTGCATCATGGGAGTTTCTACACCAAACATCTCCATCCCACACCACCTTTTTGTTTACTAACATCCAGATCTAGCTGAGAAGCCAGTTTATGCATGCACTATTGATCATATATGCTGTCATAGTGGATCAATGCGGCTTGCATGTTAATAGAGGAGAGCATGCTGATGTACATGTGTGTACGTAGCACTGTCAGTGGCATTAAAAAGCCATCACACCGACATTCTCCAACCGTAAATGAGACAGGACCAGATGTCGGAGCAAGAGGGGGGGCGACAGAGCGCCACTGGGGGCTTTCACACACACTCAGAGAGACACACAAAGGCAGCACTCATGCACTCATGATGAGGAATATAGTAATGCTGGAGCTGAAAGAAGAAGATAGGACAAGTGGCTCAGGTGAAGGCTGGACTTGGACCCTTTTCCTGCATATTATGGGAAACCAACAAATAATAACAGTTCAGGAGATGACATGAGTTTTATGAAATTATTTTTTAACACTTTAACATGTCAAAGCTTTAGCTGTAGTATTTAGCTGTAGTGGTGGCGTTATTGTCACAGTCACAGAGATTATCCTAATCCTATTCTCAAAACGACACAACTACAATTTACCAAACAATACAATACAGTTTGGCATTTTTCTTTCTCCTCTAAACAAACCTTTAATATATTGACCACACAACTGTTTAATCAAATACATGACAACCTCTTTGGACTATCCAGTGACATTACTGTGTAGAAAAACACATTCTGAATTTATAATAATGAATAAATAAATACAAACTGCTGACACAGCTCTAGCGACATTAGCTTGTGCTCTGCTAAAGATTAAACTGCACATAATTTCAGTCAGGTTCAGCACAGTCTCTCTTTTTCCATGTTTTTACATTGCTAATCCCTATTTCATTTTGGACACTTGACATTTGGTCAAAGTAGGTTCCAGATAATACTGTATTTTATGTTTTGTGATTACAAGTCACCTTCTGGGAGACAGGGACATTACACTTGCTGCCTTCAAAGTGGCCTATAATATTTGCATAGAGTCAGTATTTTTCTATCATATGTAATTGCACAAATGTAGTAACACAAAGTATTCACCCTGTAGTCAGTGATGTATTCTGATACATGGTCCAATCAGAGTACTGTATTCTGAATATTTAGAATACTTCTGCATCGAGTTAAATTATAGTGTAAAAATGAAAGATAGGATTTAAAACAGCTTTATGTTTGTTTAACATTTATTTATCACTAATTGGAGATGGAAAAATCACACATGCCTCACCACAAAAGCAGAATTGTTTATTTTTCTCACTGATTCTATGCAGTTTGAAGCCTAAATTGTGTGATCAAGAACAACAATGTATTTCCATGAATTCTGAACAGTAATTGTATTCTGAATACTACCAAATGAAAGAATAACTGTACCAGAATACAGGGACTCAAACTGGATTCAAAATATATTATTCTCAGTACATGTATTCAGTTATTTCCCAACGCTTCTTGTAGAGTATGGCTATAACTGTGTTGCCAAATCTGCAGTTCAAGTATAAGTAATTAGCCGCCTCATTGTTTGTCTGTGTTCACTACATGTGCGGTCTGTTAGTCATTTCACTAGTGCTGCTTTTGTGTTTGAAGATAAATACTTAGACCTCTGTTGCACTTACACTGGCTGGCTGAAGCATCATGTTGGCCCTTGCATCCCTTCTCTTTGTGTGTGTGCGTGTGTGTGTGTGTGTGTGTGTGTGTCTGTGCAGTTTTCTGTGGCAGAGGTCCGCACGCCCGGCTCGGTGGTCTAATTAACAGCATTGCTAATCACAGCTTCCATTAGAGCAGCCCCCACTGGATAATGACACACACACAGCGAGGGGCAACAGGGAGAACAGCATGCGCCAACATGGACAGACACAGACATACATTACGCAGCAGCCTCTCACACACTCATACACAGTCACACAAACGCACACAGTCACACAAACACACATGCTTCTGTGTGACAACATGCGGATGCACAAAGATGAGACATACTTGAGGTACATGACAGTGGGGTTTATCTGCATGAAATCTGAAGCAAGGATATAGTTTTGTCAAGTACTAAAATGTTATTGCCAGATTTAAAGTCATGGTTTAACGCCTTTATATTAATATTAAAGGTATAGAAAGTTTTAGTCAGAAATATAGCTCTAAACTGCAGCATCCCACACATTAGCAAGTTGAAAACAAGTTATATTTTAACCAAATGCACAAACCTATTGTCTATAATTGTTATTCAGTGTAGTAAGTATCACTCCTATTTGCAGCAACACATCAAAAAAAAGTTCAGCCCTCCTTTCTGAAATTAGTTTAGTCATCCTACTGAAGTCATTACAAAATTCTTACTCCAGGTGTGTGTCTGCTCGGAATCGCATGGCTGCTCATGACTCAAAAGGCAAAACCTGCCTCACGATTATATGATAATATCACAATGTGGTGATACATGCAATAATCAATATGTTGTATATGATATTCTATGATATAGCACTGTTTTAAAAGGAAGAATAAAATTTTTCTTTGTAAAAGCACTACATGCACATTCTGTTTATGAAATATACATAATTTAATATTACCACAGTATATATGCTGACTGCATTACAGAGATATATTTATATTTCTCTAAATAAGTGCTGCCACTACTTGTATTTGTAAAATGTTGGCATACCTCTAGTGTCTATGAAATAAATTACAACCTTTGATTTTAAATATGTGATGTATTCTCATTGCTTTATTCTGAGTATCCCCCAGAATTGTTTGTCTTTTTGAACATTACATTTTGGATTAGAATTGCATGAAAAAAGCTTGCTTTTTTTGTAGTTTGAATCAAACTACGTTGACACCAAAAGCTGCATTAACATTTTCTTAACATCTTGATCATATCTCCCTTTTTCATTTCCAAGACAATGTGTGCACATTGAAAAAAGCTTTGAATTTTGCTGTAACTGATAAAATGGCAGCTGCCGAAGAGATGGGAACACAGGAAGGCGTCTCCGTAGCATATGTGTGTGTGTATATTTAGAATTGTTCCGGGGTAAAGCCCTGTGGTGACCTTTGACCCCAGCCAAAGTGAAGGGAAGTGAGGGGGTGACCGGGTTTGAATCACGATGAATTGGACTGAATGGGAGAACTTGACTCGCAGGGCCAGGAGGGGACTTTTGTGTCTTAACCTATTATCTGAACTCCAGAGAATAGATATGTTTATGTGTGTGCGCCACCTCATACAGCGTCAGGCCAGGTGGCTGTTAGTCAAAACTACTTTCAGACTTACTGTTGTTTTATACCTGCATTTGAGTCAGAAATCACATGATGAGTAATAGTATCAGTTACATTTACTCACAAAGCTGACCCTTCACCCCCCTGTGCATCCACTGTGACTCTGGGAGATAAAGGGTCTCTGTACTGGATAGCACATAAAAAAGAGAAGAACATGGGGGGCTCTATCCTTCACCCCAGCTTCCTCCGTTTAACCCCCGCCCTCAGAAATAACTTTGATCAGTGAATCCATCCAGGACTCTGGTAAAGGCCCTGTGTGGGGTCAGACTGCTGTGTACATGAGGGAGCTAACATTGTCAAGTGCAAAAAGCGTGATTAGAGTCTATTTCCAAACAGTAGACATCGTGGAGTAGGGATGCCATGTGTCAAAAAAAAAAAAAAAAAAAAAATTAAATTATATAACTTCTAAGGCGGAGGACCCACTACTTGCTTATCTCTATGGCAAAGTTATTTCTTTGCCTGGAATATTCCACAGTAGCGCATTATATCTCCCCTGCATTAGTTCAATTAGAGGTGTTTTATAGCGCAAAAATACTCTAAAAAACATGAATTCTTACCATATGCAGGCTTGCTTCTCCATAGATCTGGCCATTAACCTGTCTCCATTGTGATTACCATTTATATTGCCTTTAGGAGGTAACAAAAAACATTTCTAAGAGCTCACATTTCACTATGATTGGCCAAATCCACTTGTCACTCAGAGCATCAGCCAGCCCTATTATGGAACATTTTGCTTTTACGGTTAATGAATTATACGTCTATATTAGTCCAGAAGCAGTGTGTTTTTTCAAAGTTTTCACTACAATGATTCTGCCTTACATCTGTGTAAAAAGCGTGTTCATTTCAAGAGGTGTACTAGACAGTATAGAACCAAACTGTGGCCAGACTACATCTGCAAATCCAATGTTGTGATATAGAACTTGAAGTTTAAATATTGTATGTGGTCAGATCTGAATGTATGCTACTACTGTTTTGGTGTTGACTTGGAATATGACTTTCAATTTTCTTTCTAAATTTCCAAAGTCATGTACCCTTTTATGTGTTTGCACATTTTCATATCAGATGCCCTTCCCAACACAACTTACATTTGTTTATGTTTAGAACCTGCACAAAATTATATACTTGCTTTCTGAGCCCATACAACTTAATCCTTTCAGAATATATTAAGTCAATTTTCCCCAAAGGTACATTTCAAGGCAACTTTTCTTCTTTAGCAGTCTTAAATCTCTCAGCACTAAATAAGTCAAAAATGCTAAAAGTCCAAAATGAAAATCAATATTATTATCCTGGGTATTTCCATTTTAAACATGACTGTCCTTGAATAGTGGGATACCTGCATATACTAGTAGTAATGAGCAACCAGTATCAAAGAGAGAGAGAAGAGGAATTGAAAACGAGTTAAGGAGATAGACAGAGCAGCCGGAAGAGAGTGGCAAAAGGCAGAGAGGCCAGAACAATAAGGCGTCATTGTTTGTTTTGTTCTGCTCTAAAAAAGAGGCAAGACGAGCGCTTCCCTTCTGAGACCACCGCGCACAGATAGAGGCTGCTGTGTGAATGGGACTTAACCCGTCACGCCAATGAGTTTCTTTACCCATCCGCTAATACAATGAGACCGGATATCAAGCTTCCACTGAACAACATGCTCTAACATACACCCAAATGGACACTGATTATTTTAATATGTTAATGTCTTGATGGTGAGAATACAGTGTGTGTGTATAGGCTGGTCAGTATCTCAGGTGGTGTTTATGTGTGAGACGGAGTGACAGCAGAAAGCAATAAGGTAGCTGAAATGGTGCCATCAGAGGTACATGATTGATCAATTGAATTCCATGATGGGGACTGGCCAGTGGGATTAAATGGGTCGCCGTGGGTTACCAGGCTAAAGCATCATACGGGCTTTATCTCCACCCTGATTGGTCTGTCACCGGGGACCAGCTCCATACACTGACTGCTCTCTGAAGGTGTGTGCGAGGGGCTACAGACCAGAGGGGAGAGATTACGATCGAAAAGGAGTGTTTGTGAAAGAAGGAGAAAGAGGTTTTGTGGACTGGGGAGGAATTGGGAGTTTTGTTGAGTTGCTCATAGCGAGATACAGTTGGGATATCTATCCGCTACACACTGCTTCAATACCGCTACTCCAACAATCCTAATGTCTGGTCAAATAACACAACAATATAATATGAAATGTTGGTACAGGGATCAAACCTCTTTTCAGTTAGTAGGTATAAAAAACATCTAAGTCACTGCTAATCTTCCTCCTTTTCTTTTTGGTTTCATCACTTCATTTCTTTGGTTTACTTCATTTCTGATCATTCTGCCTGAGAACTTTGAACTTAACTTAAAGGGCCTATATTATACAAAACTGACTCTTGTGAGCTAAAAGCCATGTTGTTACCTCATCAAAAACATACCTGGAGTTGTGTATTGTTTCATTCACACATGTTTGAGTAATCCTGCATTATTAGGTTGTCTGCGGTGTTTTTCGTTTGAGAGAAGAACTCAAGCCTAAATATGCAGGATTTGTGTGTTAAACATGTTTTAATGAAACAAAACACAACTCCAACATTATTACATAGATCAGAAAATAGCGTAATATAGGCCCGCTAACTTAACCTACTCTTTACATGTCCGAACTATCTCAGTCTGGCCTCTCATCACTCTTCCTCCTTTTGCTATAATCTCAAATTTGCCTTGTACTCTTTATTTTATTTTTATTTTTGACTCCTTTGATACCCGTCATTGGCTCAGGTAGTAGCGTGGTCTTAGCTGAAGGTTCGATCTCAAGTCTAGCCAGCGCTTTGTCTCAGAATGTGGAGTGATTAGTGGTGGTCTCAGAAGGGACTCTTGTGTCTTTGTCTGCCAGCCTCAGGGCAGCAGTGGCTAAAAAAGTGAATGAAAAATACAATGTAACTAGTGCCTTTTTATAACAAGAATTCAACATTACTGTATAAATTATGTATATAAAAAAAACTTCCTTAAAGACCTATAAATTCTATTGGCATTAATGACCTCAGTCTGTCCTGGGACTGAAGGTGGAAATGAGCAATTTTGCTATAACCTGGCTCAAACATATTACCTCTTTGTGAAGGTCAGTGTTTTTGTATGTGCACTGTCTCTGATAAATAAACAAATAAACTACACTAAAAGTCTCACCTCTGTACGCATAGCTATTTTTAAAAGCTATTCCACATATCATGCTCTCTTTTTGCTTCATCACATTGGACTTGTCTGAGGTCCAGATGACTCAGAAGCAGAATGGTAATAGACATTTGATCCCCCAACCCCCACCCCACCTGCCTGTCATATTACTCTCCCCGCATCAAGCGCACCTTCTCACCAAACACACAGTGACCCCAGGACTAAAATGGACTCTCGGCAGCGGTTTGCCCAATGAATTGAGCCCATAGCAGGGGATTTTCTCCCTCATCCCCCCTTTCTCTTTATCTTTTTTTTCTAATCATGTGTGGGGCACGACTCTTCAGGGTTCTTGTAATTGTCTCGTTCAGTCCCTCAGCCTCGCAATAACTGCAGGATACAGGAGCTCACAGACAATAAGGAGAGCCAAGAAATATATATTTGTGTCTCTGGGAGTGTAACTAGATGGGTAGTGAAAAGGATCATATGTGAAGTAATAGATTGCATTTGTATAGCATCAGGCCAGCAGAGTTCTAGACCTGAATTTTCTCATCAGCTGAATCTTTTTAGCTATAATAACTCAATTTCTCAATCAAATGTTCTATCTAATGTGGCTCTTATCTTTGCACAGGAATGCAAGAGTCGCCACTGGCCAATGGGCACGGCCACAGTGGGCGGGACTTCCTCCGAAAACAGATGAGAGGGGAGTTATTCTCGCCGCAACAGATCGAGGTATTGGATCGCCTGTTTGACAGACAGATGTCCAATCCAATGCAGGCCTGTCCCGAGCTGTATGTGGGCCTAGACTGTGGCAAGGTAAGGGCATAGTACTGTGCAGGCTCCAGGCTGGGGCTGGAGGGAGCGGAGTCAACCTGGCAGTCTATATATAAAATGTAATTCTCATAAATACCAACTACTATGCTATATTATGGTTCTCATGTATTATTTAAAGGGTCCATATTACACTATTTTCTACTTTATGTTATAATGTTGTTTCCTCATCAAAAAAATACCCGTACAAATCTTGCATATTGCTGAGTTCTTCTCTCAAACTCAAAAACACTGTTCCACCTTGTGATGTCATGTGGTAATACAGGGAGTGTCTGCTGTGTTTTTAAACACCTTCACTAGAATAATTTGGATGATTTTATCCCTGAAATTGCCAAAAGGTCAAAGGCAGCTGTTAACTTGAAAACTATTACTTGATGACATCACAAGGTGGAAGAGTGCATTTTGAGCTTTGGAGATGTTTGAATGAAACAAAACACAACTTTGGGCATGTTTTTGATGAGGTAACAACACTCTAACTTGGCTTAAAGCTCACAAGAGTCAATATTATGTAAAATAGGACCTTTAGACTTCAGGAATTCCTTTTACATGTCAGAGTAGGGTTAAATGCAAAATAAATGTTATCACACCTTCTTGCAAAATTAGCCCTGTTTAGTTTGCCAGTATGTCCAAGCTTAGCATAAGCAGCTGTTGCAGCTCCAGCTTTTGACTGGTTCTCTGTGTTTCTACTGATGCTCAAAGCCTGCCCTGCCTGCTATGCCTTGCCAAGCCATGTCACTCACATACAGCTGATCAATAATGACGCTATATTATGCTTTTATGAGTCTGTGAGAGAGTGTTTTGGGGCTTTCAAAATGCAGTACTACACAATATAAATGACTAAATGAACAGACACAAAGGAAACAAAATACAGTATATTTAAATGTGCACTGTGTAACTTTTCTGGTCAAGGGTTAGTCACCTGCTTGTTTCTATGGATATGTCATTGCTCTGCCTTGAATGTTCCTCAGTATGACATTAAACAGGTCTACATTACATTTATTCAATTACAGGTGGTTTTACAGCCCAAAAATACCTAGAATAACAAGCATTTTGCCTGTGAGCGGGGTTGCATCTCCATAGATTTGATAGAAAGGTTTAATACCATACTGTGAAACATTCCAGACAAAGAAATAACATTTCCATGAAAAAAAGCACTAGAAAAGTTATACGATACACCTTTAAAGTTCAATAATCAACCAATATTACCTCTTCAAAGCTCACACTCTGATCTATTGCATGTATTGAATCACAACTACATAATCATTCAGCTCCTGACTGGTTAGACTTGTGAAGAGCCAGCCAGGAGTGGCCTATTGATGTTCATATAATCGAGACACACTCCAGGGGTTAATGAGCATATTGACCCGGCGCCTCATTATGACCTCACTTCCTGCTGCTCAGGGACACCCCCAGAGCCGTCCGCATGCTGATGCTTCTTGGGAATGTGTTTTTCATGTTTGAGTGTGAGAGACTATGCAGAGATGCGCTGTGTGTTTTTGTAGCTAAATACTGCATCTAAAATGACCTCCTGCCCTTTGTATTCTCTATAATGTAAATCTGAGTGGAATAGACAGGTGCATGGAGTCCACTGAATAACAAAACCAAAACAAATGCATTTGTATTCTTGCCACTGTTTCTCAGCTATCTTCTAATCTGCAGCCCTCTAGTCAATAATTAAGTAAAAATATTCTCTCTTAAAATGCTGTTTAGAAAAGCTTTGAAGATCTGCCTTTTCTTGTTTATTTACTCAGCCAAAGTCAAGGCCAAAAGGACAAAAAGCATTAGCTGTGTAGAAGTACATAGCAGCACAAGTAGGTTGCAGCCTTAGACCTATAGGGCAGATTTGGGCTTTTTAGGCTATTCAGACGCCTCTGACTGACATGGGGAGTGGAGTGGGGTGAGGGCGAGAGGTCGGTTTGGGAGCAGTGTTAGTCCCTCTATAGACTGGTATGACTCAGGACTATAATGCACATGATTCCCAGGTCAGTGTCCTCCGTGAGCCCGGTCAAGCTGCTGGGGTCAGGCACTAGGATAGGGGATGCATTAAGTCTTGGGTCACCCCTGGGTCAAAATGGCTTTAGCAAACGGCATTGTGATTATAAAGAGGCACGCACACACACATACACACACACACGTACATCACTATCTGTCTTGAACTGCGCTCCTGTCTGGTTGATCACCCCCCCCCTGCATTTCCCAGAGCGGTTGATTGACAGTCATATCCTTAACGGTGACACACTGACAGCCCTGGCCCGGCCTCTTTGTGTGCGCGGAGGTGTGGATTTGTGTGTGTGTGTGCGTGTGTGTGTGCGGGAAGCTGGTCAAGGAGGGTCATGCTGTGTTGTGACGGACGCTCATGAAAAACGTGATGTTTGCTGCAGTGGTGGGGGCCTGTAGAGGAATGCTCATGGGACAAAAAATATTTAGGTTTAGGTTTAGAAAAGTTTATTTAACCAGGGGGGACAATTCTGTTTGCAGTCACAGATTGCAGCATAAAAAGAGCACACACATACATGTAGTTCACACAAGCCAGGTGCTCATATAATATGGAAAGTTCAACAGTGGCACAACGTTATAGTATAATGACACTAAGACATATGCAGCCTTGTATTAAAAAAGTATAGGGTTGCACTTTAGACATTGCTATTGGAAAATGCATTTGTATTGCACTATATTTCAAATAAAATTTTAGGGTCTCTTACATCTACCGAAAAAATATTTGAATGGGACCCTAGATAATTGGTGGTACAAAGCAATTAAGAAAAATCCTATTACTATATCCACTCACAATGGAATTACTGTAGCATTAACTACATAAGGTTTTGGTTACTTTATTTTGCACTCCAGATTGTACTCTATGAAGGAAATAATAACAAACCATCTGGGTATCATAATTAATTATTGCACATAATATTTTTTAAAACTGCAGACCTTCTACTCTGTTTACAAGAACGCCTCTGTGCAACTTCTGCATTGCAATCCTCTCTCAGTTTCTTCCTTTACCAAATGGATAAAATTGCTCTTGTTGCTCATGCAGCCAAGTCTTATTTTATCTGTCTGCTGTAGTTACTGGAGCCCTGTCCTGCTCAAACCTTTTCCTTTCTTACTAACAAGCCATCATTTGATCTCATCTCTCCCCCTTTCACTCTTCTCTATTAAGTCCCGCTATTAATGTGTGTGCACATGGGAGTGTGCATGTGGGTGCCTGTCCAACAGAGTTCATTTGAATTTCCCTTCAATCACTTCATATTACTCAGGTGATAAATCAGGGCTCCAGCAGAGACCCCACCCATCTGGGCTGCCCCTGGGTCCAAATGCACGCAGGAGTTCTATTGAAATAAAAAAAAAGCCCAAAAGTATTTATTTATTTTTCATTAAACCACATTTTAATACATTTTTGCAATGCAGCTGATAATGGTAAAATATAATAATAAAAATAGACTTGCAAGTTGTTACTCATTGAAGTTTTAGCAATTGTGAATTGATATTAAACCAAGGCAAACCAAGCCGCAAAATGCTATGTTTTTAAAATAATCATACACCATATTATGCATAACTCTTATGATATATATATATTTTTTTTAACATTTAAGAGATTTCCACTGAAGTAGACACTGGCTGCTGCTCCCAGGCTCTTTCTAAGCACAGATTAATTGTTTCCCCGCAGTGGCTGTCTCAGTTCGAGAGCCTCTGAGGGATTTGTTTGTTTATGGTCCAGCCTTTTTCTATCAGGGGCGACACAAGACAATGCCAGAGAGAGATGGAGAAATCAGAAGCTATTGGAGAATGGAGAAAAAGGGAAATACTATTATGCAAATGGCATGGGTTGACAGAGCATATTCACGTGTGTTTGTGTGTGTGTGTGTGTGTGTGTGTGTGTGTGTGTGTAGGTGTGTGTGTGTGTGTGTGTGTGTGAGTCCAGGCCGATTAGAGCTCATCTGTTATTGATGTGAGATTTTGACCAAACCATTACACTTCCATCTCAGAGGCACTGTACCAATCTGCCGTGTGCGGAGAGAGAGCTTCATGTGCAGACAATACAGAAGATTTGGCCATTGTTTTAGTTTGACTTCATAATTAACTGGATAAGTGTTAGACAACTTTAATGCGTATGTATCCAGAACATAGACTGTATACTGTATATAAATGAACATAGCTGAGACACTAGCTGCTGCATTCCAAATAGGAAGTGAGCATGGGTTCGCTTCTGCCTCCATTGACTCTGGCTCCAATTCACTTTGCATTGAAAAAACTTGCCTCTGTCTCTGTGACTGCTGCTCTCAGGCTTCTCATTTTGGTCTTAAAACTTTCATATCAACCCGGTCCACCTGATCCTGGTTATTTTGCTATTTTGTACGTAAATCAGTTCTTATTCCTAATATGGAACTCTGCTTCAAATTCACTGAAATTCACTCCTGACTCTAGCCTTGCGAGCTTCATTTGACTGGAACCGAACGTTGGGTCACACTCCCTCAGTCCACTTCTTTATACAGTCTGTTATCCAGAATCAAGACAATGCAAGCTTTCTTTTCAGTCAGCAGCTTTCTTTTTGCATTCTAAGTGCCGAAGCTGTAATGATCTGTAAATGGTTTTTGGCTTAATTACTTTTTAGGTGATGAACATAAACAATGCTCCCCTAATTGAAAATGTGCCTTTTCCTTGAAGAACTTGCACTGATGTACCCATAAAAAGTGTAGAGCATTTTCCCAATCAAGGAACATATATTTGACGATGTTCTCCAAAGTTTTTCAAAAATATGGAATAATACCCAAAGCCCATAGAGTGATTACAAGACCAGGCCAGCCCAGAACTGCCCCCAGTCCCCCTTTCCCTCGAACCCAACCCTTCCTTTTGGCCCAGCATACACCCCCCACCCCGCCCGCTTTTTGATGAGGGTTGATGGCGCTGTATGAATGGTGGAATTGACAACATTTACGGGGGCGAATGAGAATGATCCATCTTCCTTAGCGGGCCTGTCACCCCACTGGCCAAACTTCATCATGGCCAATTACTGGAGCACACCCCTTCTTGTGTCAGCCCCTGCCGCCTAGCCCCCCCATACTCCCCTATCTACATGGAAACACGGACACATTAAACACCATTACAATAAGACAGGGGGGCGATTGAGGGGGGAGGAGAGGTGGCAAGGAAATAAAACTACAGATATGAAGTGAAAGAGTGAGACAAGAGAGAAAAAAAGAAGTTAAAATGTGGTGGAATTCTTAAGAGGCGGACAGAGATGTGTGTAGTAGGGAGTAAAGCTGTTATTTGGCAGGTCACAGTCCAGTGGTTGTGTTGTGTGCAACGGTGTTTAAGAGGTCAGTGAGCACAAACGCACACCTAACTTACAGGTCAGCTCCAACATGTACAGGCTCAGAGGGTAAAAGCAGCCACTTAATGCACAGAATTGAAGAAAAAAAAAAAAATCAGTGGGGCAGTAGTTTTATAGGGTTCATAAATACATTTTTCTGTGACAATGCCTGAGCCAAATTAGGTCAATAGAATTAGCAGTCTTCTGGTGAGGTTACATTTTTGTGTGTTTTGCTACTTTTTTTTTTTGTTTTAAATGTATTATTACAATTTATATTTTTGCTCTTTGTTATTATAATATATTGTGATATATTGTATATATGGTGTGAGCTACTGTGTCCAAAGAATTTCCCTTGTGGACCAATAAAGTCTGTCTTAGTCTAAGTCCAAGTTTATGAGATATTATAAACAAAATTATGTTGGGTTTTATTTTGAAATACTAATCTCAAACAAACAGATAAAAAAAATCTAAATAAAATAAAACATTAAAAATATGACAGTAGCTCCTTGTGGCCCTGAAACACTGCTGTATTTAATAGTTAATCTGCTGGTCGTCAGTGTCAGTGGCTGCTCTGTAAATCACCATACTCTGTGGATCACACACAGAGGAGCTGATAAGGATCAATGGTCACTGATGAAGAGATGGGGGTCACACACAGGTGACGAGACCCTTCATTCATTTATATGCGTTTAAGGAGGCAGGGGACAGTCTGTTTTACTTTAGCCTCCATTTTGACATTTCTATCTACAGACTAGGTAAAAGTTGAATAGATGTAAGATATTTTTGAGCACATATCGCCTTTGGATTTGACTACGTTGACTACACTGTGCATGGTTTGGGATGATGAGTTTGGGATGTGGAACATTCTATACAAAGCAATAACATTTCCATGGAGATAAGCAGGTGGTGGAAACGCCACTAGAAATGTTATGCAGTGCAGCTTTAATGTTAGCAGTTGTCTCAGAATAGTTCTGAAATAAATCAAGATCATTCTAAAACTATTCAAGCAAGGTCCAATCCCTTTCAGTTTTGATATTCAAATGAGTGTCTAGTTTCGGTAACACTTTATTTTAGGGAATACTTATTAACATCTAACTACCTGCTAATTAACATAGTTGTAAATGGTTAATTGGTCATTAATTAGGATTTATTCAGCCCTTATTACTGTCTTATTCTGCATAAGTATTTATAATTTAGGTGGGTTTTTTTTTGTATCCCTAACCCATTCAACAAACACCATCTCTGTCATATTTTTTCTTTGAGTGAAATCCATGTGTTCAGGGCGTCTGACACAATGTTGGTGTGCCGAGATGATCACAGTTGTTATTGTTGAGAGTATCTGGGGAGACAAGGCTTTGTGTTAGCTGTGGTCTCTGTGACGCTGCTCCAGTGTGGTATGTGGTACAAAGTGTGAGTGTGTGTGTTTGTTTGTGTGTGTGTGTGGATGAGGAGAGATGAAGAGAAAGAGCAAGTTGATCCTGTGGTTATAGACTGTTGGACTTGGTTGTACAGTAAATCCCTGTCTTTGTAAACAGATCAATAGCTCTGTGTGCGTGGCTAAGTGTGTGTGTGTGTGCGTGTGTATAGAGGAGAAACAGCTACATGCAGGAGATGTACTCAGATTGATCTTAGCTGTAAGGAACAACTGTATATTTATGTAGTACCAGAAAATGTTATATTTGTTGATCTGTTGTTGTGATTGCAGACGTCAGATTACTCGGCCATGGCCTCGCTCGCTGGTGGACTCGATGAGATGAAGAGTAGTTTGGCCAATCCAGGCACAGGAGCAGATTTGGGAGCTGGTGTTTCTGGTCCTCAGTCTTATTCACTAGTGCCAGGTAAGGAAGCCATGGGTTAACTATACTGAACAAAAAAATTATGGGTGACACTTTAGTTTAGGGACCACATATTAAATTGCTGACTAAGTGGTAAGTGGTATGCTAATGAGCTGTTATTTAGCTATTAGCTGGTATTTATCAAACATGTATTAATGCTTATTGAGATTTTAGTGAATGTACAAAAATATCTTTAGAAATTCCCGCTACTTTAATGGGAAGAAATGGCTTAGTGCTTCAACAAAAACGCAGTGAAAGTACTGTATAAATACTAACAAAGATGTAATTAAGCACTTTTTATGCATTTTACTATTAGTTAGCTATTAATATGTGGTCCCTAAACTAAAGTGTTGCCAAATCACGTTTATTAGTTGAACTACAAGAGCTTGAATGCAAAGAGATTATGGGCTTGTATTACTCTGTATACATGACCAAAGGCTGGAGATAAGAAGACCCTTGAGTCATTCTATTATATTGTGTAAAAGATTTAAAGATGGGGATTTAATTTTCAAATGGTGAAAGAAGAAAGTAGGTAAGTATTTACATCTATCTAACTGGTTCCTGGTTCTCACAAACCATTTGGGACATTGCTAATATTCACATGGACAAAATTTTAGACACAAAAGTAACGCAGTGTGGATTACCCTTGCTCATCCATCCAACATGGCTCTTTCGTATAAGTCTGTAAAAGATAAAATGTTTAATAATTAGATGAGGACGCTGTGTAGAGATCTGATTTTTCAGTTCTGCTTTTACAATATACCTTCTGGTGTGAAAAAGAACATAATTTACTTATTGTGATGTCATGAAGCAGTAATGTTCAAGTTAACAGCTACTTTTTACCTTTAGTTCAATAGAGGTAGGCAATTCCAGGGCTGAAATGATCCAAATGATTCTAGGTAAGGTGTATGGTGTTTAAAAACACAGTGGAGCACTTCCTGTATTACCACATGATCACAAGGCAGAAGATAATGTTTTCCATTTGAGAGAAGAACTCAGCCTAAATATGCATGTGAATGAACATAGAACACAACTCTGTGGAGACTATGTTTTTGAAGAGGTAACAACATTATAACATAGATCAGAAAATAGCGTATTATAGGCCTTTTAACAACAAAAAAAGGCAATTTTGATGCAAATGAAGCCAGTGTATATATCTGTCCAAACACTTATGCATCTTCAAACCTCCAAAATTAGAGCTACTGACACTCTACCCCACTTCAGTCTGAGCTCACGTCCCTTCATTCAAATTTGAACCACTTAATATTATGAAAAAAAAAAAGAAACGCTCTCATTTCTCTCCTTTCTCTCCTTTCTGACTGTAAATGAACATAACTATTCAAAGTATTCAACCTGTTTAAAGAGCTCAGTGTCCCTCTGGAGAGACAGAAAGCCCAGAGCAAAGACGGAGCAGAGCATTGGAGGGATGGAGCAGAAGTCTCTATTCAGGGGCACTGGGAAAGGCGCTGCTTAATTAAGAGTAGACCGGGGAGCACTTGGACAAGCCTTTAACGTTCCCATCTGTAATGAGGGGAATCATAGAGCTGGGATTTTGGGATATCGGGGAATGGGCTCTTTCTCCTGGCCTTCCAAACCACTGAGGAATATTACCTGCTCCAAACAAGTGCAGGAATGGAGAGAAGGAAGGAGAAGCAGCAACAAAGACGTGAGGAAAAAGGGGGAGAGGGAGATAATATTTCCATTTCAGCTTATGCATGCAAACACATATGCGCACACCTTTGGAATATTATGCATGCATTTTGTTTCCTGACTTTGGCCTCAGAATAGAGCTCCCTCTAGGGGATCACACGTCTGCATGTTTCACACAGCATTATTAAAGCAGTGAGGTCTTCATATTTCAATTGTACATTTTAACCTTTACATGGGTCATAGGCCTGACACGATAACAAATTTTGAAGTGGGATATATTGCTAAATATAAATGATAAAAGATAATTAAACCAAACCATAAAGCAGAATTATTCACAGTAAAGTATTCTAAATGTACAATATTGTTAAATATTGTTGAGCTGTATAAATAAATAGAATTCAGCATTTAGTTTGTGTAATTTATTTCATAATTCAACCTTCTGCAGTTCAAATCTGATCAGAATTTCCCAACACTACAAAGAAAAAGTACCCATGATAAACTAGAAAAGCACTCAGAGAGCGCAGACCTCCGCAAAGCAGCTCAGTTTTCAAAGTGATCCAGAATCCAGGATTTCTTCTGGATCATCACCAAAATTTAATCATCTGTTGGATTTACCATTAGGAACATTTCTTCAAGATCTGTCCATAACTTTTTGAGTTATCTTGCTAACTAATAAACTAACAAACAAACAAACAGACAGACTCAGGCGAAAACATAACCTCCTTGGCGGAGGTAATAAATTAGCTAAATGATTTTTCTATTTAAAGTACTTATTGTGACAGGCCTAAGGTGCTAGAGATGACAAAACCAAAAATGTAGTCACAATACAATGGATAACATAATTTTAGTCTATTTGGCAATTGAAGAACACAACTTCTGCTGCATCTCTCCATAAGGCTTCTTAACAGGACTTCTTAATTGTGCCAGTTATTTGGTAGTTTCCAGATTCTACTATGCCCTGATGTCATACTCCCAGATGAGGAGACAGTTTTTCCTATTGACAACATTGAACTTTGCCATGAAATATCCAAAAGGTAAATTCACAAATATGGAACCAGATCATTTCTTTTGGTGCCTAGACCACATAACTCGCTATATAACAACAAAAAATCTAGATTTTATCAATATAAATTTTTCAGACCCCCATCTGTATTAATTAAAATTGGTCTATAGAATGTTGTGATTAGGGCTGGGAATCACAGGGTCCCTCACAATTTGATATGATGCACAATACACGACTCATGATATTATCACGATATGGCAATACATGCGATAATCGATATGTTGCACATGATATATTGCTGATTGTAAGAACCAGCTACATTTTAGCAACAATATTTCTTTGTTAAACCACTACTTGTGCAAAGTTAATATGAAATATGTCTGTTTTAAACATCAACGCAGTGAATATGTTAATATTATAATCAATTATTATATTAATATAATTACAACCAATTGATACCAAAAAATACTCTTGGCGATACAGCAGCCCACGATAACAATACTGTATCATCAAATTTAGTATCCTGATATTTTAATATTTTTGCACATCCCAAGTTGTGATATCATCTGAAACATAGCAATAAGTTTAAGACCTCCTTTATGCAAAACACATATTTGACCACCAATTCCAAAAGAATCCCTTGTGAATAGTTTGCAGAAAATTCTTCTTTTCCAATTTGCTTTTTTCATTAGGGGTCTCAAATTCAATGCACGTCATTATTATTATTATTTTTTTAGCTTCGTCTTTGAAAATACAATACCAGCTTAAGTTATAAAGGCTTAGTGACATGACTCCCACGTAGCTGGATTTTGCATAAACCATCTCCAATAAAACAAATCTCACAAAGCTAATCTTTTATAGCATGTAAACATAATAGTAGTACCAGTGGGGCTCTGTAAACCCCCAGTCTCCCTTATGTCTGACTTGTGTTGGATTCAGTGGATAGATAGACAGTATATGAGAGACACAAAGCATGTTCATCTGTAGCCGTTCAGAGGAGACTTGTACTGGCTGCTTGACCTCTACAGCAAAGAGGTAGAAAACAGACACATCAACACAACTGGCGTACATTTTCACAAACACACACGCACCTCTGAGGATGTGGCCCTGTCTGGCCCCTCTAAGTTGGGCAGTGGAGAGTCTGTGTGAGCTGTGGTCCACCCTCTCCTCCCTCCTCTCCTCCCTTTCCTCCCTCTCCTCTTGCCCTGTGCACTGACCCTGAGCGGATGAGTAGACCGTCTGCGCTAATGCCTGGCTGTCGCGTCAAACACTGAGAAAAACTTTACTACGCCGAGACAGCAGAGAGGACAGAGGAGCGGGGAGGGAGCAAACAAATGCACTGCACAATTGCTTGAATAAATTAAGATGGAAAAATTAACACACTTGAGAGGTTTCTAATATTTAATGTGTATCAATTTCTACTTAGACTTCAAAAGAAAGAGAGCAAAAATATAAATGGTAATAATAATAAATAATAATAAATTCAAAATAAGTAGCAAAAGTAACAAGAAACTGGTGTCAAATAAGGCATAATTATATAAATGTATATATGTAAAGATAAAAATACTAGTAACAAATATATATACAATAACAAATACATCGCTTATCTTTATACAAGAGGTCGGAAGGAGAAAACAGTACAAAGATGAAATAGTGATTGACATGACATATAAAAGCACATGACATATAAAATTGTTATTTCATTGTTTTGGTCCCAAGCCCAGATAAATAGATAGAACACAGTCCAAATGGGGGGAAAAAAATATTGTGTGGGAAAATATAAAATTTTTTGGGTTGTTACAATGTTGATTCAGTAGTCACCTCTTTGCCCAATATAAGGGTTTGGGATATTGCACTCTCTAATGAACTTTATGGACTAATTTGGCCTTGTATATGTTTTTGTATCCTGCTCTTCCTTTAAAAAAACAAAAAAAACAAACAAACTATGGACTAAATATTATTTCTGTCCAAAATACAGAATAAATAATACATAATAATTAGATAACACATGTACTCCTGAACATGTAATGAATATGTGACCAGTGGCAGCCTTAGCAGAAGAAGAAAATGCTATCAGGACACATACACTGAAGGCTTTTGCACTTACCTGGTTTTACTACTACATAGAACAATGATTTGTTAGGGAATTCTATGATTTAATCAAAATTACACCTAAATTAAAGCTCTGCAAATTACCTTAATCCTAAGTGAATATCGAGCACCAGTTGACATGCACCAATGATTTAATTTCCCCAATGCAAATTAATGAACACAGGCTCCAGTAATTTGCAAATTCTGGTAATATTAAGAAAACTACATTTCCTCTAGTTTCCCTGTTTCTTCCATCTTGGTGTTGTTCTCCCTTCCCCTCTTCCTTTGGCGTGCAGTTAGTTAGCAGTGGTTAAGTGGAGGGGAAGTGAATGGGATTGATGGTGTTAGCATGTGAGGTGTTTATGATTATGATAAATGTTGGGAGTGCAAGACGAGGGTAGGAAGAGGAGGGGCTGTGATCATGATGAATGGTGGTCTCGCTCTCAGCGCACTCCCAGTGTCGACTACGAGCAAACACAGAGAAATGATTTGGGCCGACAGACTGTCATGTAGTCTAATGCAGTTATAGATCCTATCCTGCAAGTGACAAGGCGTGGGAGGGGGGAAGGCTAATAGTAAAAGGTGGTATGGGATGGAAACAAAGAGAATGTAAATAATGTGTTATAGCATGATTAATTGCTATACTATAAATGTAATCTCAAATAAATATGCTATATTTGCTATTTGAATCAAGTAAGGTGCTTTCTTTGTGTCAAAACTTTAAGCACTTGAACAGAACAGAAATAGTATTTAAATTCCTTCCCCTGTTTCATGTGACATTTGAGCAACGCTATTAGCAGCCAAAAATATTCACTTAAAGCAGAACTAACATTTTTACCTTGTCCCTGTGATGTTTAAATATTTATTTTTGGCTGACCAGCCAGTCCCAGCAGCTAATTTGTATATATCTGCTCCTAAATTCTTGTAACATTCAGAACAAAATAAATAACTTCTACCTGACATAAATAATTTGTTTGGTGCTTTGGTTGTTGATTTTCAGAAAATCAGCACTGTTTCTCAGTCTTTTATGTTGTTTTTTTCCTCCTTTTTTACATGTAAGCAGCCATGTTTGTTTTTAATGAGAATCGACCATGCGTCTCTCTGATTGGTTAATCCGCCGGTCGATCACATCCTCTGAAATCAGGAAGAAAGGATATGGTTCCAAATCCACTTGTCTTTGTAAAGTTTTGCAAAAGCGTGTGGTTCTGACCTGCCATGTAATATTTTGCTGTCTCCTTGTGCTGTCTCCGTGCGGAAAACCGCCGACACCACCCGAAGAGAGTTCTCCTGGGAAACCTCTTTAATATATTTCAGTTTCTCAATAGAAAACATGTGTTCATTGAGCCTTCACCCACAATTGAATTAAAACAAAGCATAGTTTAAATGAGTATTGTTAATAGACAAGCAACCTGACCGGCTAACTGTATTAACAGGCATCATGTATTGTTGCGGTTACAGGTCGAGACTTAGCCAGCACAACTCTACCAGGCTACCCTCCTCATGTCCCTCCCACTGGACAGGGCAGCTACTCTACCCCTTCGCTCACAGGCATGGTAGCTGGTAAGTATTGTATATACACACATTTGATCATCACCAAATTACTCTGTTTCTGTCTGTTCAATACACTGGGCTTTATATAAGGCAATATTAAATGTCTGTTTAATGCTATGTGTTTAGCAAATACAGGAGCTGTTGAAATCTATTTGCCTCTTTGGCTAGTTGGTTTACAGAATTTTCTTATCAGTAGCAATGCTGATAGATAGATACTTTATTCATCCCAAGGGAAATTCAAGTTTAGCTACAGGAACATACTGCACTTCTCAGTCACCTTTGTGTCTCAGTCAAAGGTCTCAGTGCATGGTCAGGTAGGGTCAGCATATCTGTGTCAGGGCAGTTTGAGAGGAATAGCAGCGCTCAGAACAAAAGTGTCCCTCCTCTGTGTTCTGCAGCATTACAGCAGCCTCCAATGTTGAGTTCACTTGGAGCTAGAAGCCAAGGGTTATTTTCATCTGTTGCTCTGTGTATCAGAATGAATATATGAGTCGTTAAGAGTTGTAATTCTATTTTGGTCTAAAACAATGGTTCTTATAGTTAATTAAGATGTTATAGACCAGTCTATTATTACCTAAAAAAAACTAGAAGCAGTTACCATGCCCTACCTTTATTATAATTCAAGTGTCTAGATTGGACCTCTTTTAGACCTCCTGAGAATCTTTGAGTCCTGAACTCCAGGTTGGGAAACTAAGATACTATAGTTTCTGAAATAATAAACCAAAATGTGCTTCTTGGTATGATAAATCCTTTAAATGTAAATGAGATGTTGACTCAAATCTCACATTGTAGGAGACCATAGCTTTGTTCATCTCTACAAGTCTTAACTTCCGTCACTTGCACACACCCTCTTACTGTAACCCAGCCGCCCTTCCTGCAGAGCTGACCTGTAACTGTACCCAGTCCCCTGAATTCCCCCCGGAGCTTCTCTTTGTGTATATCTTCAGAGGCTGTATTTAGCTTTGCCACTTCCTTCTTCTTGTCTCCCTCCACTCTGCCTGACAGAGCTCCCAGGGGGCCTTGTGTGTTTGCATGCATCTGTATAGGTGTGTGTTGAGTGTTTGCGTGCGTGTGTGTATCATTAGAAAACAGCCACAGTAGCACAGCTGTCCCTCCTCAACATTAGTAATTTGTTTTTAATGAGAATCACCAGTGACCCACGACTAATTCATTCATTCCCTTCCACTCCGCCTTCCACAGAGCTTTTGTGTTTCAATCTTGGACCAGATTCTCTTGGCTTTCCCTGTGCTTTCTAATATTGGTCAGTGCAAAGTATACCTCAGAGGATAAGACGAAAAAACATCCCCCAAACAACATCAAAACAGTGTTTACAAGTTCTGTCCTCTTTGTATTCCCACTCATTCACTCTCACACATTCTCAGTGGACATGTCGCAACAGCACGTCTAAAGATGGCTAACCCTGTCACCCCCCTGCACTGCCCCGTCCTGCGTTCAGGTTTGACAGCATATTTGTGTGTGTGTGTTGGCATGCAATTGTTTGGAAGTGTGCGACCTTGACACAGAGCTACACCCGGGAGAGCCCCCTTAGCCTCCTACAGCTTCCCTCTCTCGCCCACGTCCGCGTCTCCCACACAACCTGACACGTCGCCGTCACTACGGTGCTGACAAGGGGAGGGATGCTCGAACCCGGGGATGCCATGGAGACCGCATCACGACCCCACCTGACAGACGCAGATAAACACAAATATATAGAGGCTTCAGCAAAACAAAGAGAAGTCAGTCCACAACTGGATGCAAGCATTGGACAAAGACCACATAAATACAATATGCTATTCTACTACACTATTCTGCAGTATTCTATTCTTAATATTCTATGCTGGTTTAGTGGGCATTTTGATTCAAAAGGCCTATAAGTAACAACAAGTCATTTTAATTTTATTTAATTTTATATGTATGTAATATTTAAGAACACAAGAAAACTTATTTTCATAAAATTCATTAGATTTCCATAATGTGCACTACCATCCACACTCACTTTTCCAGTGGGTCTAGTGATAGATGATCTAAGACATTATTAAGTCATTCTTTCAAGTAAATCTAATTATAATTATACAGAAATTACATGCCAAAAACAATATCTTCTCTTGCAATGTCAAAACACTTTACACTATACTAACAATGTTACTTAATTTGTGATATAACTAAAATGTACCCGTCGCTTACATCAGTATTAAGATGACTGTCGTGTTGATTTGTTTCTTCTTCATCTTACCTTCATACAATATTATGGGTACCTAAACTGTCCCATACTGCTTCTAAACTCTCTTTGTTGTGGAGCTCTCTTAATGCTGGTTGGAATGAGTGGAGGGGATAATCTCCCAACTTTGCTTCTTGGACTTGGACATGTTTTATCTCAGCACTTCTCAGGCAAATTATCCTTCTTTTTGTCCGCTCTGTCTAATATCATACCTTCATTAAGCGAGCAACTCTCTTCCCCTGTTCTTCTTCTGCTGCTGCTCTGTGCGCTCTGTCTGTGCGTGCAGCAGGGGGCTGACACTCGGAGGGGGTGTAGAGGAGCACTGAGGCAGAACCGACAGAACCGAGGCAGAGGGAGGAGGGGGCACTGGGGTCTGTGACTGTCAGCGATGGGAGAGGGATCCCCCGGGACGAGTGAAGGTTCAGGAGAAAAACCAAAGAAAAGAAAGAAAGAGAAAAAATAAAAACGCTGGAGAGTCAGAAGAGGAGAGGGAGAATGTTGTTTTGATGTGAAGGGTGACGGGCGAGCGAGAACCAGACGTCAGCAGAGAGAGAGAGAGGGAGTATATAGTGAAGAGGATGAAGGGAAGACGAGAGAACGAGTAGACCCCAGACAGCAAGTAGTAAATGAGGGAGAAAAGCTACACTATCATCCACAAGGCCGTTACACACCAGCTCAGCTCAACAGTCACTTCCAATAGCCCTCAGGCCAGTACTGCCCGTATGAATGTGGACATACAAGGTTATACCATTTAATGCAATAGAAAAGATCATTATATCCATAAAAGCACCGAGGTACTTGGTCCTGCTTGGACAAATCTTTTGTAGGTGTTATATACTAAAATGATAATTGCATAGATTACATTTTTGCATTATATTATGCAAAACTGACTCTTGTGAGCTTTAAGCCAGTTGTGTTTTGTTTCATTCACACACACACACGTTTGAGTAATCCTTTATTATTAGTCTGTCTACATCTCCAAAGTTCAAAATGCTCTGTTCCACCTTGTGATATCATATCAACTGGTAGTTTTCAGGTTAACAGCTCCTTTTACCATTACTTCAAAAGAGATGGGAAATTCCAGAGCTGAAATTATCAAGATGATTCTAGTGAAGGTGTATGGCGTTTAAAAACACAGTGGAACACATCTTGTATTACCACATGACATCACAAGGTGGAACAGAATGTTTGAGGAAAAACTCAATGTGCAGTGTTTGTGAATTAAACAAAACACAACTCCATGTATGTTTGTCTTGAAGAAACATTAAATTATATATTATATAGAATATATTATTGTAACATAGATCAGAAAAGAGTGTAATATGTGCCCTTTAAAATGAATGCTTTTGTGAACTCATCTTTACCTCTTGTTTTTTTTTTTTTGCAGGAGGAGATTTCTCTGGAAGCCCATATTCTCATCCTCAGTATTCAACTTACAATGAATCATGGAGATTTCCAAACCCCAGTTTATTAGGTACGAACAGACACACATCAAACCTGACCTCTAATATTGGACAGTTAGTTCTGCAATAAACAAAAATGAATTATGAATTGTAACCATAGACTGTATATATAAATGGACATATGTAGCTAACCCGTGTAAATTCCTATTGCGAATATGGAACTCGTCTCCACATTCGCTGCTATAACTGCCAGCATCATGAGCTTCATTTGACTGGAGCCGAACGCTATGGGTTCCTTAGTTCCACTTCTTTGTACAGTCTATGATTGTAAGATAAGAAGCATGCAACACATCAAATCAATCACATTATCTATCTACTTATAATTTATAAATAATTCCTGAGCTACACTGTCATAGAAAATCCTTTGAGAGTACATTTGAGGGCTATATCTAAAAGGGAATGATTCAAGGCCTTTCCAGTTTAAAGGTCAAAATGTCACAAGGTCTAATACTTTTCAAAGCTTTTATATTTGCTCACCTCTCCTTCTCTCTGCCTTCACAGTGTTTCAACAGGACTATGGCTCTATCCTGGGTACAGAAATTGGCTGCTCCTCCAGTCTCTTCACCAGCCAGGCCGGACAAATGCAAGGTACGGTGAAAAGAGAAAGACAGTGATCCCTAAGTGACAAACACTAGAAGAAGTGTGGCAAAGGCTCCCTAAAGTCCTGGATGAGACTACATAGTTTATCAGAGGAGCTTACTGCCTCACTTCCCAAAGAGCCCCATGAGATTACCTGTGCTGTAGACAGACATAACCTGCCAGTGTGCGGCCATCTTGATGGATGGAAGTGACAGAGACAGGTGTGAGTGTGGCGGTTTCACTGTGTGTGGTTTTGAGGTTACAGTATTGAATTGACCTCTTCCCCGAGGAGAGAATAGACTCAGGGGATCAGTAGCTTAAAGTGGCACTTAGATAGGCTGTTTAAGGTGTGTGTGGGTTACGAGATGAAAAGAAAATCATCAGAAAGGAGAGAGTGGGCTGGCTCGGAGTTCGCCTCATTGATCAAACAGTCTGAGAAAAAGGTTTTATAGTCATTTGATTCATCTGCTCATGTCATCTCATAGTCGTCCTTTCAGTTCTTACATTAAAAGTACAATACAATCTGTAGACGCTATTGTAACTGGTCATTTCACATTTGCCACAGAGTCAAAGGACATCTCTATTACATATGCATGTCATTTACTCCTCTGATAACAGTATTCTTGAGTCATTGAGATTCAGAAAGTGGCAGATCATTCAGACAATTAACATTTTCCACATTTGTACTCTGCGATAGAGGACAGCTTCCTTTAAATGAGTTGTACAATATAATGTATTATTAAGTGGCTCAGGGAGCAGTCACTTGATAAAAAGAAAGTTGGTAGGTCAATCCCAGGCCCTGTCCGTGGATGCTTTTGTTGTGTCTTTGAGCAAGCAGCTTTACCCATCTTGCCTCTGTGTTAAGTGTGGTATGAGTGATGGTTGAAGGTGCTTGTATGGGAGGTTGGCAGCCACGTTTCTACCAGTAAGCCCCAGGGCAACTGTGGCTAGAAAGAAAGTATTCACTCCCTAGAGTAAAGTTTTTGGACTACTGTAAAATTAAGATGGTTGTCAACTTTGCAAGTCCAGCCATAGCATAGGGGCTAAGAGCAGGACAAATTCATATTCATGAGGTGATTTTTGGTGCTGTAATGTGAAATCGTGGACTTTCAAGTCCATGATTTCACAAGGTAAAAGTTAAAATTACTTGAATTAAGAAAATGTGTAAATTTCACATGACACGGAGCAAGGAAAATATTACTCTTTGCTCTTAAAATAAGAAACTAAATTGCATTAAGCTTCAATCAAGAAAAAAAAAACATATTCCATTGGTAGATCATTTTACTTATTGATTCAAATCTACTGAAATCAAGTTAAATGTTCTTAATTTGAATGTAAACTTACCTAGATATTACTTTTTGCAGTATACATTAAATAATTAGCCACTGTTACTGAAATTCTAATTCTCTCTCAATTGTACAGTATTGATTTGTATTGATGTTAACTTATTCACATGTCCACAGGGTCACCATACTACTATAGTGCGACATCCAGAGGGGCTGGCCCTGCTGCTACTGCTACAGCCTCAGCCTACGACCGCCACTGACCCCCAGGACAACATGTGGGAGGGAGTGATAGCACCAGGACATCTCAGAACTTAACATTGTGAAGACCATTCCAGTTAGTTAGGCTGACGAATAGTTTAGCAGCAGCTGTTGACATCATGGACATGTTTCTGAACAAGTCAGTGGGATCAGAGTGCAGCTGAGTGAGTTCATCAGTGTAAACCTTTCTGCAAATTCACTGTCAATCAATCTTGTATCTATGCCATCCAACAGTGATGTAAAGACAATCCAACTCCCAAAACTTTTAATGACCAAAATCCACCAAATCACTGTCATTTTGTCACCTTTTCTGAAGTATCTGAAGCAGGAAAACAGACATAGTTGCCATCCAATTCCCACTGCATTTTAAGCTTTACAAAACAAAAGACATTTAAACTAGATGAAAAGCACAGCCCCAAATCTAAATGAGCCAGGGAGTGTCACTACATGAAGGTGCTATCCTGCCCCCACAGCCCAGATATAAGAGCTATTTATAATGAAGGAGAAACAGAGTAATATATTATGAAGCTTTTCTGTGCTATGGGAGTGACTACTGCCTGTAATGATTTATAATGTGTGTCAAGCTGTTGTGATAGAATAGTGATGATGACCGAGCTGACGCAGTGACATTTCTTCATATTACAAAGTCTTTGTTCATAAATGTAAACTGACTACGATATTCCTCGCCTGGTATCAGTCGACACAAATGCCATGTTGATTCCTGAAAACAGGATCTTAATACTGTCTTTCTGTTTCTCTTGAAACTCCCCAAAGATGGGCCCCCCTAGTGGATCGGCTGACAACAACAAAAGCACAAAGAGACTCAATCATTTCTGCATTTTTCTCCTCCCTTTTCTTCTGTTACTTTACATCTTTACAACTACTCTGTGGTGTTGATGAAACTGCCTGGTGAATTATAAGTAAACAAATGTCTGCCACATTGGTTCTGCGCAGTGACAATGCATGATGCCAGGGTTGAGGCCTTACCCATTCACATCCATCAGAGAAGCATAACTTTTCCCTGCTTAATATAAACTGTTTTTGTAACTTTCCATCCAGACAATTTTGTACAGTGATCAGTGAAATAGAAAAACACACAATGTTGATAGGTATTTGAAATACTCCCATGAAAATTTAGCTTTTAGTGATGAAGCTTTCTTTGACAAAGGTGTGTGGTGTTGTTTTAGCCATTGTGTGCGAGTGTTAATCCCAGTTTCATTGTTTTGGGTAAGACTGTTCATTGCTTCTGTAGTTTACTAGAGGACATTTTGGACACACCACATAGTATGTGGCATATCATAAAAATATATAAAAGTATACAACTAAACAAAGCTATTAGTTTCTCAACCTGTCGTTGTTTCTGAGTTTTGAGCAAGTAAATAGAGCTTATGCTTTTGTAGAGTTTGAAAGTTGTGAGCAAACAACTCTAAAAAACATTTTAATGAACGGCTTGCCCGCTGTGCCGAGCAGTGGGGAGCATTTTTCTTTCCATCCTGTGTTTTTCTCTCAAACTTTGAGGCATTATCAAACCTGAACCACACCAGCTAAAAACAAGGACAGTGCCTTTAGTTTTCTATGTCGACAGCCCCTTTTGCTGACCATGTTTCACTAAAATCAGATTCAGCCACCATTGTATGAATACTTTTTAAAGCAGAAAGTGATATTACCAACACATTATTGTACAAACTGCAGTGAAATACTAAAAAGGCACAACAAATTAAAAAGCTACAATGTTGTTACCCTGTACAAAAGCATTACGTCACACACTAGCGTAAACAGGAGTCAATCCTTGAGGAAGTCCTTGAGGTGGTGAATCAGCTGTGTCCAAGAAGCTGTGACACCAAACAAGTCTCCTCTCCATTAACAGGATTATTTGTTAACTATGCATCTTCATAAGGACACATCTGGGCTTGCCATTGCTTTGACCTCATTGGCTCACATTGTTGAGGGAGAGGACAGATACCAGAGTTGATTGGTAGCCGTGACATTGACTGCAGTTGGTGGTACATACATACACTTTACGCTACAGTACAGGCACATGAGGACACACCCCCTTTTGTCCTTTAGCGCTGTGGCCCCTCCCTCGTGCCCTGCATTCCCAAGGGGCGCCCAAACCTGCTGTGCCATCAGAAGCTCATCCCGTTTTTTGCTCTAATCTCATCAGAATATCTCTCCTTGTGCCGTTCCTCTGCCACACACCGGGCCAGATTAGGAATATTAAAACTGCTCCGCCGACCTCCCTCAAAAAGCTCTTTTCTTCACACAGCGCATTAATCCCCTTTCCTCTCTTTTTCGGACTTCTCTATCTGACCAATTGCACAGCTGTGTAATGAAGAAGTCCTGTTTGTGCAAAGCCAGGTCATTTCAATGGCAAAATCACACATTTCATTTAGGTTGAACCATAAACTGTATATATAAATGGACATAGCTAATCTGCTAGTCGCCGCGTTGCATATAGGAAGTGAACATGGGAGTGCTTCCGGCTCCATCAGCTCTGTTTCCTTTTGACTTTACATTGGAAAACTGTCACCCCCTCTCTGTAACTACTGCAGTGACCCTCATAATTTTGGTCTAATAAATTCCTATTCCTAATATGAACCTGGCTCCAAATTCTCCCCTATAACTGCTAGCCTCGTGAGCTTCATTTGACTGGAGCCAAATGCTATGGGGTGGCGTCACACTCCCTTAGTCCACTTCTTTATACAGTCTATGGGTTGAACATCCTTTTGCAACCACAGGCAGTAGAAGAATAAAGGCTATACGTAAAGTGGCTCAAAGACGCTAGAGGCAACTCTCAGAACTATCTCAGTATCTTGATCAAATTACAGTGCCTGATTTGATTTTCAACTGTAACTGCTGAGTTACAAAGGCCTTTTTCAATAGTATAGTAAAAAAAAATCCATTGGTTTAGTAAGCAGTTCTAGTCTACGGTAATAACATTCCCTTTTTTTCCATATCAATTGATTTTCTCTGTCACTTTTGAAATTTCTCATGAGTATCACTATACCCAGTGATGTAGATAATGGATTCCAATTCTGAATTATGCCTAAACTGTAATTCTTGTACCAGAGTTTCTTCTGTCTGTGGTTTCAGTATTCAAAAATATCACCCTGAACTATCTCATACAAGTCAAAAAGGGAAATACATGTAAATGAGCTTTCTTTTTTATTATGACTTCTCTCAGCAAGTGTGTAGCGTCTGACCGTATCTCAATACGAGCCCTTGAAGATGGCTACTGCCTGGTGTAAAACCTGGGGGGATTCCAGCATCACTTCTTGACAGCAATTAGTGGCACAATCTGTTTCACGCTTGCTAATATAACTAGGCTTTGGACATATCTGCTACTGAAGTCTTACAATACTCTGTACATCTTAATATTATTCAACTGTGGAAAAAGGGAGACGTACATAGGACTGAACCTACAAAATCGACTGCTGTTTTGTAATCCGATTGATCCAATCAAAAAATACATACGTTTTCACCTTACTGTGGCCTTTCGTGTAACAATCCCGAGTTTGTATTGTCCATGGCCTCCTATTTGAGGTGTTAAAGGGGTGTTTAAACCTATGGCATTTTAGTAATAATATAAAAGCGTCAAAAACAGAAAATATCAGCTTGATCGATCCTTCAAAAGTCAAACTAAAATGTCAGCATATCTGTACTGCTCACCAAAGCCTGTGATGCCTGTTTAAACAACATAGTCTTGTACAGAAACCTATTAAAATTAACAGAAAAGAATTTCAGATACAAACATTAGATTAAGTTCAGAATTGCCTTCAAATATTCTGGAGGGGAGGATTTAAAAAAGTAAAACAAACGCTTCTTTAAGAAAATGTGTATGTTTTATATTCAATTTTCTAGTAGTTGCAAACAAAACTTGGTGTTTTTTCTTCTTGTGTGTTGTGTGTTGTCTTAATATTTGAATGTATTTTACTGCAGTGAGAATTTGCCAAAGATATCATATCACTGAATTTTGTTTTTCCCTCTGGTTTAGTTTTTCATAATTGTGACCAATTTCTGTCAAGAAAATTGTGTATTTGATATTCAGCTTTTTTATTATTGCTATTAATATTATTGTTATTTTATTCCTTTTTTTTAGTTTACTGTGAAATGGACAAATAAATTGCAGTTCGCTTGATGCATCTTCATACTCTGTGTACCTGTTCATCACCTGAGTGACTGTTGTTGGTGAATTATTCCATTTATGTACCTGTAATGTGAAGCTAAGAAGTAATTATTTGTAAATATTTGCCATAATTTTATTGATCCTTCAGAATAAAAAAAATAATTTTGGAAGTTAAATGTGTGTCCCTGTCGCTCTGTTTCTGTTCTAAAGCATTCTGCAATTACATCTTAAAACCAAAGTACTGATTATATTAAAAGTATATCAGCTGATTAAAATATATTACATGAAAGAAAGAACATTTAATTTAATTTTGTGTTGTTTTAACTTTAGTTTAATGAAACACACCCATGTATATAGCCTACAAAACCTCTCAGAGAGTCTCGGCCTGGTCTGCAGTTTGGCACTGGGCCCACTGTCGACAGGAGCAGTAATGTGCATGTGTGGACGGATATTCATCACACTGTGGGGACTAAAATCTGTACACACTCACATCATGGGGACCTCTCTCCCTTATGGGCACAAAAATCCCCATCGCATAAATTAGGAAAGTAGTAATTATGGTTAAGGTTAAGATCAGTGTACAGGAAATGAATGTAAAGTCCCCAGGAAGTACGGAAACCCAATATTAGTGTGTGTTTTTGTGTGGGGGTGATAATAGGACACAAGGCATGACATGGTAACAACACAGCAGACAACAGCACTCCTCCATCTTGAAAACAGGTCACACTCTCCGCACTTCGGGCTCCTGTCCAGGACTCTGCTCACTGCTGTGTGTCTATATCACGGGTGTCCAAACTATGGCCCGGGGGCAAATGCGGCCCTCAGAACAATTTTTGTGGACCCTCAGACTTCCAGCTTATTTGCTGCATATGATCATGGCAATATATTTTACTGGAAATTTAAGTCTATTGCTTTGTGTATCACCTAAAACTAGTGTTCTAGGAGCATTAAATAGACACTGCATTGACCACTGATCTGTGGACCTCCCAAACGTGTTTCCATATGCTGCCCTCTGTAAAAAAGAAAATGAAAAAAAGTTCAGGACCCCTGATCTATATTTTTTCATCATTTTACCTGTACATATACATTATACAATTATGCCTTATTAGACACCAATCTCTTCGTACTTTTGGGACTTATTTTGAATGCATTATTACCATTTACAATGTTGCTCTTTGTTATTATAATATATTGTGATATGTGAGCTACTGTGTCCAAATAATTTCCCTTGTGGATGAATAAAGATTGTCTAAGCCTAAATTTAAATACTGTTAGCATTTGCAGACTGGGGTGGAGATACATGTGCTGCAGGGACATTTAGAGGAAATTATATTAGGCTATGGCAGCAAGTTTGTGTTGTTGCTTTTTAAGAAGTTACTCTGTCTATTCATTAGAAAACAAACTGAGAAATTGGCATAGTCCGTAACCAGACCTGTTGCCCTCAAACCATCTTGTGGAAAAAAACAAAGAAAAACAAAGAATCTTGAAGTAGAGCTGTATAACTGAGTGGAGCTGTGCTTGTAGCGGACATTATGATGATTTATCAGTTCAGTGTTTGACAGAGTTTAGTTTAACATCCATGTGACACTATATGGCCCTTGACTCTTCTGCCTCTTCTTTGATTACATAACACTAAATACTGACAGCTCTATCTCGCCTCACACCCTCTTGTTCCTTCTCTGCACACGAAGCAGACACACAACAATGGTACTTATGGAGGCCAAGAAGTCATGCAAATTAACGTCAGTCAGCATTGGTACTTTTTGGCCCTCCCATGCCCCTGTAGGGGGGAGGTATGGTGCCAGCTGAATATAATTGGGCCTCAACTTATTAATGAAAAGCAGTTTGTACAGAAAAAATGAGTAGAGCTTTTAAGAGCAGAGACCTGCAGATAGAACAGGAGAGAATGACCAAACAAGAAATGAACTGATTCAACACACAAGCTGCATGTCCTGCTGCTGTTTCATTTATTCTGTTTTCTCTACTGGTCATTAATGTACATTTATGCTTATGTAAAGTATATTTCAGTTTCCCACACATAATTCATTAGGAGAAACTGCCCTGACGCAGCTATCTTGGTAGAAAAACAGCTTCAAAAAGTCCAGTTATTTCCATTTTACTTGCTGATAACTACTGTAATAATTATCCTCAAATTCAAAACAATAAAAGATACAAAATTGTAGAGATTGCATTATCAATTCATATGTGAGGCAAGGGTTTCAATATGTTTTTTTATTTATACATTCTACCGCTTTTTGTTTCAATAGACAGGCCGCAAGTGGTGACTGGGGATTTTTAAGAGCTAATGTGCATATATATATGTATTATATATATATTTTATAGTAAAAAATCAAAACAAACAAAAAGTAAAGTAAGAAAGTATGTACGATATCGCCTCTGCATTTTAAAAGGCAATTTATTGGATAGGAACCATAAAGTAACAACTAGGAGTGACACTGAATTTTGTCCAATTAGGCATGTTGTTGGATGAGAACTATGCAGAAGCAACTGCCTGGGACAAGAAGGGACTAAGGGGACACAGGGCAGAGATAAGAGTTCAAGCAGAACCATGTTCCTCACTTCTAAAGTAAAAGGTAATGCTGTTCTCTTAACTTATTCCGATTATTTTAATGTTTAGCATGATAAATAACCTTTTCAATATTATCAATATTCTCAGAGACACCTAATAAAAGTTATCTTTGAAAAGTAAAAATAAAATGAAGTAGTCCGAAAGTTGGAAGAAGCTTCCAGCCGGGGGATTCTAGGTGAGGATTCACAAGCGTGATTTTTGGACTTCTTGGTGCCCTATGCGCTGTGCGTAATGTGCGTAATGGGGAGCGACAATACTGAACCTGAACCTGCCCTGTAATTTTAAGATACAATATTGACATAAATTTTATATATGTGCTTTCAACACTTTATGCCATTTTACCTCTGATTTACTCACTGTCTCCATCAACCACGCAAACACTCCTGGCTATCCCACATCCACATGAGAAAATCTGGTTTGACCTTTTCCCAGATGACATGTCAACCTCACAGTATTCGTCCTACATGCTTCTCATTGCCCTTTTACAGCAAATCACCAACACACGCAGTCCATTACACTGGCATGTACAGTACTTATGTCTGCCTGGTTACATCTCCCACTGGACATCAGAAATCATGTTAACTTTTTATACACTGTATCTGTGCTGTCCCTCATCATCAGATATACCTCAAGACGCTTCTCTGACAGTCATTTAAGCAGTGCAGTGAACTAATAGCTGGACTAATATGTCTACATTTCTGGGTTTTTTCTGACACTATGGGGAGAGAGAGGGAGAGGGTTGACAAGCAGCAGACCCCTCTTTGCCCTCCCGTCTGATTCTGTCTATCTAGCACCAGCTCCCAGAGGGTTTGTCTCTAAGGATAGTGCTATGATGAATAGGCCTGTCTCAGCTAACCTAGCAGAGACCAATTAGAGAGTAGAAGAAAAAGAAAGAGGGGATAGGAAGCCAAAAGGAAGATATGGAGAGGATGGGAGAAGGGCAGATAGGTTAAAAAGGAGGTATAGGATTGGGGCAGGAAGTTGAGACAGTGCATTGACACAGGAGCGGTGTGTGTGGGCGAGCTGTCAGGGCTGAGGGAGAGGCTCTGTGTGTGTGAAGGGATACCAAGTCTTAACCTCGTACGCTGCTGCTGCTGTGGAGACGCTGACAGCACAAACAGAGGACTTTTGCAAAAACATAAACTCCTTTAGAAAAAGCACTGTTATGCGATTTCCCCATCTTCCTTATACTAACATATTATAATACAGCCACAGAGAGAAACAGGTGAAGTCATTTCATGTGGCAGTTCCAAACTAGGATAAATGAGAAATGTTGTATCAAGAGGACATCTGTGGTTAAGGTTAAGGTTAAGGTTAAGGTTAAGGTTAAGGTGCACTGTGTAACTTTTTTGTTGGGGGTTCGTCACCTGCTTGTTTGTATGGATATGTCATTGCTCTCCCTGGAATGTTCCACAGTATGACATTAAACAGCTCTGCCATAGATAAGATAAACTTTATTGTCCCAGGGGAAATTTCTCTTGAGCTCACTGCACACAGCTTAAAAACACAGTTACTCACACATCACACTACAGTCAGACAACAGTCAGAGCTCATCACAAGATACAGTCCATTATTAATGTCCATTGTCCATTTGTGCACTGCACAACCATAAAGTATCCAAGTTATTGCACCAGCCCTATTGCACAAATAGTCTACTGACCCGTTCTTCAATGCCGCCAGGTTAACCTGTCAGAAGCAATGGATGCTGCAGTACTATGCCCAGGGACCCATCTCTGTGATCTTGAGCTAGGCTTGGTCAGGACTACCTTAGCTGGAGGATGTTACTGTGCATGTTTAGGATGAAGAGCCACATGCCGTTATTAAAGGTTGGAAAAAGTCTTTGGTGTATAGTGGTGCTGAATGTCTTTATTGTGCTAATGTGTTCACTGGGGTTCTTTATGGGGTCTTCCACCTTTGGTATTGCACTTTACATCTTTGCAGAGTTTGATGCTCTAAATATAATTTTGTTGTTTTTGCATGACAATGACAATAAAATCCTGAATCTGAATTTTGAGTAAGTAATTTGAACTGAAATTGAGCAAGAAATCAAAAGTTTCCTCTGGGGTCCTTCCCATACTAACACACACTGTAGTCCAGTCCTTCAAAATGTACTTTAGAAGGTTGGGTCAAAATAGACTGCACAAATTTCCTTATGTGAACAGATTTTTTTTTTTTTTTTTTTTTTTGGATAGGCAATGAGGCCAGTGTGAAATAATGCAACAAAAACACACATACATTAAAATTGTGTTTGGCTACATCAATTATTTATTCAAACATTTTCAAGTTTTGTTTGGCATGAACTTAAACAAAAGTCATATATCACTGTATCGTAAATCACGGCTGGTGTTCTTGTTTACTGTGTCAATGGAAATTTGTAACCTTTTTTAATAGTTCAAATACCCTTTAAATGTATTGCCAAACTTGATAAAAAAAAAAAAAAACACATTTTCTTTCTAGCTGGAATTTGGCCTTGTTTCACATTGCCCCACGTCCTCAGTGTTCACTGCCAAACTCATTTACAACTTTCCCAAATATTTGATAAATAGCTTTGGGCTGCTCTCCTATCACTTTCAGAATTAGGGAAGCTTTCTCTTGTTCTGTTCTTGTTCCTCTACTCTATCAATGCCATCCTCTTCCCATCTCGAAGACAATTACAAACATCCCGCTTCCCCATTTATCACTAACAATTAAACCGCGCGGCAGACACAGGCTACTTCATAGAGAGAGGAAAGGGGAGAGTCAACAGTGAGACAGAGAGAGGAGGGCTGACAGCACAATTAAGGTTTTTAATTCTCTGCTTGAGTGGGCCGGTCCAGTCTTTATGCTAATTAGGATGCCACGGCCATGTAATAAATCTCTATGATCCAGCCTCATTTCCCCTCTGTCTTTTTGTCTGTCTCTTTTAACACACATGCGCACACCCCCACACACACACTCAAGCGCTAAAAGTTCACTCATTCTTTTCACGATAGCCAGTTTCATTTGTTTTTTGTTCGATCAATCATGTTTTTTTGTGTTTTTAAAAAAGTACAATTTTGAAATATAGAAATATTTGAGGTGGAAGTAAATACTATTTTAAGTTTTATATTTAGGTTAATTTTCAGAAGAGTAATTTAAAGTTAAACTCAATCCATTCAATGTAATAATATTATCCACTAGTTACAATTTCGATTACGGAAAAGATAAACAAGCACTGCATAACTTGACGGGTAGAGGGTTCACCATGTGTTAGTATAGAGATGTTATTTCTTTGGGCTGGAATGTTGTACTACAGTATGGCAATAAATGTATGTATCTCCAATGAAGATGTCACCAACCCAAGTTACAGGTCAGATCTGTGAAGAGGCGATCCTAGTAACAGTATGAATGCATATTTGTATGGTATTTTTTTCAGTTAAAAGGCCCATAATAAATGCTAGATAGATGTTCAATGCTATACTGTGTAACAGTCCAGGCAAAGCAATAACATCTCCATGGAGACAAGCAAGTGACAGACCAAAGAAATTGCACAGTGCACCTTTAAATTATCTCCAACATTGGAATTTGCAATATACACTATAGGAGTGTATAGGAGTACAAGAGAATTGTTTGAAATGAGAGAAATTAAAATACTATGCCAATATTAATGTACTATTTTTGGGCTCCACCCTTCTCAAAAGCTGAAAATACAGTTTCATTGTTTTCATATATTGTATGCTGTTCAGAATGTATTTTAAACTGCTAGAGCAAACGGAAAAGGCTTACAGGGTCTTACAAAGAAAGACACTATTATGCTGTAAACACCAAATGGATTTCAAAAAGCATGTGTACACTCACGGTACAGTTTTAACTCCTGTTTCTTGTGTTGTCCATTGTCTGTCCTGGTTAGTGCCTGCTTGAGCAATCTTGCCTCAGAGCCCACAAAACTCCATACACTTTCTCTCACTGTTAACTCCCTTTATTAGTATTTCTCAGGACGATCTATTGCGATGTACACAGAAAAACTTAATACCAGTTAAAAGCGGAAAACCTCCTTTTCTTCCTCTCTGCTTTTTCCCCTCTCTCTCTCACTGCTCTTCATTTGACGGACATATCTAATGAAAACACTGGTAGATAGGGAGAAAACAGTAAAACAATCCGTAGATAATTGGGAGATAGATAAGTGGACTAGGGCTTGAAGAGGCAGCAAGCACATATATTTTCACCCTCATTTAGGTCACATGGATGCTCACTAATCAGAGCTTTTCTTCCTGTTGCTTCTCTAGTGCTTCTCTAAGCCAATTTACACACAGGGCCAGAGTAAAAATGTACTGTGAAATGTTAATTTAATAGATGAAGGTAAGGCAGTTCTAAACAAATTGACTTCAGCGTGGTATTTTCAGCCTTGATGTCCAACTCTAGTTGTAGAAACTTTGTGCAGGCTTGATATATTCTTCCTTTTCATATCCTCTTTAGCCAAGTGGGATTTGGAGAGGGTCAAAATAGCAACAACCGCAAGCACCAAAGAGAGATGGAGAAGATACAGAGCCACTTGCAAAATGGTGAAGACGAATGAGAGACTAATAGAAGCAATGCACCATGGGAAGGCCATCAGTAAAAGCCAGGAGTGATGCAGGATATTTAGGATGAGAGCTGGGAGGGACAGGACCAGTCTGAGCATGGTGGACGTCAGCCAGGAGTACAGGGACAGAGGGGAGAGGAGCAGGGACACGATGGAGTCACTCAAAGAAACAGCCTACAAAAAAAAGCAGTTATACATAATTTGTCTTCTAAAATGGCTATTATAAGTTCAAATACAGTTAAACATTTATTCATGATCACATTTTTATATAGCACTTTTCCTCCTAAAAGGCACTCAGAGCACTTTACATCAAGGAATTACCCATTCACACAACAGGGTACGCAGGCACTGGAGCGAGATGTCTTGTGTCTTGCTCAAAAACACAACAACAGCATTCATCTATAGGAGCTTGAATCACAACACCAACTCAACCAAGTCTTGCCCAAGTACACAATGCAAAAATATATTTCACGACCATCTTAGGGAGCTGACTATTGGAATAAACTTAGACAAACTTTTTTTTTTTTTTTTATTTAGCTCACATATCACAATATATTCTAATAACAAAGAGCAACAATATAAACGTTAATAATAAATTCAAAAATAAGTAGCAAAAATAGCAAGAGACTGGTGTCAAATAAGGCATAATTATAAATGTACATGTACAAGTAAAAACAAAATATAGAAATATAGTAATACAAAATATATCTCGGCTACATACAAAAGGTGGATAGATAATAGTATTGCAATATTTTTACCTTACAAGAAGTATAGTTGCTGCCGGACATGTGGGACTTCTGAAGCCCTACGTGTGGTACAAAATGGGCGTTAATAGAGAGAATTGTAATGTATGAACTCTATTAAAATATGACTCCTACTTACACAAGAAAAGAAGAATAAGAGCCAGTCCAAGCAAACCCCTCATTGTGTTGTCTGTATAAACAGTTACAAAAGAAGTTGGCATAAAGGTGGCATAATCCGCTCAGACATTTGACCCATATTTTGACCCCATAAGAGTTGCAGGACCAGGAGTGTGACGGTGATATAAACCTTCAAGTGAATAAAATATAAAAAGTTTTTTCTTTTAAATAATTTTTTTAGATGTCAATATGTAACAGACCATAAATAATATATTTAACTAATATTCAAAAGCCAAAGGTAAAATATAAATTAAAAATCACAAAAATGTATAAACATATTTTATTCTATACCCTAACTCTGCACTGTGTCGCCAAAAGGTAAATATACAATATTTGACAAAATATCAATAAAATATGGACCATTCTTTGGAATTATAGTTAAACTAATGTAATCTGACAAGTAATCATTTAGTACTTCATTATAATTTCCAAAGACATACCAAATATTGTTCCAGTATAGTGATAACAGCAGCTCAACAACTCTGCCTCCCTCCTAATGCCCTGTGCATCTGATCACAGCTGTTATGTTTGAGACTGTCAAACTTTAGGGCTTCCTCTCAACAGGGTGACACAATTTTGTATTTTAGCGCCATCTGTTTGAATGGAGGGGTACCTAAATGAACCGAAATGATGTAATCGCATTTACCACATTAGAGAGTCAGTCTACAATAGTGAAATTATACTGATCAAAATACAATCTGTTAATTCTACTTACCGATATCCCCACAGTATACATATTTGTACAACATAATTAAAGGTAATTTAATACATAAAATTAAAGAAATGTTATAGTGCTGTTGCTGCCTCAAAAACATACCTGGGGTTGTGTTTTATTTCATTCATACAATCCTTTATTATTAGTTGGTCTAAATCTCCAAAGCTCAAAATGCTCTGTTCCACCTTGTGATGTCATGAAGTGATAGTTTCATCCAAATTATTGTAGTGAAGGTGTATGGATTTTAAAAACACAGTGGCACTCAATGTAAATATGCAGGATTTGTGCGTTAAAGTGATTAATGTGTGAATGAAACAAAACCCAACTTGATGTTTTTGATGAAGAAACAACATTATAACATGGATCATAAAATATTGTAATATGGTCCCTTTAATAATTTCCAAATACATTGTGAATAATTATAATAATCATATAACAACTTAACCCCCAACTTTACATATGGTCCTATTTCCTTGGTCCAGCTGTTGACCAATGAACCCATTCCCTGCAGGAGTCACAGCCCCTCATAGTACAATGATATATTTTTACCTGTTTACACTCACCTTCACCTCTGTCTTAAACTGTCACGTACCCCCCACTCTCCTCAGACTCTATTAACCCCCCCTTATAATCACGGCACCCCATCTTTAATCTCCAGCCTCCTGCCGAGATGCCAAGGAGAACTTGCCCCAAATGAGTGCCCATCAAGCCCCACCACTGTCTTGAATAAGTGGCCTCCTGCCTTTAAACATGTGGAGTGCAGGAATGCTCTATCTGTATTATGCACACGAGGTACATTTATTACATACAACACACAGCCCGGGGCAATGATCATTATTGAAATTGTGCTCCCAACTGCCGTACTTGCAATAACAATGATCAGCCCCCATTTTCAGCACGCAAGATATATTTACATGGCTTTGGTTGCACTTAGGTTTACAGTGGAGCAGGTGAGGAAGTGAAGCTGGATGTGTGGAAATGCTATGTAAATTGGATAGATTATTATTATGTAAACCTGTTCTAATTCTTCTAAATGCAAATACCAAATCAAACCACAAGCCAGCTACACAATGCATTTTGACACAAGACATGTTCAGGGCAAATCTGCTTGAAACATTCAAACTAAACATTAGAAAAGGAAATGTCTTTAGTGCTTACTGCATGTTTTTTATACATTTTCCCGTGGAGTTCACTCTAAATGTCTATGCCATGAAAACATGTGAAAGTTAAATATTTACCCCATATACCATCATGTGATTAGATGGATTACAATTTACATGTATAAGATTGGATGTTTGAAATTCTATTTTACCAGTAAAACCACTACTACAACTGCTGGAATTGCATTATTGGTAGACAACACCAACCTTGTGATACTCAAATGTTTGTATTTTACTACTAATACTGCTACTAGTACTAGTACTACTACTACAACTGCTGGTGATACCCAAATGATTGAATTTCTATTTTTACTACCAATACTGCTACTGCTGGAAATGCAATATTGAGAAAGATACCACCAAACCTTGTTATACCAAAATCACAATCAAGTGTAAATGTATACAACGACAGCTTGCAAAGAAATGCTTCTAACTTATCTCCATTATTAGAAATATGGCCATAAGAGTAGGTATCAAAACCAAACTAGTAGCACTCCCTGTGGTATAGAATGCTGTCTCCAATTTAAATATTCCCAGAAGATGTATGGAAAACACAGGCAAGACAGGTGGGTGGTGACAGGGTGTAAAACTACTGTCAAACTACTGAATCAAAGACAGCTCTTGACGTGAGCAAAGAAGCTCATCATTCAAGCAACTCCATCTCTAAAATGACAAAGTAGGGACCACAAACTATTTATTTTGCAGTTTTTAAATTGTCAGTAGACTATTTACAGATACAATTAAACAAGACAAAATGAAAACACAGGCAACAGACAAATACGCAAGACATAATGGAGATTTGTAAACATATGCACATAAAAATAATGTCAGTTAAATAATCATACTGTGTTGATGTTATTCCACACTACATACACCTAGAGGGGAGAATAAACATCTAGACATAAATATGGTAACAAGCAGCTGGAAGGTCTAGAGGAAACAGGCTTGTTACATACACACATTACCTCAGGAGAATTTACAGGGAATCTATTTCACTTATTAATTATGTGGAATCTACATAAAAAAAAAGATGTAAAACTACTGTACAGCACCGCAACACAGATGCATTCAAGTGTAGTGTATTAAGACTATTTAAAAACCTAAAATAATGTGCTTATTATAGAGCTCAACAGTGACTGCCTGCTCTGGTTCCAAAAGTTAATTTTCCATTCATTTGTCCCCAAAGAAAAATTCAAATAGTAAGAGCTCAAAGGCATCGCAGAGGCTAATCAGCTACATGGTAACTAATATAGAGAATGGAGAAATTAAATGGAAAAAGTTAAATTAAATACCATACTGCAGAACATTTCAGGAAAAACAATAGCATCTACATGGAGTCAAGCAGGTGGCAGACCCTCTACCAGAAAAGTTACACAGTGCACCTTTAAAATTATAGGTCTTGTGGTTGTTAGTTACCACGTAGATGATTAGCCCTAAGCAAGCTTTCAAACTTTTAATATAAATTCTTTTTGGGAAGGTCTATGGAAAAAATGAATGAGAAATTTACTTCCAGAATCGTGGGGAGGGTGAGGGAGACGGTCACTGTTGAGCTCCATTGTCTTCTTCCATCTTGTACATAGTGTACATATTTAAAACAAAATGTTTTAAATACTGGATGTGGAAAGGATATCCTCCACTAAATGCTTATAGACCCAAGCATCTCCCTTAAGCCTCTGCCTCCGGACCCCCACAACATCGAGCTTCTGCAGAAAGCACACCTCCAACTCAAACGCCATGGTCACCTTCCCAAAATCACCACATGTCTGGCACTTCAGTGTATACCTTAAAAGAAAGGAATGAAACATCAATTTAGTGTTTGCTTAAAATGAACAGATACAACAGATGTATTTAATTCCCACCCTTTCTGTGTAAAGTCGACATTTTTCTCTGGTAGAGCAGACAAGATCTGATTCAAGACCTGATCTGGGTTTGTTTGACTAGTCAGTGTCACATTGTATTGCACCTTAAAAAGTAAAAAAATATTTCTCAACACAAATCCATGTTGCAAATCCACCATTAATTCATTTTTGTAGCCTTTTATCCCGTACCTTGATCTTGCGTGGACCATCTCGTGGACCTCGTCTCTTGCTTGGAGTGAGCATGGTGATTACTTTGTCTAGGCCTCTTTCCAAGGACCCAAACATTTTACCTGCCCTCCTCTTCTTACCACTGTCTCCACTGCCGGCCATGTCCAAAGATCGAGACCTGAGACACAACAAGGAGAATCATAGTACTTTCACTGTGTATTTTACAGTGATTTACAGGATTAAAAGGACACTACTTACCTTCTATCAGGACTCAATGCCATTATTTCTAGATTTGAAGGTTCACCATTCTCTGATGATGTTTTCTTCTTCTTCTGATCTTTGCTGACACTACTTCCAACTAAAACAAACACAAAAAGATACAAGCAAATGGTTAAATTTTTCCCATTAACAAAAGAAAGTGTGTTTTAAATGGGCAAAAGTCCTCAACATACAGTATCACCTATGAACAGGAAGCTGAATCTGTCTGAGCTTTAGACAGTATTTTGATTACTGAACTGGGCAATGGTAAAATAAAAAGGATTTACCAGTTTACTTTATTTGGGATTAAAGGCCATTTGAACATCAAAAAGGAAAATATACAGGACATTTATATTAAGTGAATTAGGTAATTTTCATATAGGTAGGCCTGTCACAATAATCACTAATACTATATTGATTTATCATTCAATATATGAAAGCTGAAACAATACTTATTGTGTGAACATTTTCTTTGCACTTCTAGGACATTTTTGGTAATTTTTTTGGTTATACAAAATGATTTGAGCCATAGCAGTTAAATTAATAACTTCTATGACTCCTTACAGATGCAAATTGAGTACTAAAGTATTTCATTCTCCTGTTCATTTATATTTATATTTTACATTTAGAATCATTTTTGGGGTATCCATCTGCTCTTGCGTTATTGTGTGAGTGGCATAAAGTAGTTTCAATATTATCGTTTATAATCTATATTTATTTCAGCAATATATCGCATTTGAAAATGTGTTATTGTGACAGGCCTACATATAGGACTGACTAAAAAGGTTGTAAAACACAAATACCATTGGATTGCTAATATGAAAAAGGTACAGTATCAGACAAAAGGGCTGACACCTACAGAGTTAGGCTTTAGTGGCAGAGGAACATGTGTCATGACAGCCCACGTGGGACAGTGAGCAGAGGAAAAAGACAGCTACACCTGTCACAGCACATGCCTGGGGACCGCCACACACAGAGCTCATGTGTATGTGTGGACACTGTCACAACACTGTCTAGGGCTGCTTACAGAACAGAGGGCGGCAGGAGCAGCATTGTACACACATTTCAAGGATTTAACGCTTTCTCCACAGAAGCTCTTGAACCAAGTTATGACAAAGCTCTGAAGAGTAAATTAACGAGGCTGGACATCTGAACAAAACTCCCCTTGACAAATAATTAAGACCTAAACGATTCTCCATTTATATTAGTGTCCTTGACTTTTAGATAAGTGAATAGAATTAGCGTCCTGATAATAACCTTACCTTGGAGTTGACAGTGATAAGTGTCTGAGAGCAAATGAGTGTGTGTCCATTTTAATGGTCCAATGACAGCTAAATCATAGAATTATGAGTGGCTCTGGGATCAAAACAAGTCCAACAAATGAGTTTATTACCAGAAGACAATTTACTTGCAAATGCAGGGCATGTGGATGTGGCACTTGTAATAATAAAAGAAGCGTGAGACAAGAAAAAGACTAAATGAATAGAAAGCAGTGAGCAGATGCAAATGCAAATATTTGAAAAAAACGGTTTATAAAAAAAATCTAATTTTTTTCTTACAGGCATGGCTCTAACAAAGTGTACAAGGTCTACCAGGTCTTACCTCTTGGCGATACTGAGGTTTTGGTACCGACATTGTCATTGGGAGTTGTGAGCACATTCTTGTTGGGTCGGCCGGTCTTTTTACTGGATACAGGAGTTTGAGGAGGAGGCACCAAGAATTTCTCTGCATCTCGCTCTGGCATTCCTATGTTCTCTTTATTCTCTGTGGTATGCTCCTGGTTCTTTTCCCGCCTCTCAGAGCGGTGCCCAGCAGCTCGCCCCCTTTCTGGCATTGGGCTGTAAGCACATCTCCTCTCTACGACTGGAGATGCCATTCTCTGCAGACACATACTCACTCATTACTTTTGAACAATTAATAATTAGAAACACATCAGTGTAGATACATACCATCACTTTAATGCTTGGGGTTTTATCCTGCCTCTCTTTGGGTGTATTTGGTGTGACTGTAAGCCGCGGGGAATCGTCCAAGTATTCAGAGTAAAAGTCCAAAGAACCAACAATCACACCATCTTCATCCTCACTGAATTGAAGAGATTCTTTTGTCTAATAAAAGAAAAACAAAAGAGAAATCAGAACACAGAAAACCAAGCCTTAGGTGATAAAACAGTATAGAGGCTGTAAAATTGAGCATGTGAAGAACAGCACAGAGGATTGTGGCTCTGCAGTCTGACCTGGAGTCCCTGGTGTAATGGAGAGCAGGAGTCCTCACGGAGCAATGGTTCAGCGCGCAGTCTGACAGGCTTACCCCTTTGCTTCTTTGACAGCAGCAGCAGGTAGGTGGCTGTGGTGTGGTCATACTGCCACTGTCACAGATCAAAGCAATTAGAGGGCATTTCTATCAGCAACGACCATGAGATTTACACAATACAGTGACAACAAAAGGGGATTTTTGTGAGGGGTTTGGCAGAGAAAACATAATTTAAAGCAAAAGCAAGACATACCTCCTTCACTAGTGCAGTTGTGCTCTCTCTTGACCGCTTCATGTTGACAGCCATTTCAGTAATACAGTCCTCATCAATATGGCCTAGCTACAAAGACAAACAATGTCACAACAAATTTATTAGTAAATATTTTTGTATATTTATAGAAAACACACAAGTATTTTCCTTTTACCGGCAGCCTGCTGTGCCACTCAACAGGGCTGTTGTAATCTTTTAACACCCAGGGATGATCCAACAACTGTCTGACAGTAAGACGACGCTTGGGGTCCACCTAGAGGACACATGAAGAAGTACAACTCAATTTGAGCAGCGCTTAATTAAGCTTTACAAATTTAATTGATAAAGAAAACTAGAAAGGAAGAATATTACAAACTTTAATGAATCTGTATTGTAAAATAATGATTAATAAAAACAATTAAATAATAAAAAAAATCATCAAATCCACACCTGCATCATCTGGTTCAAGAGGAGAACGCTCCCAGCAGAGAGCCAGTGTGGGTTGTCATATTTGCCTCGCTTAAAACAAAACACAAAATAGAAATAAAATAACCAAACCATTGCTATAAATATACAAGTATCTTATTGATCTATATCCATTTGAAATACAAACAGGATAGCAGATATGTAGGCATTTATATATATGACATACTGTGATCTTTCTGTACAGCACCATACAGTTGTCGTCATCAAAGGGCAGGTACCCACAGAGCAGAGCGAACAGCAGCACTCCCATACTCCATACGTCGGCCTGGAAGTTACACATCATACAGCACTATTTCAGCTTCAAGCGTTTCAGACAGGATTTCACAGCTCAGTTGCACCGAGTCATGCACCAGCGAATATGATCAGCACACCATGAAGAAGCAAAATGTGGAACAGGCAGGTAATCATTAAACTTGGTGGAAAAAACAAATGGTTTTTAGGGGTAAAAATAGACAGGTGCAGTTCTGGTATAAATGTAGCATCAATAGATAAGGATGTGATTTCACCTCTGAACCGATGTAGGCTTTCCCCTGGATGAGTTCAGGAGCAGCATAAGCAGGACTGCCACAACACGTCATCAGCTCATAGCCCAGACCACCCTGCAAGAGAAACACTATGTTAAAGGTGCAATACATAATTCTTCTGGTGGGGGGTCCATCACCTGCTTGTCTCTATGGAGAAGTTACAGTCTGGCATTTCACTTGCTTATCTCTATGGGAACAACCATCAAGCCAAGTTACAAGTCAGATCTGTGGAAAGGTGATCCCTGCTTACAATAAGAATGCTTTTTTTTTTCAAGAGCTTAAGCAATAAAATCACCTGTAATTGAATAAATATAAGATAGAAAATTTTAATGACACACTGTGGAACATTCCAGGCAAAACATACATCTCCATGGAGAGAAACTTTCAGAGGACCCCACACCAGAAACGTTACACAGTGCACCTTTAAGTACAGAATTTACATTGGTACAGTTTGAGAGCTACAAATCATAATAAACTGTAATAAAGAATCTTTTTAAAGAAAAAATCATTAGTATTATTTTTATGGAAAGGTATAAATTAAATACCTTAGGTCTGGCACACAGACCGAAGTCTATAAGTTTCAAGTTGTGATCTCCATCAATCAACAAGTTTTCCTAAAAACATAAACACAAACATCAGAACTCTGATATATTAGGTTCACCTACATGTAGGCCTGTCACAATAACAAATTTTGAAAAATGAAATATTGCTACAGAGATATACTGTGATAAATGATAATATTTAAAGTACTTTATGCCACTGACACAAAGCAGAATGCTGCCAGTAATTTTTAAAGAGAGAGCATCACTAAAAAGCCTGAGCTGCAACAAATACATGGCAAACTGATAATTAGCCATACAAATTCTACTCTGTGAAGCTCAAATCTTATATTACATAAAAATGTCTAAAATTGGAAAGGAAAAAATACCCATAACAAATATTGAGCCCCAAAATATATTGATATTGATCCAGCTTTCATATATTGAAGGATAAGTCGATATAGTAATTATCATGACAGGCCTACCTACATGCAATTTTAAAGTAAGTAAGTATATACCGGTTTAAGGTCTCTATGAGCAAAACCTTGACTGTGGACATAGGCAATGGCTGAAACAATCTGCCTGAAAAACACTCTGGTTTCCGCCTCTGAAAGACGGTCTTTGGCAATTATGTAGTCAAACAGCTCTCCACCAGGACAGTACTGAATAAAAAAAAGAATACAAATGTTTACATCTCCAAAGATGGAGCCGGTGTTTCATCTGGATTGTCATTTACCTCAATCACCATAAAAATCTGTGTGGATGTCTCAATAACTTGGTAAAGGCGGCAGACGTGCTGATGGCTTAAGTTCTTCATGGCGTCAATTTCCAGCTTCACTCGAGGCAGGTCATCCTAAAAACAGTAATATGTCAGTAACTCCAGCGCAATTTTCACCTATTTCACCTGTTTAATTGTGGTTCCGTTGTTGCTGCATTTTCTACAGTACATAAAATTGCAAAATGCACTGGTGAATATAAAATTAAAGTAAATCATAAAAAATGGAGAAGAAATTACAAAACAATTTCAGTTTGATATAACTGTTTATTTACATACCCCAAGGTCCTTTTTGCTCATTATCTTTATGGCAACCTTTTCTCCTGTCAGTTTGTGGCGCCCAAGTTTTACTTTAGCAAAGCCACCTATGTAAAAAGAAAAAAAAGACGACGAAATAAACAAACAAACAAACAAACAAACAAACAAACAAACAAACAAGCAGTTAATAGGCAAATAATAACAGTAACATGACAGTTAAACGTAAATATTGGACTCAAACCCATATTACACATTACCTGAGCCTATTGTCTCATAAACTTCATAGTATTTGTGTAGTTCTTCCGCTCCACGCAGCTCTGTCTTTTCCACTGGCATCGTCCCGAGTTCTGTGACCACGGCACACCCAAAACTCCCTGCAGAAGAAAAATGCCGTTTGAAACAGCACCACTTCTAAGTGCTAAGTGCCAAGTGCTCAGATCTAAATACACACTTTATATTTAGCAATAACAATGAAAGAAATGTGACTAGTAATAGCTACTGTGAATAGTGACTAGCTAATCAGTCTCTACGTCCTATGAAGACATCAAGAATCTATCATCATGCGCTTTGTGTAACAAATCAGGAGGCAGATGATTTACCTACAAGTGTCCCAAAATCGTCACACAATGTTGCAAAAAAAAAAAGTTAAAAATCCACCCCGTGCATATGGAAAAGCAGAAGGCGAGTGTTTTGTTGCTCAAGTTTGAATTTCGCACGTCGACGTCAGGACGCACTTCCCACTTCCGGTTTGTGTCTTGCGCCCTCGTGTGGTTGAATACCGCACTCGACTCGAGGTAAGAAGTGGCGGAGGCATACTACTTTTCATTAATTAATCTACGTACGAAATGCGGGCACTGATGATACAAGATGGTCTGTATGCCCTGTTTATTCAGCTACTTTTTCCGAACGAACTGCATAGCCGCACAATCAGAGTGGCTTTTTTCCTGAAATTATCCCATCCGCCACCATGACATCACAATACATTATGAATTTCAAACCATACACCAAAGTTGAGTGAAGATACTTATTTCTTATAGGCCTGGACTTTATTTTATTGGTGTACATTTAGGATTATTAGAAAATATATGTACTGAATATGTCCTGTGTATGTACTGAATCTATCTTCTGCAGCAGGCTCACTCTCACCTGAATAATGTGAGTGTGAGGACATTATTCTTCGATTTCTCCAGTGCATTTAACATAATCCAGCCCTTTCTGATGAGTGAGAAGCTGCTTGGGATGGGTGTCAGCTCCTTCATTGTCTCCTGGATTACTGATTACTTGTCAGGCAGGCCTCAGTATGTACGACTGGGGACCACCCTGTCTGACACTGTGGTCAGTAATGTAGGAGCCCCCCAGGGTACAGTCCTGTCTCCATTCCTGTTCACTCTGTACACCTCTGATTTCCAGTACAGATCCAGGTCCTGCCATCTGCAGAAGTTCTCTGATGACTCTGCAGTGGTAGGGTGTATCAGGGATGGACAGGAGCTGGAGTACAGGACACTGATTGCAAATTTTGTGGAGTGGTCCCAGGCAAACCATCTGCTCCTGAACATTGACAAGACTAAGGAACTGGTGATTGACTTCAGGAGAAAGAGAACACCAGTGGAGCCCATTACCATTTCCATGTGAACGTCCATGTGAACAACAAGCTGGACTGAGGGACAACTGTAATACTGTGTACAAGAAGAGCATGAGCAGACTCTACTTCCTGAGAAAGCTCAGGTCTTTCAATGTGTGCAGCGAGTTACTGCAGATCTTCTACCAGTCTGTGGTGGCCAGTGTCCTGTACTTCGCTGTGGTCTGCTGGGGGAGCAGCACCAGTAAAAGGGACATTGGGCGGATTGACAAACTGATCTGTAAAGCTGGACACGTGATCGACTGTGAGCTGGAGACATTTGTCACAGTGAGGGACAGGAGGACACTGGACAAACTGCTCTCCATCATGGACACTCCTGCTCACCCACTGCACCAGACTACAGAGGGACAGAGGAGATAATACTCCCTACAACTGTACAACAACTCACCCACTGCACCAGACTACAGAGGGACAGAGGAGATAATACTCCAACAGGCTCCTACAGCTCTGCTCAAACAGTGAGAGATAAAGGACTACATTCATACCATACTCCATACAGTTGTACAACAGCTCACCCTTATGTAACAGATAATACTCCCTACAACTGTACAACAACTTAATTTCAAGTAACAGATAACCTTATGCCCTGTCAATCAGCATATCATTGCACAGCCTTTATTGTCTCTTGTGTATAGCTGTGATTTTATATTTGAATTTATGTTTATTACTTATTTTTCAGTTTTATTTTGACTTGTACATATACATTTATTTATATAATTATGTCTTATTTGACACCTGTCTCTTGCTATCTTTTTTGCTAAACCATCTATTTTTTACTCTCTGTTATTATATTATATTGTGATGAGTGAGCTACTGTATCCAAATAATTTCCCTTGTGGATCAATAAAGTTTGTCTAAGTCTAAGAAAAGAAATTTTGGAGGACCCCTAAAGTTCTGTTTCTCCCTCTATATTCTATGAATACACTTCTCTGATACAAAAAAGAGATATTCTTGGCTGTCCATGCAAACTAGTTTGAGAATGATGGTTTTTACTTAACTTTATTACACACTCCGAGTACCTCTTACTCATGTAATGGTGATTGTGAGTATAAATCATTCCACTGAAACTAGTCTATTAGGCTATATTGATTCCAAAGGATGTTGGTGCATGGTGGTTTTGATTGTGTATAGTGTAAACTTAAATTTAATGAACACTAATTGACATTTTAAATTGTCAGTTGTCAACAGTCACAGGTGATAAAGCTGCATGACGTCACCATAGTGACACAGTTTGTAGTGTGACACATTGCAACTGTGCATGTATGTGATGTAAGTGATCGCCTTTACATATTTTAAGATGAAAAAGTTGAAACGTGTGCTCTGTTTGACCCTTCAGGTATGTGGGTGCTGTGGCTGACCAGAGGTAGGCCTATATTTACTGCCTGAGAGTTTGTGTTCACCTGCCCTAGGTCCAACCCTGTAATCAGGAAAAGGTGAGAGGAGAGAGTCCAGCTCTCCTATGCGCCTGTCATTCATTTCACTTTCATACTTGCATTGGAATTGTCTTTCAGCCATCACACAATCCAGTTCACTATACTTTACAAATCCTTATTAGGAATCTGTGACCTCATGTAGCCAATCTAATATCCACACACAAACCTTGCATAAGAACTCATGTTAATGTTTAGGGGCCAATGTTTGAGCGATTGATTGCTACTTTTGTGCATTTCTCATGGTCGTTATGAAGAGAGCCAGTCGTTAACAAACTAACTGGTGTTTAGGAAATGTCCAGGTGTCAGCAGGCTCACAGAACCCCTCATTTGGTTCCTGTGGCAGCTGGCCACGACAGGTACATCAAAGACCCTCATGCGAGGAGAGGTAACAAATGAGGCTATAGTGTACAATAGTGGGTTTATAAGAGTAAGGAATACAACTAAAGAAAAGTATTTTTTAAATGCATGTCCTATTTTACAACTGCATGACCTTATGAAAATACTTTTAATATTCAAGAACATGAAATATACTATATGTGTGTTCTAATAATTTGGAGTCGCTGATTTTAAGTTAATCCACACAATCCATCTGGATATTGATTGATTGATATGCCTTTATTAGTCCCACAGTGGGGAAATTCCAGTAGAAATGAAATACAGCATCACATGAGGACAGGGGGGGGAGGAGAAAAAACAAAAGTGAATCAACCCCAGACCATGCTCCTGACAGGGGCATCATATGGAATGAGTGCACAAAATAAAAACACCTCCGAGCATCAGCAACATAGTCAAAACACAGTACAAACATTACACAGGACAAGCAACAGGGGAGGGGAGAGGAGTAAGAAAATCCAACTCAGGCAAGACAGCATGTAGCAGCCTACACAGTTAAGATTAAAATGGTGCTTGAGTATTTCTTCAGAACAGATTTTGAGAAACTCCCAGCATGCCTACATGCATGCATTACAATACTGTATAACACAAACTATAACCTACATTCATTCTCTAAGATGCTGTATTGTTAATATATAATATAACACTATGGGAATTTGTCTTGGAACTACTTTTACATACTTCAGGATTACTGTCAATCTGTTTCTCTTACTGCATCTTTCACGCACCATAGACTCTTCCAGCATAAATTCTTTTTTTTTTTTTTTATAGCTCCTATGTGTCACAATTCTTTATCCACACTTAAACACTATGCAAGCATCTATCTTTCTTCACACGTTTACTCCAGCTATGTGCAGCAACAGCACAGTTAAATATTTTCTCTGGCTTTATGTTTTCGTGTGTAGCGGATAAGGAATTTCATGGTATATAAATTATAAATCAGAACATGTTTTAGATTATTTCATATAGTATCCATACAATCATTTTACTCCTTGAGGATAAGATAAATTTTTTTACAATGTTAAAAATTTTCCAGTAGTAAAGTAATTTGTTAGTCATTACCCCACCCCTATTACTACCCAGCCCCACTATAATTAGCAATTTTGTTATGTTCAATCATGTTTAACACCTTTAGCCAAAACTGTAACTATACTAACTCTAGTGTTCTTCATACCCTCCTAAAACCGTCCTCTTTCCTCCCCTTTTGGTCGACCCCACCTCACGGCGCTTCTCTCCCTGTAAAGGATGAAAGCTTGTATCCCTGTGCACGAGGCTGGATGAGAATCTTCAGTGTCCAGTCTCTCCATGGCTCACCTGCAGCCCTCCTCCTGCAGTCAGGGTCAGGCCCTGGCACTGCTCCTGCTCATTCTCCAACTCGCACTTCTCAACCAGTCATTTGTTTCTGGTTTCTCGGATATAAACTTTGGCCCGACTCTCAAGGTAGGATTTCTGTTTCAATAGATTTAAGATTTTTGCCAATGTATGTGAAAAATTCACAAAGTGTGGGCAGAAAAAAGCAAAACAGTCATTTTGAGTGACATGGCAAAAATATTGGTAGACTTTTGAGTAATCACACTATGTATTGTTGTTGATGGTTCAGTATTATTGCTTCATTGGACCACTGTTGAACTTGTCTACTGGAAACCAATAACACTTGACAAGAGCTGCAGTTTTGAATAGACAATTCTTTGACCATCACAGTTTGAATTTTCTCATACTTCATCCAAATGCATGCCTATTGCTTCTGCCTCTAATCTAACACATCAAATAAAAAAAAAGGAGGTGTTAGTTTATGGACATAATGTTATGCTTGCAGAAGTATGATGAGATGGTGAAGGGAAACTTCTCTCGGACTTTCCTTCGTGTTGGCTATCACAAAATAGCTGAGATTCCAGCAGGAGCTCTCAACATCAGCATACAGGAGACAATAAAGAGCCGCAATTATCTGGGTATAAAAATAGACAGGAAAGTGTTGTGCAACATAGTTTATAAAACATTTTAATAACTTCCACACTCATTTTTGAATTTGTAAAAAATATCATTGTGTTTTTTCTTCAGCCCTACAGACTAAAAATGGTATGTCCATAATCAATGGAAACTGGGTGATTGATAGACCGGGTATCTACACAGCAGTTGGAACCCAGTTAATGTATATGAGACCCAATGAGATTCGCTCACGCACAGGAGAGTCCATTACTGCCCCTGGGCCACTGAGCGAGGACTTGATTTTATATGTAAGTGTGTCATAGACAGAGGAACCCCGCTAACATTCTTAGACACATGTCTTATCTAAGTCTCCTGTCTGTGCAGCTTATTTATCAACAACCCAATCCCAGTGTGTACTATGAGTACAGTGTGCCCTCACCACACACAGGACAAAATCCAAAACTCCATGAGGGTTCAAATGTTATTGCCCCAGGTGAGATCACAGACCTATACACTTAACACTATAAACATTCTCATGTTATGTAATGATTCTCATGTATGTAATAATGAAACACTGCCTTAAAATGTCAATAAGGCAAACATTTGGTATTCTTTTGGTATATATATATATATATATATATATATATATATATATATATATATATATATATATATATATATATATATATATATATATATATATATATATATATATATATATATATATATATATATACTAAACATAATGTATCATGGTTAATATAAATCACATTCTAAAGTCTCTGTCTCTTATGAGGTGTAACCACAAAATCACCCCACTCAGGGGATGGGGTTAACAACAATGGCATCTCCAACAACAACATCAATGAGAACTCCCATCTGAGTCAGGCCCTAACCACACCGGCTATGACCACTAAACTGCAGACCGTGTACGAGTGGGTAGAGTCAGGATACAGCGAATGCAGCACCACATGTGGCACAGGTAAGCAGCACACAGCACACACATATTAACACATGTACATGCACACACTATACACATGCTCAATGTGGTGTATGTCGTCAGGCACGCGGCACATGCTCTGGGCCTGTGTGGAGAAGGATTCCCAAACAACAGTTTCCTCTGACCTTTGCAACTCTGCTCTTGAACCAGAAAAGCAGCAAGAGGACTGCAATCCCCAGCAATGCCCTGCATAGTAAACAAATAACACACATAAACCATATATACACATATAAGATAACATATGGGCCTATGAGTTTCGCTTCTATATTGTATGTGGGTTATATTTAAAGGTACAATATGTAACTGTCACTTGTGGTAAAGAAAAAAAAAAATCTGATTTTATCTCAGTCAGATAGGGCATTATTGCACATATGTTATTCAATAAAAGCAGAAGAGGATATCCAACTGACTTTAGCCAGAACACTTGAGGTTCTGTACTGGCCATTTGTCTTGTTGTTCTACATCTGGTCTGCAGCCAGGTGTTCCACCTTTAATGTTCCTTTTCATCCTTGCTTGTTCAGCTGGGACATTGGGGAGTGGTCTGAGTGCAGTGCAAAATGTGGGCCTGGCACTCAGCAGCGTCAGGTCATCTGTCGCCAGGTTACTCGGGCCCACGCCATTGGCTCCGAGACTTCTGTGACTGTAGCGCTGGAACAGTGTGGTTCCACTGATATCCCTGAGACCAAGTCCACTTGTCAGCTCAAGATCTGTAGCCAGTGGAAGATCCAGTCTGAATGGACTCCGGTAAGAAACACAGTAACAAAATTATCCAAATCATTTCATATTTTTAGTATACAACATTGCATATCTGCCAGTGCTCAGTGCCATGTGGAGTGGGCCAACGCAGCAGAGAGGTGTTGTGTGTGAGTAACCAGGGGGAACCAGAGCCAGACATGGAGTGTAATATGAACATAAAGCCAGACACTCTGCAAAACTGTGACATGGGCAAGTGTGCTCGCAGCTGGTTCACCTCACAGTGGAGCCAACAGGTGAGACTCCACATTATTATAGACACAAGAATGTCCCTCACAGAATGTCTGCATTGTGCTCCTCAGTGCACCGCGGAGTGTGGCAGAGGGAATCGCACTCGGACAGCTGTGTGCCTCATGGACTATGTGACAGATCTTCCACTGGGCAGCTGTGAAGGGGAGCGACCAGCAGAGGTGACAACATGTGATTCAGGCCCCTGCCAAAACCGCCTTGAGTGGTACACAGGACCCTGGAGTCGGGTAAATTATATTATACTTTCTCTTATAAATCATTACAGTTCTTTATGTATGTGATTCAATGTATTCCAGTGTTCTGCAGACTGTGGAAATGGAACACAAACCCGGAGTATTGCTTGTATTGTCACTAATAATGGGAAGATGGATGTTGTTGACCAAGCAAAATGTGATAGTCTGTCAAAGCCAATCAGAGCTCAGGCCTGCAGTCTGAAGCCTTGTGGAGTCCAGTGGTATGTCTCGGAGTGGAGCACAGTAACTGATTTAATGATTATGATTTGGCAGTGCAAAACAGGGTGACATTTTGAGTACTGGGTCTGTACTGCTGTTCTAGTGCTCTCGTTCTTGTAATGGTGGCTACCGTGTGCGTGAAGTGCGCTGTCTGACTGACGACATTGTCCCAAGTGAGAACTGTGACCCACATGTGACCCCAAACACACGAGAAGAATGCAACCTACAGCCTTGCCTTGCAGAGATCGGCAAGTCTCAGTAGCTTTAGTGAGGATAATATAGTAATTATTGTGACAGGTCTACTTACAATACTTTCCCTCATTTCAGATCTTCAGTGCAGTGACCAGTACCACAAATGTATGGTGGTGGTTCAGGCTCGACTCTGCATTTATCCATACTACAGAAGTGTCTGCTGTGCTTCTTGCTCTCGGGCCCAGAAAACATTCCCTGCCAATATTCACCAGAAGAGGATACGCCGGTAATAAAAAAAACAAAACAAACAATGACTTTTCTTTAAATGGGATAGTTCACTGCTACTGTGTTTTTAAAGTCCATACACATTCACTAGAATAATAATATAATAATAATTTCATCCCTGGAAATTCCAGTTTATACTGAACTAATGGTAAAAGGCAGCTGTTAACTTGAAAACTACCACTATATGGTATCACAGAGCATTTTGATCTTTGGAGATGTAGACAGACTAATATACCAGATTTACTCAAAAATGTGTGAATGAAACAAAACACAACTCCAGATGGTTTTGATGGGATAACAGCATTGTACCATTGCTTAAAGATCACAAGTCAGTTTTGTGTAATATAGGACCCATAATGATAACAAGTACTGAATAAATAAACTCACTCACCACAGCTTGAATGACATTACCAGAATTTACTGTGCTTAGATGCAGCACATCATCTACCATCCATGTTTTTATTTTATTTTTTTATTTATTTGAATTATCTAACCAGTAGATTATTGTCAGAGTGTGAATAACAATATGTAATATTTGTATGAGTTTTGTAAAACCTTTGTGTAGTGGTGGTCAATAAGAAGTTCCAGAACTATGTAAATGCATGTAGTGAATACAATGTTGGACAGTTATCACCGTACTCGAGACAGTTATAGTAATACCTTTGTTTTAATGGAACCGCTGAATTGACAGCATGTAAAAGGCCATAACTCAATTGCAAGAACACAGAAAGTAACATTAAAAACACCATTGACTCACATTGCATACTCTCTTGTAAAACAAAGTAGCAAGTTCTTCACAAACACAACCCTGCTTTTTCTTCACTGTGTTTCTCCACAGTTGTCTTGTGTCTGTGGCTGTTGTTAGGTCCATGCTCTTGTAGCTAAGTAAAAAGTCTCAAATGAACCTGGGCCTTTTGTAAGAGGGCTGAGGGGTCCACACCATTGTCTGCAATTAACACCATCAACCCAAAACATTCAAGGCTCTTTCACCGTTCTCAAAGTATGCAAGTCTTGTGATGGTTTTCTCCCAGGTATCACAAAGAAACGGGCTTTATAAAACGTTGCCTTTTCCATGTTGTACCACAGGGTGAAGGTCTCATCAGACTTTAACCATTCAAAGCTCTCCAAAAATACTTCCCACTGCTGTAGTATTTAACAATTACTCATTTGTGTTCCACCCAATTTCCTTAAAAATGCCACTCTTTGTTCAGATTATCAAATGAAATGTTGTATTAAGCATCGTACCATTGTTCACAAATTTCTTAACTGTATACGTTTACAAAAGACATAAATATAGGTTACAATTCCGTAAAAATAAAATTGATATAGTTTTCTTAAATGATAATTTACCAGAGGTAAACTCAGAAACAGATCTTTGACACTAGGCAAAAACATTAGAAAACCCCCTGAGGTCAAATAAAACAATGTCTCATCTCGCACACGTACTGCAGTAATGTCCTGTCTTTATTACAAGCAAACTCTCTGCAGGACTATAGGCAGAATATTTCAGTCCTGATCAGAACAATCAGTGGTAGTATGCAAGTACACTGCTCTGTGTTACTGCAATATTAGCTGAACTGAGACTTAACAAGGAGAATGTGAAGGCACACTTATCGGAGGCAGCTTGTCCCCAAGAATTTATGTAAAACTATCAAGGAATATTTCAAAGGCAGGGGTGTAGGTCATAGATTCAGAGGTGAGGAGGCAGTGAAGCAGGTTCAGGCCAATTTACCCAAGTCTGCCTGATAAGAATGTTCTATGATAAAGTTTATTGTAGGACCTGAATATCATACATAAAAATATGATCTAAATTTTTAACCAGCTGGGTCGCTACATAAATATTTCTTCACTATGTCAAGTGAATTAAATTAAACAAGGTTCATTCTCCCTTTTTCAATGTTATTATACATAATGGGTAAAAATGTATGACACAAGAAGACATTGGCTTTAGTCTACCATTTCACGAGTACATCCATGCATTCAAGGTAAGGATTTTTGGCTTTTAAAAGTTAGTCTATATGTATGCATATTCACCCACACTCATTCCTCACATTCTGTGTGTTCCAATCACATACATATTAGGGCTAGAAAAAAAAAAAGACAAAAAGGACCATGTTTTGAGGTTATTAAGGGGTAGAGCTTGTCATTCCTCATGTGCAAATCATAAAAATGCTACAATTCATTCTCCTGTGAACAAGACCGGTTCAGGGCAAGCCATGTCTCCTTTAGTTTGCAAATATAAAGGGGCCTGGACATTGGCAGCACAGTTTACTTAATCAGCGACAATGCAGTCTTTTCTCCTCTTGTGCTCTATCCATCTATGTTTTGGTAGAGGTGTTCGTTTTAGATATGACCCCAGTCAAAAAAGTTCAACCAGTAAGTCATGACATTTAAATGTAGCGCATCTGTGAATCCATTTCCACAGAATTCAGCTTAGACTTGAAATCCAAAATGTCGTCCTATGAGCCCATGAGTGTCTCACTCACTGTCAGTCTCTATGTCTGAGTCAGACCACTGCACTGGGCTCAGTTTGCCATGGCGCTGGGCATACTCTATGACTGCCGTGTAGCAGAAATAGTACTGGTCCCAGGTCTGAATACTAAAAGCTCTCTGAGTGCGCATTCGGCGCACAGTTTGACAAACATCTACAGTGCCTATGTCCTCTAGACGTGAAAGACAGATGTCCAGAGTGCAGAATGTACCTTAGTACAAAAAATTAAAAAACAGATTACTGATTGAATTTAAGAAAAATGTTGGTATAACAGGTGAATAATGTAATGTAATAACATACCTGTGCGACCAATGCCAGCACTACAATGGACAACCACCGGAGGGCCTTCGGGAAGTCCATTCCAATTGGTGCCCAAGTTTTGTACAGCTGTTTTCTGCCTTTGAATTACATGTTCACGGAAATCTAACATGGCTGTAGCACTTTTGGGCACCCCAAAGTCTGGCCAGCTGACATACAGGTAGTGACACACCTCTCGTCTTTCACCAGACTAAGAAAAGTGAGTAAAATGTTTTTTGTTTGTTTTGATTTTTTAAATCAATAAAATATTGATTAATCCTACCTGTGTGTTGTACAACTCTAAATGGGAGAGTTTGAAGTCTTGAAACACTTGGATGTGAGTGTTTCTGATCAGAAAACACCCATGCTGCTCAGTCCTTCCCTCTTCTAGAGGCCAGTACTGACCACACTTAACACGGCCACGCTCCACCACCCTGAAAAAGGATCATTACCTAAATCATATTTGACTGGAGGTGATTTAAACTCCTTGTGGCTACCCCACAATCCTCTGCAAAACCTATTAGACATTCTGGTTTGTGCCAGTTCTCCAGAAATGTTCTGTAACAAATCAATGTCATTCATGAGCAGTTACATTGTCTCACCTTGTGGTCATAACAATTATTAGTACCATCTGTTCCCACACCATGCGCCAGAAGTCAACAAATGTTTTAGGCAAAGGACCTGGGGAACAGCAAAATAGTTAAAAATTAATGATAATGGTTTGACAGAGGTCAGGTTTATTTTTATGATGGCTGAAAAGATGCATACCCTGAGTAGCAATATAGGCATTTCTTCTTTTGTAACCATCCATGAAGCTAGCATTAATGTAGTCTGATGTCTGCAACCAAAAGATGAATTACACAGGGATTCCCATCACATTTATCCTGAAGTAATGTATGAATCACTCACCTCATCGTCAGCGTCACAGAGCTGAGAAAGTCGCACGCGCGAGTGGTCCAGGCACAGCACGTCGCTGTACCGATTTTTTATTTGATTGGCCAGTTTCCTAAAACAGAGGGGCACACACAGAGTTATAATAATAATAATAATGCCTTACACTATATTGCACTTGACAAGCTTCTCAAAGCGCTACACTGTAGTTGATTATTCATATACTTCACACTCAATGGTGATTCAATAACATCAGCTCAGATCACCAACAGTCACTGACATATCACATTTACACTAGGTGAGTGTCTTGCCCAAGGACACAACAACAGTATACTCCAGTCAGAGTGGGATTCAAACTGCTTTGGGGTGGTAGACTAGCGATCTACTGAGCCACTGCCGCCCCAAGTTTGGTAGGTGCCTATTGTGTAGTATAATGTCTTACTTTGAATAATCAAAGGTTCCTGCTGGAGGTTCCTTGCGGATTTCCTCATACTCCTGGTAGATCCCCTTCTTCTTTTTCCTTTTGACATGCTCCACCAGGTCATGCAGCGTCATGCCTCCCTGCTCTGGCATGTGAACAGACTCCTCTATGCAGCGCTCGTCATCGTCTGACCAGGACAAATGTGGCGACTGGGAAGAGGCCTGATGTGGAGGACGAGGCAAAGACTTCTGGGGCAGTGGAGGAACGCCTTCCTCACCCACATCCACAGATTCAATATCATTCGTCTGAAGCTCCTCTGATCTTTTGGCATTGTTGGTGCCCTTACCATCTAACACATCCATGCTATCCTTTTGAGAAAGTGGTGTGTCAGGGGGTGTGTCTGACTGTGGAGGGGCTTGATGTCCACGGCCATTGACATTAGCATTGGGACTTGAGCGACTGGTCACAGCTGAGCCATTCCAGTGTTGGTGATTTCCCAGTGGTCTGTTGGCAGCAGAATGTGGGGCCTGTTGGTTAAGGTCTGGGTCTCGAGTCCTGCCCTCCACATTGTCATAGTGGTTGTGTGGATTTGCATTACTATCATCAAAGCAGTTGGAGTTAGCTGCAACCAGCTCAGAACCTAACTGTGTATTAATGTGAGTGTGGTCAGCGCCAGCGCTTGACTTGCTGCACTCCAAACTGTAGGAACGCAAGAGGTTTCCTACACAGTCATGAGAGTCATGCCTCTGTGTTTCACCCTCAATGGCATTTGTTTGCGTATTGACACAAGACTGAATCCATGCCACATGGCTATACTGGGATGTTCCTCCAAGATGTTCTGGGATGGAGGAAATGGGGATGTGGTTGGCTAACTCATGCGCCCTCACCGTGCACACCTAATGAGAGAAATATATACTTTCAGTTTACAATAATATAACATAATAATATTTTGTGAAAATCAATTACACATACCCTTTCTCTTAACTTCTCACGGACAAAAAGCCGGAGAACTGCAAAAGGGGCCCGAAACCACAGTGGTGACGAGACAATGAAGACACATTTCAATCGAGCTGGAAATGCCCCCTAAATAAGTAAAAGGTAAAAATCAGTGAATAAGATGGCTTCATAAAAGGTTTGAGGAAAACATAAAAAACATAAAATATTTACCTTGAGCAAATTGAGGATCTTGACACAGAGCTCATAGTCAAAATTTCCATAGCTTGAGTTAGTCATGTCGTAGATGAATATGAGTCCGTCTCTTTGTGTTTGGATACTGAGAAGAGACAAATTATTAAAAATAATAACAACTAAAAAAAAGTTATAAAAGTTAATCGATTTGCAAAATAACTACAGTCCAAATACTAACAAAACTGCTGTATATGCTTCACCTTTCTATGGCTTTATCAAGCTGATAGATGATGGCCTGCAGGACAGCCTTGTGCGTGGAGGCATCTGGCCTATGTAGACGAGCTGTGAATAGTGCTAGAGCAGCTCCTTTTGCATCACGGCCAGGCTATGCCACAATTTATGAAAAGAGAGTGTCATTTTCTTTGCATTCAAATAAATTAAGCAAAAGTGTTTGTCACTAACCAGGACTGTAAATTTTCCACTGAGCAGCTCGGAGCGAAGGGGCTCCTCGTCAGGGTTGATATTAATGATTCCCTCTTTGAGTCTTGTGTTCTGATTGGAACAGTGCATGACATTAGTCCTTTGAATGGCTCATTTTGTATGCAAGGTATTGCTTAAAATCAGTCATACTGACATTGTAACTAATATTACATAGCAAGAAAAAGTTCATCCAAGTCAAGAATAGTGAAAGGCCAAATGAAAAGTAGTTCAAGCCAAAGTGGGAGTGCTGAAACCTCAAACCAAAGCATGTCAGTAACAAGAAAGTCATGTAATGGAGGCCCAAGTTTGTGTGATGGCAGAAAAATCAAGAAAGTGTGTGTATTTCTGTGAGCATAAAATGTTATATTCTTGTTAGTGTTATAATAGGAAACTGTATGTATGTCTATAATGTATGTAACCTGCACTGTTACTCTTTTAAAAAGGTACAATAATAACAACTGAGCCTGGGTTGCCACTTTCCAGTGACTAAACCTGCAGCTCATTCTGCTTTCTAATAATCGTCTTGAGAACCAAATTACAACATGTAATACTTCAAAATCTACAGCAGATGGCAGTATGTCGAGGTTTAATTTTGGTGACGCTTAGTGCTGTAATTAGCCGTGAGGCCTCATTGGTTCATGAGGATTCGTTTTTCCCATCAGTTGTCAAAAGACTCAAGTTTTGGTGAGGATCCTTGTTAGAAATCTTACTAAACAGAAAATGCACAGAAAAGCCTGAAATTGACAAAACATAAAAAAATGAAAATAAAAAGTACCTTGTATGCTTGAAAGAGATCAATGGCTCTTGACACATCAAACTTGCGTGCCATAAGAAACTTAACAGCTGTAGGTTGTGAGACCAGCCCAGCACTGTGTGGCTGCTCTCTGCTGCGCACTTCACTCAGGAACTCTTCCACAGCCTGGGTGACAAGAAACATATAATAGAAAACAATAATAGAATGCTGAAGGAATAAATCCTTAACGCTAATCCAAAATATGGCAAGCGGGAAGTAGTGCAGTAGGTGATCATAATTCTGTGCAAATTCATTTTCTTTTTATCTAGTTTGGATGACCTCTGAAACTTTTATTTATTTGATAAGGACATGTATGTACATTAGATGTATAATTGTGCAACATTTACAGCAAAGGCCAATTTGCAATGCCCGCTCCTAGAAGACATTTTACAAAAAGCAAAAAAACATTATGATTTGAAAATAAACAAAAAGGCAAATGCAGGTCCTTATTGTTTATCAGTGATTGCAAATGTGACTGTTTAATAACTTGACTGTTTGATAAAAGAAAGACAATACAGTTGACCTAAGTATATTTCTTTTTGGATTAGTAGGAGACCATCTAAGATGCAAAATGTAAGATGTGTGATGCCTGACCATCGAAACGAGTTTCAAAAGATGTTTTATCAGTCACAGGTCAATATAAACCAACAGTGTAAATAACTAAAAAATATAAAACAACAAAGCTTATTTTTTTATTGTCAGTGCATAACTGCAGTGTTAAATCTATCCGAATGGGGAATCTGGAGTCCGATGTTTGCCATGATCACCGAGAAGCCCATCCCCTTTACTAGAAAGTGATGGCAACAACAATGCTAAGAACCGCATCTTCGTTTCTGTGAACTGCGACCCGTAAATCTGTGTCATGAAGCAGTCTGCCAGCTCCCCGAGGAAAAGGGGTCTGATCTTATACACGGGTCACCAACACATAAAATCATCTTGAATAATGGTTCATACCTGTACTTACAGACAAAACAAGCAACAAAATCGCAAAAGCAACAAAAGCTAGTATTAGCATGGGGCTATGATACATGTGGTAGCTGGACAGCTAACCATACCGTTATTTACAATCCAATCTGCGTGGACTGAGCCGACAAAAGTAAAACAATTGGTGCGTAAACCCGACATGATTTACACATTGGACAACAACTAAAATATTGTCAATGTCCGTGGGTGGTAAGACGGAGCATAAGACCCTCGTTAACCAATAGCCTTCGCTACCGAAGCTAGCACCCGCTAACTGCTGTCAGTCACACCGGAGTCACTCGATTCAAGAGGCACCAGGGCCACGGCTGTTTACTTAACAAGAGTAATAATACGTGCAACCACGTGGCATGATATGTGCCAAAAATCGCTAATACAGACATTTGTTCTTATGGAAAGTTAAGACAATAATGAGGTTGGATAACTTGAGAAAATTCCAACAAGTTAACCTTACCAGCTGCTCCTGAGTTGTCAGGGCTTCCGCCATCTTGAAGCCTCCGCAACGTCGCAGCGGGCGCGCCCACTATCCCTCGCCCCCGCCCCAGACTTCTCCGTTCACCAATTTACCGCACGTTTGCATTATTTGCGTTTACCAAGTTTACCACTAAACAGCCATTGCATCTTTTTATCTATTTCAATCATCGTGGTGCAACATTAGATACATCGGCTTAGGGTTTCCCAATACAATTTTACTTATCTTTACTGAACTCATTGGCAACACACATATTATATTGCGTTTTCTTCTGCATTAATTTATTTTATGGACCCAACTCAAACTGCAACAACCTACTGTAACAACTAAATAATCAACACTTGGCCAGAGCCGGAACTATTGTGTTGAAATAATTCTCTTACGAACTTCTTTCTCAGAAACACCTGGGCGGAGCTTCACGTGGCGGACTTTTTCAACTGCTCACTGGAAAGAGGTTTACATTTTCTAATTACAAAGTACTGACTCAGGAAACATTACCAAGTCAATTTAGTAAATGTTTCGTGTATTAATGGTTCGACTAAGTTCAGATCAGCTTTCTGTAATTAGATGAACCAGGGTCATGGGATCATCATGGTTTCACTACTAAACAACATTTTGTTTATCTGGCGTTTTCCCTGAACAATGTGCTACTATGAGCAGTGCTCCTAACGCCAAAAAGAAAAACTACATGGGATTGCACCATATAAAGAAAACCCGAAGGTATGTTTGTGTCAGACATAGTCTATTTGGTTGGTTTCTCTGTTACTGCAGTTCATAGTTTAAGAATTCAGCCCTAATTACTTTCAGGGTTGATGAACCAAGAGATAACTGCACTCTAGTGGGCAATAGTGACAAACCAGGCATAAGAAGGGATAGCTTCATGGTAAGTGTTATGCTTTTAACCAAAATACTGTATGTTGTTTGAAAATTTCTGAATCTCATAAATCTTGCATTAGGGGGGAGGAGTGGGATGTCAGTTTGGAGAATCCACCTTCGCTCTTGACGAAGAGCTATTGCAGGTGCTTGATGCAGCTGATGCAATAAAACCTTCAAATGCTGTTCACAGTGACAATGTAGCCTCTATTATACAATTGAGAGGCCATTCAACAAGTTCAAAGAATCAAAATAAGGTTTTAAGAAGTAATACCATTAGCAAGCTGTGTACTGGTGATAAACATGTATCTACAAAAAGTGCCAACATCCCAAGGAGTGTGTGCAGTAATGTTGGTGATCGCCAGAAACCTGGCTGGAGAGATAACTGCCAAGATCTTGCCCAGCGTCTGCTTTTCAATGAAGAGGAATCACCCCAGTCTACCTCAAGTTGCGCTGTGACAGAGAAAGAAAATCCTGTGCAAACAACAGATATTACTACTAAGTAAGCATTGCCACTTGCTTAAAAAAAGATTCACTGTGACAAATTTACAAATGCTCTTAAATTACAGTACACAGAATCAGTCTCCCAGAAGACATCACTTACCTCAGAGTGTAGATAAAGACAAACACCTGAATGCTTCCAGAGACTACATATTGTTTAGTCCTACACAATTGGCGGAGGCTAGAAAGCGAGCCAAACTACAGCAGTCATTACAGAATCAGTCTGCATCAGTGCTTATGGTTCCCACCGGATTAAATGCTACCACTCTCACTAACACATCAATCCAATCAGGTGTGTTAATCACTAATGTATATTGTATTTATGTTTGCACATACCTCTTCTAATATGAGTGTGTGTGTGTCTGGTTACAGGCACTGTTATGCGTGCCCCTGAAGAGCAGGCAGAGAAGCTGCTGTTGTCCAGTTGGGGTTTACCTAAACCTGTTCTGGATCGTTACTACAAACTTGGAGTAACTCATATGTTTGAATGGCAGGCTCAGTGTCTAGCAGTTGGCCATGTTCTGCATGGAGGAAACCTAGTTTACTCTGGTAAGATTTACAGTCTTGAATTATTTAAGTATATAACCATCTTATTGCATGTTTTGCTTTTACAGCTCCCACTAGTGCTGGAAAAACACTAGTATCAGAACTACTCATGTTAAAGCGAGTACTTGAGACAAAAAGAAAAGCTCTTTTTATTTTGCCATTTGTCTCTGTGGCCAAAGAAAAGATGCATTATCTTCAGGTAGGGAACAAATAGAGTGCATACACGCAACATGAATGTCAAATATTAACAGTTTGTTTAATTATTGTTATTAGAATGTGTTTGAAGAAGCGGGGATTCGTGTAGAGGGATACATGGGCAGCACTGCTGCTGCAGGCGGGTTTTCGTCTCTGGATGTTGCTGTTTGTACGATAGAAAAGGCAAATTCACTCATCAACAGACTTATCGAAGAAGATAATATGGGATTGTTGGGTAATTATGATTAATCAGTACCATTTTCATATGTGTTGTGTACTTAATCATTTATTTTTAGGTATGGTGGTGGTTGATGAGTTGCATATGGTTGGTGATTCTGGAAGGGGGTATCTGCTAGAGCTCCTCTTAACCAAAATCCAATACCTTTCACTGAAACACAATATAACAGGGTCTGTATAAATGCATCTTATGCTGCCTGGCAAGCTATACATGAATCATTGTGAGAGAACCTGTGATGTTCTAGGTCACTTTCTGAAGGTATACAGATTGTTGGTATGAGTGCCACTTTACCAAACCTTTCCCTTCTGGCCAAATGGCTTGGAGCAGAGCTTTATCAAACTGACTATCGGCCTGTACCACTTCAGGAGCATCTAAAGATTGGAAGCAATATTTACAACAAGAGTCTTTCTGTGATTCGACAGTTTACACCTGCACTGAACATTCAAGTAAAATAAGTTTGAACTTTTTAAACAAAATGTAATGTACAACTAAGACTGATGGCATTCTAATTAACATGCTTTCTTTTCAAGGGTGATGATGACCATATTGTTAGCCTGTGTTACGAGACGGTGAGCGAGGGCCATTCTGTGCTGCTTTTCTGCCCTTCAAAGAATTGGTGTGAGAAACTTGCAGACGGCATTGCAAGAGAATTTTATAATCTTCAGCATAAAAGTAGGTGGAAAGTACTTTGGAATGAGCTTTTATAGTACAGTGTACTATTATATGCTGGATTATGCATTCAATTAAGGCTGCATTACCATATAATATAAAAATATTTACAATGTAATACAAAAATGTGACGTGTGTAGAATCCCTCAGTCGTCCAGGTAGAATCCATGGCAAAAGGAGAAATTCAGTTTGTCAGCTGGACAAAAGTTTATTTGGTCGAATATGTTTCGCAGCTCATCCAAGCTGCTTCTTCAGTTCTGGTCAGACGCTGGTGGACACTGCCTTATATCTGCCTGAAGGGAGGAGCTAACTATGAAATTACTCTGAGACTACCACCAAAGCAATGTGGTCTACTCCATTCAGTGTAGTGAAGACTGCAGTGAGCGCTACACTGGAGAAACAAAACAGCCACTCCACAAGAGGATGTACCAACACAGACGAGAGAGCCAAAGTGGACCACAGTCTGCCGTACATCTCCCCCTAAAAGCCACGGGCCACTCCTTTGAGGACAGTGAGGTTCAGATCTTGGCCAGAGAAAAGAACTGGTTTAAGGGAGGAGTTATTTTGTCAAGAAAGAGAATCCTTCTTTGAACAGAAATGGAGGTCACAGACATCATCTGTTTCCTATTTATAACTCTATCCTCAAACCTAAATCAAAAAAAAGAAAACAATAGGGCTAGCCAGATCAGGTCCAGAGGTGTGAAAACATCCATTATGGCCCTGAATGGTTATGTTAACAAGACCCAACACCCCACTCCCACTGCATATTTAATAGGCCCATCTAACAAACAGAAACTGTAAACAAATAGGTGTGGTAGTCTCAGAGTAATTTCATTGTATTTAGCTCCTCCCTTCAAGCAGATATAAGACAGTGTCCACCAGCGTCTGACCAGAACTGAAGAAGCAGCTTGGATGAGCTGCGAAACATATTCGACCAAATAAACTTTTGTCCAGTTGACAAACTGAATTTCTCCTTTTGCCACAAAAATGTGACTCATAAACAAGCACATTTCTCTTTTCAGAAACTCATTGTGAAAGAGATTCTCAGCCTGTGACCCTGAATCTAGAGGGCCTGGAGGAAGTAGTTGCACAGCTAAAACGAACTCCCGCTGGCTTGGACCCTGTACTCCAGCGCACTGTCCCATGGGGAGTTGGTTTCCACCATGCAGGTAGAAACGTACCAAATTTATCAACTAGTTAGACACTACCCTCAATGCCTCTATACCTCTTACAGGCCTCACATTTGATGAGCGAGATGTTTTAGAAGGAGCATTTCGTCAAAGTATAGTGAGGGTCCTGGCTGCTACTTCTACACTCTCTTCTGGAGTAAATCTGCCTGCCAGAAGAGTCATCATTCGGACCCCTACATTCAATGGGCACATATTGGACCCGCTCACATATAAGCAGATGGCAGGAAGAGCTGGGAGGAAGGGGGTGGACACTACAGGTACATTTATGTTAAAAAGTTAATTTTGGTATTTGGGATTCATTTGTGCCCCCTTCCAGGTGAGAGTGTATTAGTATGTAAAGAGGCAGAGCGACAGAAAGGTATAACACTCCTCAAAGGTGATCTTCAACCAATCAGAAGCTGCCTAGTAAAGAGGGAGGGAGAGGGTGTCACCACCAGTATGCTGCGGGCCATCCTTGAGGTACAGAAGTTAAGTAACCATACAATAATACATAAATGATGAAAAACCTGTATTTTACACTAGATAATTGTTGGAGGTGTTGCCAGTAAACCACAGGATGTCCGCTTGTATGCCTCATGTACACTTCTGGCTGCTAGCTTGAAATGTGAGGGGAGACAGGCAAATGAAGAGACCAATAAGGGGGCAGTTGAGGCCTGCGTTGATTGGCTCATGGATAATGAATTCATAAATATCCAAAAAGAAGAAGAAGGTGATCACAAACCTTTTTTCTTAGAACATATTACAAATTCAAGTAGTAACCCAGCTCCTGGTGGAATACTTACAGTTCTATTGTGTTTGTCTACTAAGAGGAGCGGTACTGTCCAACTCAACTTGGTGCTGCCACCCTATCTTCATCTCTCTCACCTTCAGAGGCTTTGGGAATATTTGCAGATCTCCATCGGGCTATGAAAGGCTTTGTTCTGGAAAACGACTTGCATATTTTGTATTTGGTATACATTCAAGTATCTCTTACACTTTTCACTTCATCAAACCACAAATATTTGTAACCATGCTATATCTTTATTTCTGTACAGATTACTCCACTATATGCAGAATGGACTACCATAGACTGGTATCAGTTTTTCTGTCTGTGGGAACAACTATCGTCTTCCATGAAAAGAGTTGCTGAATTAGTAGGTGTCCAGGAAGGCTTTCTCGCACGGTCCGTCAGTGGAAAGCTTGTTGCCAAGACAGAGAGGCAGCGTAGGCAGATGGCTATACATAAACGGTAACATATCTTCTACACCAACAGTTTCAGATTAAACCTTTTAGCCTAGTAGTAGTGTTGCAACTATAGGTTATTTTAGTAGTTGACTCAAGCTATTATATCTATTGCACATTGAGCTTTTAGATACATATTTAAACAGATAAAAGTAAAAACATGCAAACTGTGGTCTTTAAGAGAGAGAATATTTATGAATACATTAGTCTCTGTATAGTCCAGATATGATAAAGACTGTTAAAATAGTCAAGATTTTTTTTAACAGTTGATGATTAGTCACAATTGTTCTGATTAACCACTGCAACCCTAGTTAGTAGCTATTTGTGCAAAGCTAATCTGTACATGTAACAAAATTTGAGTATTTGCATTTTCCAACTAAATTGGGTAAGACAATGGCACATTACCCACTTTTAGACTATTTAATTTTCATCTACATCTACCTCTTTTGAGATTCAATGTTCCTAAGAAATTAAATCATTTTTCATCAGGTTTTTCACCACTCTTGTACTGCATGATCTTGTGAATGAGGTTCCTCTGGGAACAGTGGCATCCAAATACAATTGCAATCGTGGGCAGTTGCAGTCTCTACAACAGTCTGCTTCTACATACGCAGGTACACAAATATTATAAGAATGGTCTGTATGTTTTTGTATATAAACATTTAAGACGCTAAATACAATTGATACAAATAGCCTGTCTCAACTCTTTGATAACAAATTGTTTAATAAAAAACATTAATAGGCCTCTGCCTTTTTAGGTATGGTGACAGTTTTTTGCAAGCGTTTGGGTTGGCACAACTTGGAGCTGCTGTTGTCCCAGTACCAGACGAGACTGAGTTTTGGAGTCCAGAGGGAGCTGGTTGATTTGGTCCGGGTTTCACTGTTAAATGCAACTAGAGCCAGAGCATTTTATGCACAAGGTCTCTGTACTGTTGCTGAGCTAGCCAGAGCCACTGTGGAGAATGTAGAAAAAGCACTGAGGAATGCTGTACCATTTAAGAGGTGTGTACATACATTTCTTTCTGAGGTTAATGTTTAGTCAGTTGTAGACATGCAACCCAAATTTTGTTAATTTACATTACAAAGCATACAATAGTTACAAGAAAATAATGATAGAAATTTGAACATGGAATAATATGGTAATTATGTTGTACCATTGTATCTTGTTAATAATATTGTAGTTGCAACCTGTTCTTTAACACAAGCTTAAACTACAGCCACAGGAGCAACAGTTCAGTTTATTTTTCTAAAACTAATTTGTTATATTATATAGGCCCGTCACGATAAATATTATATCAAGTTATTGTTCAATATATGATAAATAGAACAATATTTTTTAGGGGTCAGTATTTATTGTGGATACTTTTTCTTTGTTGCAGTTGGACACTTTTGGTTATTATTCTGCAGTATGATCAGATTTGAGCTGTAGAAGGTTGAATTAAGTAATTACTTAAAGGCGCACTGTGTAACATTTCTAGTGGAGGGTATGTCACCTGCTTGTTTCTGTGGAAATGTTTTTGCTTTGTCTAGACTGTTCCACAGTATAGATTAAACCTATCAGTGTAGAGGCAGACAAGCAGGTTACAGCACTACGCTACATTATAATTCAGATCTGTGGAGAGAACTGGATATGTTTAATATCATATCATGGAACATTCCAGGCAATCAATAACATCTCCAGAGAGACAAGAAGGTGGTGGACCCTCCACCAGAAAGCTGTGTTGAATTCTGCTATTCATTTATACAGCTCTACATTATTTAACAATAGTGTACATAATATAATATAATAGTGTACTTGAAATACTTTTTTGTGAATAATTCTGTTTTAGGTTTTGGTTTAAAATGCTGTCATTTATAGTCTATATTTACTTCAGCAACTGTGAAGTATGATACTGTTACTGTGACTAACTGACTATTATACAAAAACTATGTGTGTGTTTATAGCTCTAAACGTGCAGTGGATGAGAGTGAGTTTGAGGCCGCAGAGAGAAGAAGTCTGCGGTGTGTATGGGTGACTGGTGGACGGGCCTTGACTGAACAGGAAGCTGCAGTAGAGATCATCTCTGAGGCACAGATGCTCCTTAAGGAAGACCTGGCACAGTTAGGAATACAATGGGACCCTTCAATACGTCCTCCTGTGGACCCTAGCAACCATAAAGACAGCACTGACTCCTCTGATAGTTCCTCTGAATCACTAATGGGCTCATGTGAAGTACATGTAAAGAACTCTAAAACAAGCTGTAAGAAAAAACCTAATGAAGGAGGGGTTGATAAAAATTCAGAGACTCAAGGAGAGGATGAAAAAAATATAGAGGCAAAAGGAGAAGATAACAGTGGAAAAGCAATAGAGGAAACAGTAAAAGATGCGGCAACAAATTTGGAAAAAGTAGAAGAAAATAAAATTGAAATTCACACCACGTTAAAGACACAACACGTACCTGAAAGAAGCCTGACACAAGAATTACTGGAAATTGTATCAAGTCCATCAATTCAAGCTGTGCCTAAAGTAATTCAAACAACGTCTTCACCTATGCCCCCTCCCCGATTCAGACCACTTCGATCCAGGTCTGAAAGGGATTTTGATGGGACAGCAACAACTGATGGATCCAGAGGTAATGGACAGTCACCTCTTCGGCCAGGCAGACTTCAGCACTCTATGGTTCTAAGTAAAGTCCTCAACTCAATACAAACAAAAGACAAGTCAATCAAGAAACCAAATGGTGCAGAGTCTGCTACGATTCCAACCACACCAAAGATTGCTGCTCAAAGTGCCGAACAAGAAAACATAAACAAAGACATGCCAGATGAATTGCCAGGATCAGTGCCTCTATTCTCCCCAGAGGCAAAAAGACAAAGATTAGCAAGTGAAGATAAATTTTCATCCCCGGAGCTTTATGCAAGTCAAGAAGAGGTGAAAAACAATGAGAGTTTTGGGGACAGCTTTGAATTGGACTCTCAAACAGAAAGAATCATGGCACAGCAGAACCACCAATACAGGACTGAGAATGACACAGGGGAGTCTAAACCAGTAGGAGGAGATGAGGTGGAAGAAATTTTAAATGAAGTTGAAGAGCGACAAAATGAAACCAGGATCGGACTTACTGCTACAGACGACAAAGAAATAGTTGTATTTGGTTCTTCTCTTACAGATAGCCAGCTGGAACACATCCTTGACACCAGCGATCATGTTAGTAAAAGTACATTTCTTACACTGTTAATGGTTCATCTAAATTTAGACTATTTTAGACTATTTAGCATAACTTAAAAGGAAATGCAAACAAGACTAGACATTTAAACTTTATGTTGAGCTCAAAAGGTTAAGTGGGGTATGGAATGTAAACAATATATTGTTGTTTATTATCACAAAATTTGAATCAGATCTACAAAACAAACTGTTGTTTTGATTAAAATTTTGTGATAACAACAAGTTTTGATTCAATTTCATGATAATATCTTATTCCTGGATGTCTCAAGAACTGCTTAAATTAATTCTAGTTGCTATTGTGATGTTTATCTCAAGATTTCTAAGTGACAAAAATGATTAAAGCATTTTAATTATATTTTTTACTTTCCAACAGATCTATCTGGCAAACAATGTGGCTGATAATCAAATGGAAGGAGGTTTAATCGAAGAAGTGAACTTGAGAAGAGACCCGCCCACATCAGAAGATAGCCCTGACAGAAGCAGTAGTTTTATATTTGACAGTTTATACGATAGTTCACTTTTGGCATGCTTCAGCCCAAACAATGGAGAAAACCAATCAGACGATGAGAAGACGGAAACAGCTGAACAAGGGTGTCCACAACCATTATCACAGGAGCGAAGGCGCAGTGAGGTCTTGGCCAATCAGGAAGCAGAGAGACAAGAAGCTGTCCAATGGGGTGAATCCTCTTTTAATCTTTCTGAGTGGGGAGACTCGTTACTAATTGGTGAACACTTCTTGGAAAGGCAGAGTCAGCTTCGTCAAAATGAGAAGACTAAATCACCTAATGCTGACAAACCATCTGAACTGCCACAAAACATTACTGATCAGGAGGACAAAAATGGACAGAGTAGACAAGGAAATGAGGAAAAACTAGGATATGTAGTTACCAGAGCAAACCAAAACAACATGGAGGTTAATTATTTGTCAGAACAAAATAACATGAGGATGGATGCATTGCCTCAACAATGTCTCCAACAGGAATCTGAAAATAATATTTTCTGCAGTCCTGGTGTCCAAGAGATCTTTGACTGTTGGCCTAGTATGACAGAACAGACTTGGCAGAAAAGTACAACAGCTACTCATCCAACCGCTGCTTCTACTGACACAGTGTATAAAGCCAAAAGAACTTTTCAAAATGCTGCAGTTAAATCCGAAAGAAAAGCCAATGCTGTAGACCTGGTTCCTCCAACTCAACCAACAGCGCCAGTCACGCCAAGAGTCAAACTGACCACTTCTTCTGTGTCTTCACCCCTTACTACTCAACCACTCAATCAATCAACTCCCACAAATTTGCTAAAAACACGAGTCTCTAAATGCCCCACATCCCTTTCAGAGGCTATCAAAAAACCTGCAACAGTCAAAAATCATAAACAAGAAACAAAAACTGTCCCAGAGTCTGCTCCTGCTTCAAATACTGATTTTCAGAATAATCATGCATCATCTTCTGCCCAATCAAAGTCTCCCTCTGACTTGGAAAACTGTGAGATCCGAGAAGGATTTAGCTTGCAGTTATCACAAGATGTCAGTCCTACTTCAAGTAGCCCTGGAACATTCTCCATCATTGACGTTGCGAGTGACAAGCGCCTCTTTGATACCTTTATAAATGAATGGAAAACAAAAGGACGATATGCTCTGGCATTGGCTTGTGAAAAAAGAGCAGACCGACTGGAGCAGCTGGAAACCAGGATAGGAGCCAGGCATAAGACGGGTAATAGTGGCTATTATTTATTTAAAAGCCATACAAAACTGATATTGTAATTCATTGCTCATTAAAGTGTTATTTTAGCATTTTAAATTCAAAGCCTAATTTCAGTTTCATGCTGTCACACATAAAGACTTTACTTTATTTGACTTACCATAACCTAATGAAGTAATTGCTTTAATAATTTAAATGCATGCAAAATTATTAAAGGTCCTATATTATGAAAAACTGACTCTTGTGACCTTTTAGCCATGTTAGAATATTGTTACATCCTCAAAAACATATCTGGGGTTGTGTTTTGTTCCATTCACACATGTTTGAGTAACCCTTTATTATTTCTCTTTCTACATTTCTACATCTTTACATTTTGTAAAGTAGAGACCGGTAATTCCAGGGCTGAAATGATCCAAGTGATTGCACAGATGTATGGAGTTTAAAAACACAGTGGAGCACTTCCTGTATTACCACATGGCATCACTAGGTGGCAAGGAGTGTTTTTTTTGTTTGAGAGAAGAACTCGGCCTAAATATGTAGGATTTGTGTGTTAAACATGTGTGACTGAAACTAAACACATTTCCAGGTATGTTTTTGATGAGGAAAAAACATAACAGATCAGAAAATGGCGTATTATGGCACTTTAAACTATTCTGTAAATAATTATTGTGCGCATTTTATTACTGACATGCTTTTGATTTTTCTTTGCAGTAACAACAGCTCCTCATAAATCCAGCCAGGAGAATGGTTTTCCAGTCAGAAACAGTGAGGGACATGTGCTGATGGGGTTGTCGGTCTGTTGGGGGGCAAGAGATTCATTCTACGTTTCATTTCAGAGAGAGCAGAGCCAAGGTAATTTCAACATGGTTCAGACTTGGCTTTGGACTGGGGTGGTAAAATGTTTAGTCTGTAATGTGCATTCATCATAGAGAACATGTACGTAGTAGGGGCCCACCAACATGTTGCTACTACAGACAATCAGTGCTTATATCTTTAGTTTATTTATTTATTGATTTATTTGGTTTGTACTCTTTTTATTCCAGGCCTCAGCTCCAGTTTGGCCCCTCCTACTCTGGATGAGGCATTGACAATCAGTGAGAGACTGAAGCAAGTGAAGCTGTGTCTGGAAACCATATCCAATAGATCAGGAAGAAGTACTGCCATTGTGTATGACGTCATCAAGGTGTTCAAAACCCTCGTACTGAGTTGTGGCATTAGCTTGCAGATAAACTGTGAAGACCCCAAGGTGATAAAAACAGCACTATATTATTACTGACATGTCTTTGGTATTATTATTTGCTCTGACAAATATCTTTATAGGTTGCATGTTGGCTGCTGGACCCAAGCAGTGAAGAAAGAATTCTACACAATATGGTGACAGTCTATTGCCCCGAAGAGCTCCCCCTGCTGGAAGGACTTGGAAGTGCACATACACACTGTCCCCGCGTCAGGGCAGCGACTGAGAGTGTGCTTCTTTATGCTGTCATGAACCAGTTAACTGGGTTACTAGAGAAAGATGGCATGCTTGGTAAGTACAGGAATCTCAAGTCTAAGTCTAAATTGAAAATGTGATAATCCAATATTTATTTTGCCAGACATTTTCACAAGAGTTGAGATGCCATCCCAAGTTTGTCTTGCTCTGTTGGAATTAAATGGAGTAGGGTTCAGTGTGGAAGAATGTGAGAGACAAAAACACGTCATGCAAGCCAAACTCACAGCTCTTGAATCGCAGGCATACAGTCTAGCCGGGCATAACTTCTCTTTAACAAGCATTGATGACATAGCACAGGTTAAACAAGCAAACCTATTTTCAATTTAAAAAACAGAACATAAGAAAGGCAATTCAATTGTACAGTTTTATTATTTCAGGTGTTGTATTTTGAACTCCACCTGCCTCCTAATGGTGACATTGGGGGCTCAAAAACCAAGAAGACTCTCGGCTACACCAGAAGAGGGGGCAAAGTGCGACTTGGGAAGCAGTTTAGCACCACCAAGGTACAGTCACTAATAACTGACATGTGATGATTTGATTGTGATTTGATTGTGTTTTTCTTTTCAGGATGTTTTGGAGAAACTGTGCCCCCTGCATCCTTTACCTGGTATAATTCTTGAGTGGAGAAGAATCACAAATGCCTTGACCAAAGTGGTGTTTCCACTCCAGAGAGAGAAGCGGTACCATTCTGGGCTGGCTATGGACAGGATCTATCCCATTGCCCAGACACACACAGCCACAGGTAAAATGACATCTACAAATACTATAATGCTTCATTTTATTCCACTTAATGTATTTTTCTGTTGTAGGTAGAGTGAGTTTCACTGAGCCCAACATACAAAATGTTCCAAAAGATTTTGAGATTCACATGCCCACAGTTGTGGATGAGAGCCCTCCTTCACAAGAGAAATGTCACTTAATCACCAAACCAGAGCAAGTGAAATATTTGATTATGCAGTGACGGTTAAATTCATCAGGACCATTTAAAATGAAATAATGATATTTTATTAAAAGGAAAAAGAGACGCTCTGTTGCACCTTCAGTGGCAGCCAGTAATGCAGACAAAGGCCCTGCATTTTCAGTCAGCATGAGGCATGCTTTTGTGCCTTTTTCAGGTAAAAACATTTAGAAACACAATTTTTCACTGATCACTTTAACAGTCATTGTACAAACTCTAGGTGGAATGATATTAGCAGCTGATTATTCCCAATTGGAGTTAAGAGTCTTGGCTCATCTTTCAAAGGATCGTAGACTTCTTCAGGTAGGACACATATTCCTAAAACAAATGAGAATAAAATAAATAAAACAAATTTTCCTGTGTCAGGTACTTAATGGAGGAGCAGATGTCTTTCGCTGCATTGCAGCCGAATGGAAAAGTGTTGATCCTGAGAGTGTAAATGACAAATTGAGACAACAGGCAAAGCAGGTGAAAAACTGTTGGATGTTAATATTTGACCAAACCCTCCAGCAGTATATTATACCTTTTTGTTTTTAGATTTGCTATGGCATTATTTATGGAATGGGTGCAAAGTCTTTGGGGGAGCAAATGGGAGTGGAGGAGGATGATGCAGCATGTTACATTGAGAGCTTTAAATCAAGATACAAAGGTATAAAAAATCTGATTAAATGATATATGTGCCACAAAAATTAACCTGATAAATTCCACATTTCAGGGATTAATGCCTTTCTCAAGGAGACAGTGAAGAACTGTGTGAAGAATGGTTATGTTCAAACCCTGATGGGCCGTAGGAGGTACCTGCCTGGAGTCACAAACGCAAATGTACACGTCAAAGCACACGTGAGATATTATTTTTCTTTTTTTATTCGTACAACGTTACAAAGACCACAACAAAAATAAATAAACAGAAGAAACCCATTGTAACGTAGGATTGCTCAGGGATGTGTGTGGTTATTTTTCACATAGCAGGGACCTGCCTCCCTTATGAGGACAAAAATCAGATCCCCATGATGTAAGGCCTTTCATTATTCGATGAACCTGACTTAAAGTTCAGATGGGTTAAAATAGGTTATTTTTCTCTCATTTTGAATGATATAATTCATATTAGAACTTTTAACCTAATCTTTGAAGGGGGAGTCTATTTGTGTTGATAATGTGACATTTTTATTGGAATATTTCTAATTCTATATAAATAAACTCTATGATTTTAATATTATCTTTCCATTATCTTTATTTTTCAGGCTGAGAGACAGGCGGTCAACACAACTGTTCAGGGTTCAGCTGCAGACATTGTTAAACTTGCCACCATCAATATCCAGAAACAACTGAGGAAAACATACCCCACAGCTCCTCTTTCCCACCAGCACATCCCCTCAGGTAACATCCTTAATGGTCCATCACTTCATTTAGTTTTCCAAATAAAGTAATTTGTTTATCTCTTGACATGATTAAAATATTCAGAAAAGCCACAACGTAAGATCACTACATCTCAAAGGCGAGGTGCATATTTTGTTCTACAACTACACGATGAACTCATTTATGAAACTTCAGAAGAACACCTTATACAGGTATGGGAATCTCCATAGGATCTAGAACACATTCTCTATTTGAAATTATGATTGATAAGAATCTACTTTTTAAAGCATTTGGTAATGTTTTTATTATGTCTTTGTACAGGTTGCTCACACAGTCAAGAGAGAGATGGAGTCTGCAGTAAAACTATATGTAAAACTTAAGGTTAAAGTCAAAGTGGGACCAAGTTGGGGTAATTTACAAGATCTAGATATTTAGTACGTCTGTGTATTGTCGTGTAAATAAGATATGAAATGGATTTTAAATTAAAGATGCTAACTATGAAATGTACATCAATTGTAACAAGACAATGATGAACTGTTGACTATTTATAAGTCTGAAGCATATCTAATGTAATTATCTTTCAGTTATATGAATATATGAAATGAAATTGCACTTTAAAATAATGAGCCAAGTATGAGCTTTATTTTTTCAGACATTAATATCTCACATTGTTTACTGTTATTGTCCCATTTATTGACATTTTGTGTATCATCTGGCTTCCAAACACCTATTTCAAGATTAAAATATCATGTCTATTTTGGTCCATACCTCTTGCCAGTTTTGCATCTTTACATTAAATTATTTTGTTAATTTTGGGAGTCAAAATGCCACTGTATTATGTCCTCAGTGTAATTACCTGCATTGCTTTTAGGTTCATGACTGAACAAAGTGTGCCATGAACCAATAGGAGAAATCATATATAACACAAATGACAATGAAATGAGTAGAAAATAAATACATGGCATAAACACATTAATAAAATCATAAATTATAGTATTTAGTTTTAGAGTCAGCTGTAAAATGTTTCAGTTCAAAATAATCTCATCTTAAATTGAGGGTAAATCTTTAACCTACTATAGTAATATTGTCATATGGAGGTTTTGCCCAGATAAATATATTTTCAATACAGACTCTTGTGATGCTTGTGTAAAGTCACAATGTGACGCATTTAATGAGAATGAGTCCTGGTTCACAAACAGAACGACGATTTGAATTTGAATGTTGTGGTATGAGTAAACGGTAATTTTAGCAGACTTGCTGCCACAGACAAAAATGGATACTACTGAAGGCATCAGTGTAATTATAGACCAAGGTAAAAATAGAAGTGAGAATTTATTTCACAAATGTACAGTTCTGCTACTTGAGCATCAGTGGATTCCACTGGCAGGGTCTGAGGCACCGGCAAGGTCAGAAAAGACCTTGGCTGCCTTAAAAGCACGGGACCAGTGATGGAGCCACTATCTTTTTCATTTGACAGATGACAAAGCTTTAGCCCATAGTACAGGGGTAAAACTGCATACATAGAAAGGACTGCAAGGACACCAGAGGTCTTGTGTGTATCCGAAGGAGGGGTCAGGGCATCTCCCCTCCACTGCTGAAATAGTATCTGACTGGAGGTCCAGGCAGATCCTCATCTCCTTCTGCTTCTGGAGCAAATGAGACTGTGAGGTCCACATACCGCCGGTCTGCTGATGGTTTGATCAGTTTCTGCATCCTACACAAACAGAATTATTTTATTTGTATTTTAACAGCTCCAGAGACTCAAGACAAGTGAGAGGCTTTCTGAACACTTACGTTAGTTTTAGTCTTTTTGAGTGTCCTGGCATGACGGGCACATAAAGCATCTTTACTCCATACACAACCATAGTTGGTTCAATTCCATATTTTTCCTGGTAAAAAAGTCTTGATTACAAAGTTGCATTAACACAGGCAGTAACTGTAAAAGAGTAAATCACTCACCCTTACTGCATTCATAAAATCTGACAAAGTAAAATCTGGATGTCCATAGACAGTCCAACAGTCCCAGATGGAGAAGTAGATGTTGTTCCTTGAATATGAATGACAAACATGTTCTTTAACTAAAGTCTAGACGTATTATATTAAGATTATACAATAATAATCCTTAATCGTCACACACCGAATGAGCGTCTTCTTCACTGGGGCGGGTTCAGTGAGCACCACAACAGGGATGGCCAAGTTGAAGAAGCAGTTTTTGAAAGACTCAAACCCATAGCTTCCAGCCACTTTAATCAGCTCTAGAGCCACCTGAAAAAGTATTTGAAACAGGGGCACTGCAAATACCTCTGATCAATACAGATATTTTCTTACCAGTCCTGCAACAGCAGCTGTTGCCGTAGCAATAGCAGGAATGATCTTTCCAGCGATGCGCTTGGTCTTAAAACGGTCTGCAGGTTCAATAGAATACATTCTGGCTCTGAGAGCTGAGGCTGATGTGACAAAGTCCAGGTGACCATTGCTGTCATCATCTTTTTCAAATTGTAATGGACTCATTTGTAATGTCTCTAAAACAGTTTTATACAAACAAAAGATTACAAAGTTTCCTCCACACAACTGCATTATTTATGTAAGCATATGTAGTATGTTTTTATCAACCTGGTGTGATGCAGTTTGTTGCAATGGCCTTCTCTAGCTGTTCAATGGCCTCCCTCTCCTCTTCACTGCTGGTTGTCAGTTTAATCTGATCAGATTTTTTAGCGGTCTCATCAGTCACTATACTCTGAAAATGGCATATTAAACGCTAGTAGTGTCACAAATATCCTTTTCACAAACCAAAGACAAACATTAAGCTGTCTAACCTTCTCTGTTGGCTGATACTCCGGAATAGCCACATCTGAGATTATGCCGCTAACAACCTCTTCAGAGAGATCCTAGCAAATACAAACAGGTTCAGAAAATGAAAATGTCACCAAGCCAAGTAAAAGAAGAATCAATTTACATTACCTTTTTGGTGTAAGAAATATTGTAAATCCCAGCATAAAGTCGGGCTGTGCTGATGATGAAAGTCAAGTGCCTAACATAAAAGCACAAGCCATGAAATACAGGATTATGCCTCATATCCTGATGCCGTTTAGTGGCATACTTACAATGGATCTTGCAGGTCAAATTCAATAGGTGATGGGGGTCGTTTTGGAGACTGCCAAAATAAGCCTAAAACAAAGGTAACCAAGTATTAGAGATTTTTTGTTTCAGTAGTCACAATCAGTTCTTTGTAAACCTACTTCCATCTTTTAACCTTGTGTCCAGAGGGAAGGAGTGCAGAAGCTGAAGAGCCTATGAGAAAAACAAAACAGTTGAGAAAAATTAGGAAATCAGTACAAAAGAGTTTATATAATAAAAACAATGATAAATAAAATGTTTGCAAGGATAGAACCTTTGTCTTGAAATATTTCTCAAATTTCAGACGAGCAATGGTAATGCACTGCTCCCAATGAGTAGGTCTTCTGCTCAACAACTTCATGACCTGGAATGAGCCTTCCAGACTTTCTCCTGCCCTCATTCTCTAGAGAACAAAAAAAGGCAATTATGTGTTAAACTACATAAATACAAAACATACTTCACAGAAAACTCACTCACCTGAAGGACAACTTCAGCTGAAGAGTGGCTCTGCCAGAAGGAGTTGTACAAGGATGGTTTGTGGGTAAAGGCATTCTCAAACTGCAAAGATTATGTGACTTTGGTTATTTCTTCATGCTTCTTCTAAAATTCAGAATTATTAAAAATATATATATAATAATCATATTTTAAATTCATCAAACCTTATCTCTTGCCCATTGGATAGTGTGCTCTATAACGGAAGGGAAAGACTTGAGGGTACAGAATGGGATTTCCTCTTCTGGGGGATCCCTCTAGAATATACGTTGAGTATTTTTGTAAATATTACCATTACTTAAATTGTACAGGAAGCAAACTGTAACCATTAAGCTTACATGGCTATTGTAGGACTCTGTCAAGTTTGGCAAAATGATCTCTGTGTGACCTTTAGTGCCCATAGTACCGGAGTCAAGAAGTGCTTTTTGATTAGAAAGACAACGGCTGAAAATATAAATGAGAAAAACATATTTAAACAATATGAACAAGTAAACTCACTATATACTGTAAAATACAAATGAAGGATTTGATGTTATTGATGAGTGTTTGAAGCAAAACATTGAACTTACCTATCTACATATCTGCGAGCTTCCACGTTATCCAGTGCTGTCACCACTACATTCAAACTGGAGTAGAAGGAGTCACTGTAGATCCCTTCAGTAGCTGGACACACTTTGTTGAGATGAGCATCGATCTGTAGGTCTGAGTTAATATCTAGTGTAGCTTCTGCTGCTGTCGTACTCTTTGGTTTCTATGTGAACAGCAAAAGTATTAATTAAAAAAGTATGCCATAACAAAATAAGATTTGTTTTCATTACAGTAAATTTGAAATTGAAAAAGGTACCTGTATATGATGTGGCCTGAAAAGAAACTGCCGATTGAGATTGGACTTTTCTATCAGATCAGGGTCACTGATGCAAACCTACAATAGAAAAAATATTTTAGTTAGCAAAGAAATATTTAGTAACATATGTTTTAAAGTGTGCAAAATTGACAGCTCACCTCTCCAGAACATTTAGCTAATCCAACACCAAGCAGTGCAAAGTTCTTCAGCATCTCACATCCAATTGCACCACATCCCACCTGTGGTAGTGGAATAGTACAAACTTGTCAGAGAAAATGATATCTTCGATCTTGAAAAGTGAGCGGATTTAGAGAAAAATGTTTTACCATAAACACTCTAAGCTTATGTAGCTCCAGACTCAATGATTCACCAATACAAGCACGTAATCCGTCATATCGGTCTCCTCTTGGATAAAAGTCTTCAGCAGGTAGAGACTGCAAGGGCCTGACTACTTCCACAGCGTCAATATAGAACTGAAGATGGATAGAAATTCAACACTGGAAAAATTCAACAAAACAATAATTTAGGGGTTTGCTATAAAACATACCCACTGCTGCAGCGGTGCAAACTTTCCAGTAATGGCTTTCAAAGCTTCCTGACTGGCAAGGCCTCCAACAGCTGCCGCTAGAGGAGGTAGGACCCCCTTAGCTGTTCTTGCCAAACACCGAACTAACTCAGAATTTACTGGAGCCTGTTGGACAACAGACAATAATTCTTAGTTATATTGGATTAGTTGGGGGGGTATAAAATAAGCTTACCTTGTTCCTCAAAGTAGAATTGACTTCTTCAGTTAACTTCAGTAAAGTTTCTGCATCTTGTAAACATCTGTTCATAAATAATGAATTCAATATGTAAAATTTTTAACTCATAGATTACAACTAGTATTTACATATAATTATATACAATATATGAGACACATACTTGATATCTGGGAGACGACTATTCTGTTGTTGGAAACTGTCCAGGGCCAGCATAGCTGCATGAATTTGCAGAGGTGCCTAGTGAAACAAAACATACACATGGAAATGAAAATACTTAGACAAACTTTATTGATCCACAAGGGAAATTATTTGGACACAGTAGCTCACTCATCAATGCTAATAATAAATTCTAAATAAGTAGCAAAAAAGATAGCAAGAGACTGGTGTCAAATAAGACATAATTATATAGATAAATGTATATGTAGAAGTCAAAATAAAATAGAAAAATAAGTAATAAAATATTAAATCAAATACAAAATCATAGCTATATACAAGAGACAAAAAAGGCATTGCAATGATAACCTTATGTCCTGTCAGTTAGCATATCGGTTACATAAGATTGAGATAAATGTTGCACTGACACTTTATTTTGCAGGTTTAAACTTCTTACCTCTGGTTTACTTAAATCCGGGATCACAACCTGAGGGTCAGAAAGTTGCTTCTCCATTGTTTCCTAAAATTATAATTGTTAATATGTAAGATTATGTGATCATTTGCAAGCCTACAAATAAAACAGTTATATGCATTTAAATCCTTTACATAAAAATAGTACAATTTGCAGTTAACACCAAAATAATAACATGGGGTTAACATTTTATCTTCTCTAACAGATGAGGAGAGTGTCTAGGTGTAACAATATCTATCCTGTTGCTTTTAGTTGTACGATCATATTCAATATTGAGTAACAAACATACTCTGATTATATTTCAGCACAAAAAAGACCATGACTTATGACTGTTATAATCTGTATAAAAGGTGTTCTCATTAATCTTCCATAAATTTTTTTTTATACCTAATCCAAAATATAGTTAATATTTTGACATACTCTAACCACAATTCACTTGGTATGAACTCACAAATTTGAATGTTTTAGGGGTTTTCACCAGCACCACAAAACCACCATGTGCATATGGACACAGCTGAGTCGTGTCTCCTATTGAGAAACTGTGAGGAGAAAGGACTGAAAGAAAAACAGACACATGAACAGAAATGAAATATGTTCATTGTCACTTTAAAATACTGGTTATGCAGTACAATTCTACCTGAAATCTTGCGCACAGTGCCGTTCAGTTCGTCCATCCCATTGACCTCTCTAAAAACAACACACTGTCCCGTCTCCAGGCCATGGGGATGGTTGTCCATACATGTAACCACAGCAGGGTTGTCCTACAGGTGTTGTCAAACAAGTACAATTAAAATGCTGTGTTTAATTGTGTTAAATACCTCCATTGTAAAAAAATATACATATTATAAAAAAAAAAAAAATACCTGAGTAATACTTTGGATAAATATTTCTTTCGGCTCTTCTCCCGTGGGATCAGAAACCTCAAATTCTTTCCCAAAATCACAAAAGACTCTGGCGCAAATGCCATATGCATCACAACCAATAAACTGTAAACATGAAGCATAACCACCCATCAGTATTTGACTTCATCTCTGGTTTAACTAATGATGAAATCTTTCAATTAGTGTGTGGCCCAGATTTACTTTGATAGGAGGTGATTGTGCATGGCAGAAGTCATTTATTCTTCTCTGAAGGTTGAGTCTGGCTTCTGTCAGTATAATACACTAAGGGAAAAATCATGGCAGGTATTGGTAGGTAGCAAATGAAACAAAATTCATATGCAGTATATTAATTTCATACAGTTTAACTAAATTCATTCATTTCATTGCATATATTATACCTGGTACTTTTTTAGAAAGCTGAGATCAGTATTATCATCCAAAGGGGAGGATGACATATCCACATGAACATAGGGATTCAATTCAGCAACTCGGGGACACACTGCTTCCACTCTAATGTATAAAAAAGTGAGAATATGAGAGAAATGAGACTGGTGGAAGCATATAAGTAAAACATAGTGCAACTGTTTACAAAAATAAGGAGCAAAAAGGTTATAGGAATAGTTAAATATACCTCTTTTTCTGACAGGACACGTCATCTTTACGTATGAAAAAGTTTGAACCAAGATCCCATGTTTCACACTGCTTTGTGTCATGAAGAGTGACAGCCTGAATAAAATAAAAAATAGACCAACAGCAGGCTTATAATACAATATAGACATGCAGTCAGTCAGCTTCAGTGATGTAAAAAAAATGAATTGGCCTACCTTGACACCAGCCAGGACAATATTTTTTGCTGCAGATAAAGTTGCATGTTATACAATTGTAAGAATAACAATAAAGAATGATTTACGTTTATAATACTTACCTATCTCTACCCCAAGTCCTCCCATTCCACTGAGAAACACAGAAGATTGAGCCATCTGGTGCATAGCAAGGTCTCCCAGCACATAGCGCTGCCGGCTGAAAACAACACGTTTGTAAGAGGGTGTCAAGTCAATAATAGACATTTATTTATGAAACCTACCTGTAAAGTGAATCGTCAATCTCCATGGAGTCGGATGCCATTCTGAGAAACAAAGATTAAATAACCTGAAATTAAATCATCTTTTTTTCCTAAAACCAACGCCCTCTGGAAGCTAGCTAACGTGATGATGTTTTTCTTTCGAGGGTCAACCCTGATGACCTGGAAACACAGCCGAGTTTAAAGGTATGCTACACTGCTATCCAATATTTTATTTTTAAACCTAAGTGCTACATTACATCAGACATCCTTTAAATGTAGATCCCGTGTTAGCACATTGTGATACGGGCTAACAGTGGGGAATGACTGGCGCTAATTTAACAGTTGTGGTTATTCACTCTCAGCGCATTCATTTGTAAGACATTTTTTGACAATAACGTAGCATTTAAGTATAAAATAACAATGACATGGCGTGAAATAATGCTTTAATTAAGAGAAATGACACTGCTACCTGTCAGTGTGCAGCTAGAGCAAGAGGAATGAATGGCCCGGTCGGAAACCCAAAGTTGTTCCGGGTTACTCTGGTCACGTGACCGAGAAATCTCACGTTTCAAAACACGGAAATAAAAATGAATGAAAAGACTAGGCAAACTTTTCATCATGGACCCTGGGCATGTTTATTGTGAAAAACAGATCAGTCAAATCAAAGTATTCATACTCTGCAGCTGATGTCATCAACATTCCTTGGGGGTGTAATGCTAACTGTAGGCTCTGCTCTGTCTGTGGCTTTATTAGACTTTTTGTTCACAATCAAACATAAAAATTTTTTTTAATTATTATTTTATTTTATGGGGACCATGAATGTACATATTAATCACAGGGTCCTGAAAATGAGTTGTTTAAATCCATTTTCTATATTTTGCATATTTTCTTGAGTTTTCAGACAATCTTAAAACTTTTTTTTGGCAGCGTTTACTAATGTGTGCATTGTGTCTCCATGGTAACTCCTAAACATTTCACCATTAGAGATACATGAAGATGTCACTGCAAAGTATCCATAGGCCATGATAAGTCTAGGTCTATTTATTTTATGGGCTACTGAAAGACACAGCATTGAAGCTAATATAAACTAGAAAAGCACTCAGAGAGCGCAGACCTCCGCCAAGCAGCTCAATTTTCAAAGTGATCCAGAATCCAGGATTTCTTCTGGATCATCACCAAAATCTTATCATCTGTTGGATTTACCATTCGGAACTTTTCCTGAAAATTTCATCAAGATCCGTCCATAACGTTTTGAGTTATCTTGCTAACAAACAAACAAACAAACAAACAAACAAACAAACAAACAAACAGACAAACTCAGGCAAAAACATAACCTCCTTGGTGGAGGTAATAAATGTAGAACAAATACAGTGCCATGGATTCTACCTGGACGACTGAGGGATTCTACACACAAATGCAATGCTGTTCTTGTCTTTCTCATTTAAGAAGAACGGAGCAAAAATGTTCTGTAGCCACTGCTGAAATAATCAAAGGTCAATAGGTTGGTGAAACATTTACTTTCTCCTGACCCTTTGAATGACTCAGAATGGACAGAAAAATATGCTGTTAACTTACATCATAGGCTATTGCTTTTAGATGAATGTACTCACTATTCAAGGACCTTTCTGCTTTCAATTCAGCTATTCACAACTTTTTTTTTTTTTTTTTTTACTGTGTGTGTCTCAATATAGACTTTAGAGTCACCCACCCTCTGTTCATATTGGTCAGGAGCACACGGGAGCACCTCCCCTTGCCCTGGAGCCAGACCCATTGTCCTGTACCTGAACACATCTGAGTCTACATTGGACTACTCCTTCCATCTCTGAGCCAGTTCTCTTATATTTGCAATGTGGAGCAGAGTGGCACTGCGTCCGCTGCAGCGGCTCTCAGTCACTCATCTGAATTTGAGTCCAACAAAAACTTTGCAGAAAAAGATGTCAACTCTTCAACGAGTGTATGTGACGCGACAAATACCACCTGATGGCCTCAAGATACTGCGAGAATCTGGACAGTGAGTTGTATTTTACTCATTTTATCCATGAATACACATTTGATGTATCTATCGATTCAAAAAGTTTGTAATCTGCCTTTCAGGGTCTGAAATATAATAATGTGCAGATATAATTGTGTGTTAAGGATCAGGGTTAATGGACAGATAGTACTGGTCTTATCTGGTACAGCTGATATATGTTCATGTGTGTTTTTCCAGAGTCCAGTTTGAACTGTGGGACTCTGATGACGTCCCAGTCCCCAGGAAAGAGTTACTCCAGAAGGTCAAAGGTGTTGATGGTTTGCTCTGTGTGCTCACAGAAAAGATAGATGCAGAACTTTTAGATGCTGCCGGTCAGTGGAAAACTGAAAACTGTGCAAGAATAATGATGAACGAAGCTTAAATATACCAATGTTGTGTTGTTCATCTGCAGGTCCAAACCTGAAGGTCCTCAGTACAATGTCCGTGGGATTTGATCATCTTAACTTGGAGGAGCTTAAAAAAAGGTGTTTTATCCATTATATTATTATGTGTGCATGCATAAACAAAACCTTTGGCACTTTGATTAAAACTTTGGTTGTCCAGAGGAATTCAGGTGGGGTATACACCTGAAGTTTTGACTGATGCTGTAGCTGAGTTAACTGTTGCATTGTTGCTGGCAACATCCAGAAGGCTGATAGAAGCCACACATGAAGCTAAAACGTAAGTTAGTTTCAACAATAAACAATAAACATGAACCCTTTAGACGTTTGAAAAGGCCATATTGTTGTTTGTGACAGGGGTGGCTGGGGCACATGGAGGACACTGTGGTTATGTGGATATGAACTGGCCAATAGTACAGTGGGCATATTTGGTCTGGGAAGAATCGGTACGAAAGCAACATTATAGATTTTACTAGAGTGACTATTCCAAAATGTGTTTTTTTTTTTTTTCATTAAAGGTGTGGCTATTGCTGAGCGTCTAGCCCCATTCAAAGTAAAAAGATTCATCTACACAGATGTTGCACCCAGGCCTGATCTTGCCAGTCAAATCAATGCAGAATTTGGTAAGAATTTTTATTTTCAAGTCTTATGGAATGCAAGGAGTGACTTCTCAAACTGTACATTATGAATTACCAGCTTACATGCTTTTTGTTCAGTCTCTATGGATGAACTAGCAAAGCAGTCAGACTTTCTTGCCATGTGTTGTGCTTTGACACCGGAGACAAAAGAGATCTGCAACAAGGACCTCTTTTCTAAAATGAAGAAAACATCCATCTTTATCAACACTAGCAGGTCCCTCTCCCCATAATTTGTTATGCACTGTAATATATATTGTATATACGCGGTTGGATATGTATTGTTCTTTTTATCTTCCAGAGGTGGTGTGGTGAACCAGGAAGATCTTTACGAGGCTCTGTATAGTGGGCAGATTGCAGCAGCTGGCCTTGATGTTACAGTGCCAGAGCCGTTGCCAACTAATCACCCACTGTTTACACTAAAAAACTGTGGTGCGTGTGCCAAAAACTCCAGTATTTATTTATCCGCTTAGATTAGACACAGCCCTTAATCTCTGTATGTTTGTTTTCAACAGTGATTCTTCCTCATATTGCTAGTGCCTCGTACACTACGCGTAATGCCATGTCATCTCTGGCTGCAAACAACCTGCTTCTGGGTTTACGTGGTGAACCAATGATCAAAGAGCTCCATCTGTGAAGAAAGCAGATGACATAACATAGCTCTTTATCAAGAGCTGACTACATATGGACAAAATATTTTTTAATTTTGTAAAGTATATCCTGCTGACATATGGAACAATATACAAGAAATAAATGTGTTTTTTTTCATTCGAGGGTTGCCCAAACTTTTTGCGTGACTCTCAGAGCTAAGGTGAAAAGATTACCCGTCTAACCGGAAAGTGAGAGGTTAGGGTTTCAAGCTTACAAAGAAAACTGCAACAAAAAATTGTAAATATTCCTTTTTTTTCAAATTATAATTTGTAATATGATTAAAAATAATCTATTTCTCATGTTAAAGAGTTGTATAAACAATTTCACACATTCATTTCATGATATAAACTCAAGTTTTAGATCCTGTAATGTATTTATATTTTTTATTAAATCATAAAATTCCCAGATACCCATTTCTCATAATTAATGCATTTTACATTACTTTTACATTATTCTTATTTAGAAACACCAGCTTTAAGTTTTATACTTACTTTGATAAAACATTATAAGGTTACCTCTATATCTGTATCATAATCAGTTAATCAGTTAGAATTAGTTGTTTCGCAAGATTGTTACAAATCACTGGTCAAAAGTATCCAGACTTCCCTGTGGCCATGAGGACCACACAAAGAACCGCAGCATTAAGACTAGATTTAAGGTGCAATTTAGAAATCGTTTTGTTCCAACTTACTAGGAGTAATTGGGCAATGGACAGTAATCATCTTGTGGGAGCCAAGATTATTTTATCATTACAAGACAAACATGTACTAGGAAATCCAGTATCGGGAGAAACCCTAGTGTGTTCATCTCATTTCTCATCATTGGATTGCTGCAGATATCTCAAAAAACACATTTTACCCTTTTTATATTTACAATGACATTGGGATTTACTGAGACCTCCAGAATTTGTACCCAGTTTTCATAACACTAAACAATTATTGAGAACATTGCCAAAAGTTCACTCACACTCGTGACATAAATTATTCATATTTACATCTGTTTATACATTTTCATCACAGTAAACAACACTCTGTTACTGTGAAATATACCTTGAAGTGCTTTGACTTTCTTCAATTCTTAAAATGTTTCAAGTAAGAAAGTATGTTCAAAGACAGTACGTGAACATAAACAACATACAGTATCTATCAAAGAATTGAATTAAATGAATCAGTTATACCAACGACTGGATACAGTTGAGTCAAGGGAAAGTATATATTATATAAGGCAGATTTTTTTTTCATTTAAGTGCACATTTAGTAAAAGAATGATTTTATCTTTATAATATATGGATGGAGGGAAGCAAATTTTAAGATCAATGTTTAAGTTCACAAAAGCGCATTTAAAAATAAATTACAGGACTTTTCATTGCACAGTGCACATAATTAATTAATTACCAGAAATCAAAGATTATTTGTAAAAATAAGTAGGAATAAGGCGACATAGGTGTAGACAATTGGCCTCAAACCCATAAACCCAGAGAGAGCTAGATTGAATTGCCAACTCCAGTCACAGTATTGTGGCTGGCAGAGACATCCAGCAATAAAAGCTGCTAGATAATCACAGACAACTCTGATAAAATGATGCAACTGAATGAAGAATGAAAGTGACAATAATAAACAAATGTAGTTCAGTTCCAGGAACAGCCTGAGGCTTAGAGCAGAGCATTGGACATGTTGCTGTTCTGCCAGCGCAGACAGGTGGTTTTGGAGTGCTTGTACAGGTGAGAAGACTGGCTAAAACGTTTGCCACATTTAAGGCAGGCATAGGGCTTCTCCCCAGTGTGAACTCTAATGTGTTTCTTGCAGTCTGTTAGAGTAAGAAAAGTTTTGCAACAGATTTTACAGGCATATTTCCGATCTCCCTCCACCACAAGGACATTATGTTCTGATAATGCCTTCTTGCACTTGGACAGGACATCAGCTGAGGCTCTAGTCAGGTGAGGGGGGAGTGGTGTGGCCCTGCCACTGTTCATGTCATACCCCCTTCCTTCACTGAGAAGGAGAGGACTTGTTAGAGAGGAGGAAGCAGCACCTTGGAGTACACCATTTAATCCTTCTTCTGCTATTTTAGGAGCAATGCGCCTGTAACCAGAATATGCTAAAGCAGTGGAGGATGGTCCAGCAGATCCCTGTGATGGATTCCCCAAAGTGTGCAGAGAGAGTGAACTGGAACGTTGAAAATCCATCCCAAAGCGTTCTACATGTGCTCCACTAGCCCCTGGTCCCCTAGGGTTAACCAAACTTTCATGCATAGGACGAAGGAAAAAAGAATCTGTTTGGAGGCCATCTCCAAAGCTTGCATGACTTTCAGTGCTAAGGCGAAGAGAAGATGACTGGCTGGAGCCAGACTGTTCTGCAGAGTCCCGACGAACCAGAAAGTGAGGGGTTACAGCTTCTCCGGTTGTGGTGTTTGGGAGGTCATCCTCTCCAGCAACAAGCCCTCCGCCATTGGTTGTAAAGTCTTTGGAACCTAGAAAACTTGATATGCAAAAGCCAGCTTTGGCATTCACACGGTTATTGCTGTTAATGCTTTTTAGCGGAAGTGAAGTGGACTGAAGTAATGAGCCTGAGCTCGGCTGTGGCTCAGAGGTGAAGCTGCGGTCACTGCTCTCTGGACTCAACTCCACTTTCTCCTCATCCTCATGGCCCACACGCTCAGTCGGGTCACTGGCTTCAGCTTGGGATGTCACATCACTGATTTCATCTGTGGGCTCTGGAGAACTCAGAGGCTCTTGTTTAACCACAACAACCTGTTGGAAAAGAAAGGTAAAGACAAAATCATGGACAACTTATTAAAAGAAAAATAAAACATCAGTTATATATGGCCAACTATGATAAATGTTACCTTGTGCTCCTCTTCTTCTGGTTCATCTTCTTCTGTTCCGACTTTGACTTTCACCTCTGCTCTGTTGTCCTGGTGCTCAAGGTCATCCATGTCTTCCTCTTTGCCAACCCCTGCCTGCATTCTCCCCATGCCCTCCGCCTGACAGTGCCCACTGTCAGACTGACTTGGCATTTGTGGGTCATCTTGTGACATGCCAAGGAAGTTGCCGTCTAGTTTGGCGTCATCGCCCAGTTTGTGTGAGTCAGGGGAAAGAATAGCACCATCTTCCCCTGCATTCACATGTTCATCTGCCAACAGCCCTAGGACAGGGTTAGAGGTGCACTGCCTCTGCCTATTTTGGTCTTCAGGAAGTCCCAGAGCGGATGACTTGCGTTTGTGAAAGCGCCTGATTGAATAGGAGGCTTTCTGATCTGTTCTACTGCCCACTCCTACACTCCTCACGCCATCATCTTCAACTCCATCCAATGCTGAGCTTACCAGGCTCAAACCCAGCTGTTGAAGCAAGAAGCTGCGTTGTAGTTTTGAACTAGTAGAATTTGCCACTAGGTTTGGATTCACAGCCAAGTCAGCCTGCTGCTGTTGTCGGTTACGCTGCTGATCTTGCTGAGTGTGATGAGAGGCTCTCTCAGAGGACGAGGACATGGGAAGCGTGCGTGTAGTCAGATAATGTTTACAAGCCTTCACTACATTATTTAGGTGCAGATGGGAGGCTGCTAACAGAACATCCATGACATTACTTTCACCTAGCATCAGAGTTGAGGTGTACATCATGTCCACTAGAGCAGCAAAAGCTTCAGCTGTCACCACCTGGGATTAAATACAATCAATCAGTACAATGACAAACTCTCATCATAGGTTATAAACATGAGCACTCACCTCACTATCCAGTTGGATCATGTTCATGCTCGCATCTCCATCCACGACAGTGAAAAGTGCCCGGAAGTGTGTGCTGCAGGCTGCCAACACAGACCGGTGGGCCTTAAAATGTCGACTGCCAACAACAATGACACAGTCGCACAGTTGCCCATGAATTCGTTGATAGTTCAGCTGCTGAAATATTTGCTCAAAATGTCCAGGGAAATCCATGTCCCTAAAAGAGGAGATGATTGTAAAATAAGCAGCGCCGTTACTGTGGGTTAAATTAAATATAATGTATGTGTATTTACAATGCTCTCTCTAATCGCCAATATCTTGCTGCAATAAAGGCAAAGAAAACACTAGCAAATGGAAATAAAGCTAAAAGAACCATCCACTCATTCACCTTTGATGTTAGCTTAATACTGGCTGTAACTAATCGTGCCGTTTTATTAGCTAAAACAGCCTTTTCACACCATTTATTACTTCTATGTGATGCGTCTAAACACTATTAACGAAGTTCGGGTTGACTAAACAACTGTAGCGTGTTTTTATCTCGTATTCTTTTGTGTATTTTGCACTAACCTATCGGGCCTTGTTGGTTGCGCGTAGACTCGGGTTTTCTCTGGCAATGTTAGTCTTCAGTAAATAAACAATCCTTCCACAAAGAGCTGACTTCTGATAGCGGATTCTGTATCACGACGACGCCATGCTATTTTATCATTATTCGATAGACGTGTCATTAAAATAAACTCAACTCAGACAGTGTTATTCAAAACAGACTCACATGATGGCGCTGCAAATCTGATTGAACACTAAATGTATTTCCACCGCGGCGTGTCGCACTTTCACAAATCATTGAATTCATTGAATATACATTTTTGTCCCGAGAAATAGTAGTAATAGTGTATTTTTTGCGTTGTGTTGTTATTTCGGCTGTCTTCCTGAGATGGACGAATCAAGAAAGAGTGCCTTCTCCCGATCTCCACCACAGTCCGTCGTGTCGGTAGAGGGCAGCACTGCGCTCCCTTTACAGAGTTTTTCTCAAACGCCAAAAAACAATGGCCGCCTCCTGTGGGATAGTGTGCTGTGAAGAAGAAGGCGAAGCTGATAAAGCAGTAATTGGTAATTATCTCATTATTCATCGAAGGTTGTCATCAGTTCGTTTTCCTACTTTACAGCAGGACTTACAATAATGTTGTTAGTTTGATTTGGTTGTATTCGAGTTATCACTTATTTCGACCCAAGCAGACTCTGATTGCATGGGAAATGAAGCTGGGAAGTTAAATTTAAGGAACAGTAGGCTATGTAGGCTGTGCTCTTACTGTTTTAACAATGCCACTACAGTCACAACTGAACGTGGGTATATAAACAGACAGGTTTTTCTCATTCTCATATGGACATGCCATGCCTCATGTGGAAGCTCAGAAAGAGGAGGAGAGGCTGCACTAGCACTGATTTATGATTGTCTTGGGTAGTGAGGATTCAGATTACAGAGCCCTTTTTGGTTTAAACAAACTGGACTTCAGCTTTGAAACTGGTAACACAAATGATAAATATTCTGAACCAAAAAAAACAACAACACCAAATTGTAACAAACAACAACATGTTTTTGTAATGAAGAAGAAATCTGCACTACAACTGTTATTAGTAAAAGCAATATATAAATTAAACATGTCTATCTCGTATGGGGACTGAAAGAGGTCTAATGTTATCAGAATCTTGCATATTGTCCCTTTTGATGCTTTTTGTTTGTTCTACGAGACATCTAATGGACTTCTTTTATTCTTAGTGCAATTTTCAAATGGAAGTGTTAAAAATCCAGAAAAGCTTCAGTTTTCTATGTTCAAGAACACAGATGAAAGAAACCCCAGGAAGAAAAGCAGACGCATATTGGTGAGAGGTTTAAATACCATTAAGTGGGACTTTGATTTGTATATTTGTTGTTGACAGAGATCTTCATTTCTCTCCTTGTTTAGGTTGCTGAATCAGACAGACTGTCATATGTGGGTGACAACTTTGGACCAGGTTCCATGAAGTGTAATAACATTTGCAAGTAAGTTTCAAAACTATTGAGAGGAAGTGAAGTGGTCTGGTATATATTGCAGTAATTGTAGAGTTAACATTTCTTTCAGATATTATGTTGGAGTTTTGAACAAGCAGACAATGCAAATGGAGGTTCACAATGCTCAACTGTTTAATTTGCAACCAGTTATTCCAGGTATAGACAAAATCCTGTAATATCATAATTAGTACAGCTTTGTGTAATGTTTATATTTACTCTCTGGTTCTTTTTTACACCTAGGAGAAACTGATGCTGCAAAATCTAACGACACAAATATGACCTACAGAGATAAGGTACTCTGATAAGATTACATTACAAGATAATTACATTATTGATCATGTATAGTAACCCACCGTCTTTGGTTCTTAAGGTTGACTCTCTGATTGAGGCTTTTGGTACAAACAAACAAAAGAGAGCTTTGAGTTCTCGAAAACTGAATCAAGTTGGCAGTGATGCTCTACATCATGCAGTCACTAAAGCAGCGGACACTTTAATTGAACAGAAGGGTCTTGAGAGTAAGAAACAGAATCACCTGCATCTTATGAATGCATGTTCACAATGTACTTTGTCAGTGGTATTTACTTCACGCTCTTATTTTTTATTGTTTGTCTTTTTTTCTTTAGTCCTTCAACAAGAAGTGGTAGAAACTGAGTACCAAGGAGATGCTGCATTGCACCTACCCCCCTGTAATGCAGAGGCAGATAAACCAGAAAATGTTTATGCATTTGAGGATCGTATCCTTTCCAATGAATTATTTAGGCAACCCTCCCCAAAAAATCAATAGTTTAGAGTTTCATTCTTAATGGTGACAGTATTGACCTCGGTGGAGTTATCTGCTTTGAGAGATGTCGGTGCCAAGATGGCAGCACTCACTCCAGAGGAACTACAGAAGATGAAGGATGCTGGAGGGTCAGACATTTGAGCAGTACACATTTTGAAGCTAAAATTCTGCAATGTTAATTCTGCTTTACATTCTCTTTTAAAAGGTATCTTTGTGTTATAAATCACTTGGAAAATCTCCCAAATGGTGAAACCAGAGAAAAAATTCTTTGTTGCTCCTTCTACCTTTCCATGCTCATCAAACTGGCTCGACAAAAAAACATCAACCGAAAGTGTAAGTTGTACTAATCTTCCTGTGTTTAAATAACAATTTGTATCTAAGGCTGCTGTATTATGGTTAGTTGGACAAGAGGAAGAATGCCCGCGTATTATTCAGAACAAACTGATGAGGACATTTTCGGTGGAAACTTACAAAAATGGCAGGTAAGTTCAAATGAATGGATTCAATGGTCAACTGTCAATGAGAAATGCACTGTATGTGACATCACTTAACCCCTTGACACCTGAATTATTTTTCCAATATATAAAAACACACTCAAAATAAAGGTATTTTTGGGTTTGTCACAGATATGACTCCAGGCCAAAGCAGATCACTTTTGTCCTAAATACAACAGAAAAGTATTGTGAATTTGCATTGAATCCCATTTTTAACATTATACCCTCATTTGGACCTTGGCCTGATGTTGCATATTTGTAACAAACTTTTATTTTTTTTCCAATTAGTTATTTAGGAGGAAAACTGCAGCATATTTTGATTTTGACCCAGTTTGACTCATGTTGCGAATTTACACCAGTTGTAAATGACCTATTTACACATAGCAAATTTGCAGCTTTTTTCAGCGATCTGCAGCTCCCACTCAAACCTGTCCCATGAGAAACAAATGCTGTAATGATGATTCATAATGATTCACACCAGGCATTAAGGGTGTAAACAAGCCCATAGGTTGTGTTCATGTGACTATCAGATTGCAGATTTATCAACGTTTATAGTTAATATTTTTGCATGTAGCAAAAACTGGCATAATTTTTTTTAGTCAGCACAAATAAGCAAATGAGAAGTACTTTCACATATCACAATATTCTGACACTAAACTGTGTTGTATAGAAAGTCGGTAACTAAATATAAATGCTGAGCTAACTAACCCTTTCTTCTCTGTAGTGTTCAGAACATGATTTCTTCTTCTATGCGAGCAAAACTTTCGGCGTATAGCTTGGCTCTGCTACTGCATATGAACTTCATGACTGCCAATCTAACGCTACTGCACCGTGATCTGGGAATTAAAGAGGCCAAGTAAGAGATAAAAATGATAACATTGAAGCTTATTATTCACTCCATGTCTTTACAATAAACTCTGCCCCTTTCTGACAGAATGATTGAGGTGGCCAAATCAATGGGGCTAACTCTAAGCAAGTCGCCAAAGGTCAAAGGAGAAGCGTCACTGCTGGATGAGTACAAGTATGCTACACTTGTTTTACCTCTGGTCAAATATGAGAAGTTCACAGAGCAACGTAAGCGCAAGAAAATGCGTTGAAGCAAAGAGAGTAACGAGAAGTTAAACCACAAATTTTTATTAATAGAAACAAATAAAATGTTGCAATTGTTCAAGATACAAAAAGTGTTGTCATCTGTCAATCTTTTTATTAGAAAATATCTACCTTGAATAAAAGGTATATCTAGGCACATAAGACGTCACATATTGCACACAAAGTTTTCAACTGGCTCTCACAGGTCATGTCTGTGGAGGCTGTTGTGCTCTACTAAAAGGGATGTTAATTTATGAAAAATGTAGTGGTTTATAATAAATAAAAGTTAACACAATATAAATATTAAGACATTGGAATGGTACAAGCCAACTTTTGGCATTTTCTTTGCATAACAGACTCACTATAAATATTCCTGGTCACTGATTACAAGGCACAGATCAATGGTGTAACATGGTTGAATGCAACTCCTGCTTGGCTAAACCGAATTGTGTAGTTCCTTAGCAGGGAGCCATGAAAGTGCACAGATGAAATAGCTACTTAAGATAAACTGCATTCAACATTTAAAAGTTAAAGCTCAAGTGTTCTTGATTATAATGTAGTTTTTTTAAAATATAGTTGGCAATTACAACATTACAAAAAGATACAGTCCAACATTTAGCAATATTCTTGGTTTTATCGGGTTGAGGATCACAAAGATATCCTCCAGCCCAGTGTACAGCAGTTATCAAAAACGGAGATTGTATTGTCATGATCAATAATTGATTAAGAAATACTAATCTTTCTTTGTTAAATAATTGTGTTGTATCATACAAATAATGAGGTGATGTATTACCTTTATGTTTGATGGTCACTTTATCAGAAGTGTCACACCAGTGTGACTGGTCTTTATCAGCTATTCTTTCCATGTTAGTCAACTTAAGGTACTGTTTATCGGACTGAAGTCGTGGGATTTTCAGTTTGAAGAAAAAACATAAAGGAAAATGTTCATTCAGTCCTGACAAAGAACCCAAATGCCAGTGTCTTTTTTTTGATAATTTCCTTGGACTGGGACATTTACGAATAATCAAACATCGATACGAATACAAACTCTGGATCAATATAGATCAGTAAACAAGGCCGTTCCACTTTGAATTGACAGAGCTTTCCTATTGTCCCACACACAAAACTCACTTCTCCAACAAGGAGTGTGATCAGTCAGATCAGTCATTCAAGTTGTCATGTGACAGTTCTAACAGTTAAAACATGCAAATAATACATAACCTCTTATTTGTCTGCTATAGATAAAAAACAAAATTATTATCACTCATTAATGATCTCCAGAATTCAGAGGATAGTGCAAAACATGCTACCACTGTGGCATCCATTCTCTACAGTGGCACTTATCCTGTTTGTCATTGAAATTCCAAGTCGTGAAGGATACTGAGATGAGGAAAGGCCAGAAGGAGAGCTGGCTTGTGGACGAGGGGGAGGATTTTCCAGTATCCAAGCAGAAGCAAATGTATTGCTGTAACATGGATAAATAAAATCAGTAATACTGCACCACTATACATAACAAAGAATAACATAAAAGCATACCCGTTATTATGCTTGATAATACTGTTGTTGCGTAAGACACAGCTCTCATTGCCTGGATCCACGTATAGCAGAGTTTTTTTGTTTCCAGGATGTCCCTGGAATATGACGTTGTCGTGGACAACACCTCTTACAGCGCCTAGTAAAGCGATTCCACAGCCCTGTGCTGGTTGAACACGATTGCGCAAAACCTGAAAAAGAGCCAATTTGTGTAAATCTTTTAAAAACATCTTACAATGGATGTAATATGACACAGGATACCTTAATATCGGCATTTCCAGACACCTGAATCCCATATCCACAGTTTCCAAGCATGTCATTCTCCACTATCTGTCCGTTGCCACAAAAAATAAGTCCATGACCTCCATTTTCATAAATGCCGTTTCCTCGAAGTTCCACTCGACTGTCCTTCTCCACTGCAACACCGCCTCGGCCATTTTCCAAAATGCAGTTTGCAACAAGTCGAGTTAACTGACTGCTCTGTTGGACAGCAATGCCAGTTCCACGGTTACAATTCACAAGGTTGCTAAATGCATTGAGTGGTTCACTGCTCTTCACATAAAGTCCAACAGCTACAAACAGAACAACAAAAACAACTGAGTTGAGAGGGAGAGTTTTTTTTTGCCCCTTGTGTGGTATAAATAATTTACCTCCATTGTAGCTCATGCAGTTACCCTCCACTATTGCCACACTGATGGAGCGCCGGGCAGAATGGCGTTCATCCTCGCTGTCCAGATCACTCTCCCATGCAAACAGCTCCCCCTCCTCATTAAGGTTTTCCTGACCGTCTCGTCCTTCTGCCTCTACTCCTCTTCTCTCCCCATTAGCTCCTCCGTCTCCCATGCCATCCTGCCCTGGCCAGTTTCCCTCTCTCACTTCAATGTTCTCTGGATCCTTCCTGCAAAATACTGCCAGCCCATACATGCAATTATGGGTGATGAAGTTTCCTAAGAGTTGTGGGAGGCTGGATGACATAACCCACACACCACATCCTTTATTACCTACAGAACAAAACATGGGCAAGGTTAGACAGAAACTGGGAAATTATCTACATTTCTTTCAATTAAGTTTGCAACAAAAGTGAAGTTGACATACAGTAAACATGATTTCCCTCAATAAGGCCACGACCTCTTTCTCCCACCACCACGCCATCTGAATAACCATGACAAATATAGTTATTCCTCAAAATCGGGTCTCCTCCTCGGCGGATGTCAACACCACCCCACTGGTTCTCTCTTATCACATTGTCTGGAAATTGCACACAAAATTACCATACAGTCTTAAATAAGAATTTACAAATACACAAATATTTAGCAGGATGGGCAAACCTGTTATCAATCCTCTTCCATTCTCATTAATGGCAATCCCTGCTGCCTGGCCCTGAAAAATGTGATTCCCACTAGGAAAATAAGGAATGTTGTTACATGAGTGAGTCTAAATCTAATCTAGTCTAATCTAATTAGACATTTTATAGACAATACAATGTTATCTTTTTATATTTATTTTTCTACCAACCTAACCACAGGGTTCCCACTAAAAAGTATGTATACACCAGCCTCTTTATTGTTATAGATCAGGTTGCTCCGTATGGATCCCTTTCCATTTCCAAGTACCACAACACCAGAACGCAAACCACTATGTATTCGGTTACACTAGATTAAAAAACAGAAAAATTGAAATTATACACACTAAAACATATATTGTGACAATACTTGGTATGGTATATATGTAATTTACTCCAGAATGTAACATTTTTAAATTTCACTCACCACAATGATAGGGTTTGCCCCTTTTCTAATGTCTAGTCCTGCTTCCCCATTTGAGTGGATGTTATTTTCTGCAATAAGACCCTGAGCTGAGAGGCGCAAAAACACACCAGAGGCCCGGCACTCGCACACTTCGTTCCTCAGCATTACAATCTATAATAACGATAATGACAGGGGCAGGGACAATTAAACCTTTCAAAGTGAATACAGAGCCCAATCTTTAGGTTATTAAAATGTAACTTACAGTGGAATTTTGAATACATCGAACAGCATAATTTAGCCCACGAAAAACATTGCCTTCCAGCCGAGCTTGTCCATAATTGGACACATGGACTCCTCCTTTTCCATCTCTAAAGAGGCACCGTCTGAGGATGCATCCTAGAGTGGATGCTGCTAGCATGTTAGCCTCTGGATCTCGCTCTAGTTCTTGTTGAAAAGTGAGAGGCTCTCGTGTTTCAGATGGTGGATCAGGACAAGAAGCCCGTGGAAGGGAGCCATCAGTCCGGGGCTTCAGTAGATGGGACAGGCCGTGATGGTCACATGGGATTTTGTAATCCAAAGTAAAAGATATGCTTTTATTTCCCTTTTCACTGTCTAGATTGTCATCCTCTGCCTCACTACGCTCACCGTCACTCCATCCATCTTCAATGACTGTGCTGTCGCAAACAGCTTCTAACACAACCTTCTTCTGCCATTCTTCTATGCTCATAGAGTTCTTATTATTGCATCCTGTGGGATGGGGCCCAATAGAGGATAAGGAATTAGGTTTAAGATTGCCACTATTCTCTGATGCAAAACAAGTCGGAAACGTCCTTGTCAGGGCAGCCAAGTACTTGCAAGCCCAGTTCCTTTCTGATGTAGGGGGGCCTTCAACTGTTACCGAGGCTATATCACTGCCTGAGAAATCACAGCTGTCCAGTAAACTAAGTGCAACTCCTATTAAATGGGCAGAACTGCTCTGCGAGAAGGAGCAGAATCGAGCCTGGCAAGTTCCTGGTCCACGAATTTGTAACTGAGCTCCTTCAAAATTGCAGTTATCTAGTTGAACGTGTCCCCATGATGTCTGGAAGAAAGAAAGGAAAAGATTCAAGAACGTACAATACTGAACCATGTTTATACAGTGTATACAAGTGACAATAAACAAGTTATTTACCTTATAGACCACTGTAGAAAACCATGGTGGCATGAAGACTAGATTACATATCCGGGCAGTAGGGCATTGTTGCTCTATACAAACTAAGAGGGCCACCTCACCTAGAGTCCCCAGTCCTATCAACTCCACAGGCACTTTTATAGCCAATTCAGCCTGCTCCTCGTACACTCCTGGGTGGAGAACAACACGATCATATGGACCAGCTACACCAAGAGCGCCACGTAAGGTCTCAAATTCACATCCTGGTCCAACATGCCAAATCCTGCGGTCTTTCCTGCGGCGAAAAAAGACCAAACAGGCAGATGATTGGAGCTCTGGTCCATTTTGAGTCCATGTACGGGTGGCCAAAGAGTGCTGTTTTAGAGCCTCTCTCCAGGACGGGGGCTCTACATGAGGCTGACTGGGCCAGTTGGGATGTCTGCACTCTGAGCAGTCCAGGCACAGTTGTCTCCAGCGGGTGTTATCCAAGGACAGCACAAGCTCTCGCCAGGCTCGGCACACCTGGCAGCAGCGCCCCAGGTCTGGGAGTGGAAGATAGGCCAAAATAAGCCTCCAGAGCTCCACAGGGAGGCTGCCCACCTCCATGGCAGCAGCGACACCAGCTGGGAACTCAATAATGGGAGCTGCACCTAGAGACGAAGCACAGTCACACATTAGCGCGAGCAGGCTATGTAATAACACAGTGTGTAAAAAAAAATAAGTACGTTTATATGCCTATAGTATATATTACCCTAATATTAAACACGATCCAAACAACGCGTAGCTTACTAAAGCCTGGTAGAAAACAGACCCTAAAACATTATTACAATTCTATTTTGAGGATTACATTGTTGACTGCCCAAAGACAATTAATCTATCCACAAATTAACTTAAAACATGTGCGACATCCCTATGGCTAGCTTCAGCGTTAACAATTTTACACTGTAAGACATCTCAGTCAGCTTATACGAGTCATAGCTAGCCTAGTTGTATCAACATATGTCTAAATTCCACACCGTCCAGTATTTTTCATGTCTGTCATTGCGACTTTCATCCCCAGGCGATCTGTGTTTATTCCAGTCCGCGAAGATGCAGATGTTCTGAAATGATGTTGAGCCTCCGTTAGTTTACGGCAGGAGGAAAAATGAGAGCGGTGACATCTTCCGCTTCCTACAGGATACGTAAAAGTCGTGGAAACAGATCTACCAATGACAGTGAGACCTATATTATTGTTATTTTAATAGATCCATGACCTATAGATTCTATGAACCTATGTAATTAAAAAAAACAAACATGTAGCTTCATTGTTGGCCAGTTATGTTAATGTGCTGTGCCGACACTTTTCTTCTAGAGGGTAGATTTAACTTTTCATTTTTCACTGAGTCACAGTCTGACTCAAAATGCAGCATGTGATAGAATAGCATGAGTTTCATACAGTAAGCTTATAGGCTAAACGCATTTACCCCGGCCATGTTAAAAAAAGAGATTTTTTTTTTTTTTTTTATATTGGTTTACATGGAGCTACCAGCAGATGGCAGTATCACAACTCTGGGCTGGTATCTGTTCAACAACAATCCATGATACATGCACAGCACGTGTTTTTTTTTTGGGTTTTTTTTTTACTTTCCCCCAAGTGCTCTGTTAGTTCTGGGTAAGTGCCACGACAAATAATGTGGAAAGTGCACGTACTCTTAATAATATAATTTCTGTTTTCAAGACCCATAGACATCAAACGATGCATTAACCTATATTTTAAACAAATATTTGCATGCCTGAATGATGATTTTTATATTTTGCAGACTCACCCAACGGTCCTTGATTTGCAAAGGACTGTTACGACAATAAAAAGTAGAGGAATGATATTGTTTAATACAATGATATATAGACACTTCATTCTATTTAGTATATACAACATTACAAATGTAGATAAAGCCTCTGATGGATTTCGCACTATCCCTTTGTTGGGGATTTAAAGTATTTACCTGCAAAACAAGAACAGAAAACAGATCTTCAAGTAACACTGCCTTTTTTCAGTGTGTATTTCCATCATGAACATAGACTCAGCCCTCTTATCACAGTTTCAACTTAATGTTTAACTAAATTCCCGAAAGGCTGGTGCTTTTTTTTTTTTTTTCTCTCCAGTAGAAGTAATATGGTAATAAACACCACCACCGTGTTGTATGATAAAAACATTAAAGCTGGACTTACTTTTCCGATTTCTACTCAAGATTCTTTTGACCCATTTGGCACTGGGGTCAAGGCAAATTTTCTGTCCATTTTTTTTAAGAGTGGCACTGTAACACAAAGCACATGACTTAAAGGTGCACCGTGTAACTTATCTGTTGGAGGGTCCATCACCTGCTTGTTTCCATGGAGATGTGCTTAAAAGTATGGCCATAAATGTATTAATCTCCATGGAGACTTGCAAGACAAATTACAGATTAGATTTGTGGAGAGGCAACCCCACTCACAGTAAGAATGGATGTTTTTGAGCAATAAATAACACCTGTAGTTGAATAAAAGCAAGACAGATTAGTTTAATAACAACAATTTAACCCAAAGCATTAACATCTCCATGGAGACAAACAGGTTGCTGACCCCCTCCAATAAAGTTACATGGTGCACCTTTAAACTAGACAGATCAAATGAAACTGAAAATAATATTTACACAATCTCCATTTCTGTGCAGTGAGAGTTGGCTGGATGCACCTCCACCTTTCCCAAGTGGCGGCCAATGCGCTTTGACTCCTTCTGAATACACTGGCATCGTAGATTCAAAGCTTGATCTTGCACAATAACTGAAAAGTGAGTATCAAGTTTTACTACAACAGAAGCAAGACACTTTTAATGTTTAACTTTTCTCAATATGATTCACTGTTTTTATCTTTACTGTATTATTTGTTTATTGCTCTTGAAAAGTATCTTTGAGTATCCTGAAAAGCACTATATAAATAAAATTATTATTATTATTATTATTATTATTATTATTATTATTATTACATTTGCCATTACTAATGCATGTCACTCACCTTGAGATACTGTCAGGAGAAGCAGCAGCACTACTGTAAAGACAAGAGACATGCCTACACTACCAGATCTCTTGAAAATGCAATATAAAACTGATAGACTTCTCTTTATATTTTGCGGACTTGCAAGACAAGTCCTGTCACAAACTTTTTTTTTCTTCATTCCTTATTTTCACTTCCTGTGTTAACTTGCTGAGAACAAAAGCAACTTTTACCAGCCGTGTTATAAACTATACAAACATAGCATGAGCTAGATTTGATACTCTGAAACACATCTGAAATTATACTTGTAGTCTTATACTGTTTTAATAGCTCAAACAAATACATAGCTACATATGCAAAGAACGGTAGTGATAAGCTACCAGTCCAGGCCTGTTGAAAATGACGTTTTGCATGCGTGGAATGTTAAGTCTTACAAAGCCCCTGAGCTTGAGGCAGACACTATCTCACAGTTTATAAACAAAAAGAGTTGTTAATCCTCTAGCCCTCCTTCAAACCCTCTAACATTTCCCGTATTCTCTTCTTTTGGCCCTTACCCCTGTATAACCTCCCGTAAGGTCTATTGAAACCAATTGTTTTCCATCCTTGCTTAAATTACTGTGGTGTCAGCCTACTTAGCACAATATCTCTTGCCTTGTCAGTAATCACTATTACAGCACAATAAAGAGATGGAGCAATAATATGTCATGTGTGAATCATTTGTGTTTTTCCCAGCTCCAACATTCCACATCAGCTATGTTTCTGGGATCAGTATAGATGTATAGATAGATTTACACAACAAAATCCCAAATTATGATATTAAATTATTTGAATTTTGCTCTGTTTCAAACACAGATTTAGTATTTGTATTTAGTAATTTATTAGTCATCAAATCCTAGACCTTAATAGCCATAGAAACTATTGAAAATATGTGTAACAAAGGAAATTCCATTACTCCAACTGATTAAATGAAAACACTGCACTGAAATATGACCAATGAGTACATCCTCAGCATGTACTGCATGGCATCAGGTGAGGGACCGGTTCTGTCTGAACCAGGTCCATGAGAACATTGCTCTTAAACAAACAGAAGTTTGATACTTGTTAGCTAAACTTATGGAGAAACAGCACTGTATGATGACATCTAAATAATGTTACAAGTGGACCTATTTGTGTTACCTACATTATTACTTCCACTTTTTTCTTGGAAGTTTTTGATGACTACGCAGGGAAGTTTTGAAATATCCAAATGCTATAAAATATATTTCATCATATTTCCTTTTCATGTGAGGAAGCCTGAGCCTGTTGTTACGGATATTTAGAAGATGGTTTAATCCTCTGACATTAATGTATTATAGCTCTTATAAAAACACGTATGACACTGCTTCCCACTGAAGTCATAAAGTGAATAAGGTGAAGTCATAAACTGGCAACAGGTTGCCAGTAACTGACTGTAATGTAGTGATGCCATAGTGAAAAAGTAAAATTACGGCAGTATTACATCTTATTTTACAGTAATTTGCTGTAATTTATATACTTTTTATTTAAATTAAAAACATCAGAATATTAACATGTTTTTTTTTCTTTTTTTTCCCACTTTATTGAGTACACAAGATCAAACTCAAGTACTACAATACAATTAAACCCTGATCTATTTCAAATGTGTTCCAAAAATTATACAAACATATTCATCATTTATACATGATTTGGGTTTGCCAGTGGGGCAAAACATTACTCTTAGATTATCTGCTTTAAAAGAGTATCAGATCTGTTCATGAACCTTTTACTCCGGCTCAGTACTAATCACCCATTACATTCCTCTTTTTTTTTTACTGAGATGGTTTTACTGGTATAAAATTCACCAGTATTGGCTACAATAAAGACCAAAGTATACACTTGAACAAAATTGTTAGTGTGTTGATAAATAAATACAGCAATAAAGGAGACTTTGATCCCTCTGGAGTTACTCTGAAAAAAGACCACAAGATTTCATCATTTACTATTTCTCATGTAAAACAGAAGTCAGAAATACACAAGAATATACATAAAAATACAGATACTCTACTCACCAATCTGCTAACAGTCCACCTCAAAGGAATGCTCAATACAAAATATTAGTCAATATAACTTAAGTACAAACACTGAATGAACTAAGAACTGCATTTCTCATACATGCATTTTGTAATAGTTCTTTACCAAGATATCCAACTGCTCAAATTACTACTGTAATACTGACTTACAGTAGTGTCTTTTAGGTTTTATTTGCTTTATTTGTCAATGAATTATGACTGGTTCCCTCCTAATAACAGAACCTGGTAGAAGCATTGGCTATAGGACCAGGACTAAATGAGATTACTGAGAAAATTTTGAGAACATTTTGACATAGCTGAACAATAGCTTTCACTATTTAATTTTGTTTAACTAATAACTTTTGTGTTTCTAGTGATATATTGTAAATGGGAAAACAAAAGGTAAATATACTTTCTAATTTTCCCCCATGAATAACAGAAATACCTTTTGTTCTGTCTTCCATCCACTGTTAATTGAATCTCTCCTGTGACTGGTCAATTTTCCCCCTAAATCCACTACTGTAATAGCCTACTACAGTATCAGTACTTTAATATTTGCAGTATATGTACTGTCATTTTTACGGTGCCATATAGTTTACTGTTCCCAGTACTTCACAGAAACTTTGCCAATTACGGTAAAGTACTGTAAAAGTAGGCAGTGATATATATGTTTAAATGTACTTCATAAAAAAGACTTTTGTATCACGTGAAAACCCCATGGAAAGTGGTCACATGTGTCCATTGGGATTTTACTTGCTAACCACAATATAACATGATATTGTCACACTTCCTTTATTTTAACACATTTTGCCTGGGTCAATCCTCTACCAATTTGTAATAGTCTAATATGTTTGCTTTTACTTTCACAATCTTCTAAGATTGTCTAGAATAATGAATGATGAGTTGATATGAGCCAAAACCACAAGACGAGTCATGCTCAGTAAGTTGCAACTTTCTACTTACTTCTTTTCTAAAAAACGTCAGGGGCAAATGAATCCTTCAGGGACGTGTTTGAGCTTGAGGACAAAGTGATGTCAGGTGTATGCTCCATAAACTCATTGGCATTCTGTTGAAACTGTAGAAGCACAGATCCTGAGCCAAATATATGATATGAAGTGAGAGTGATGAGAGATAAGTGTCTATTACTAAGTAGAACAAAAGTAAAAATATTAGAAAAAGTAACACCTACGCATAGGGTAATACTGAAATTTGTTGTCACGATTATTTATGAGAATAATATTTAAATTAAATAAAATCATTGAGATTAACGATTATATCACTATAACTAGTTTGAAAATGTTATGGTTATGAATAATTATAATTTTAATATTATAAATAGATTCTATATTTAAACAATGGTCCTAGCATTGTCAGTGTTGGGAAGTTAACGTATACTGAAAATTCTGAATACTCATTTTGATTAACTGTTTTCTGCTGCAGTTAATCTTTCATTTGGTGGTATTCAGAATACAGTTACTTTTCTAAAATCAAATGAATACTAAAGGAAGTCTAAAGTCTAAATACTTAGCAGTACTTGATCATGCAATTTTGGCTTTTAACTCCACAGAAAACACAGCTCTCGCAGTGTGTGTGTGTGTGATTTTTTTTTTTTTTTCATCTCTAATTGGACATAAATTAATGTGTATCAAACAGGGCAACAAACATCATGCTGTTTGTAACTATATCTCATGTTTTTCACTATAACAGAATGCAACTGTAAAAGTATTCCAAGTATTCAGAATAGAGTACTCTGATTGGCCAGTGAAATACATTATAAAATGCAGTCTAATGCAGGTATTCAGTATTCTGTAACTAAATACGTTTTCAAAGTACTTTGCTAGAAAAACAAACAACAATGATCTAGAAGAGAAAGTCATGGATAAGAAGCTTTTTTTGCTACTTATTTTGAAATTATTATTACCATTTATACTTTTGCTCTTTGTTATTGTAATATATTGTAATGTGTGAGCTACTCTGTCCTAATGATTTCCTTTGTGGACCAGTAAAGTTTGTCTAAGTCTTTAAAATGGGATTCTCTTTGTTGACGATTATCACGATTATATAAAATGCCCCACAAACGTTAATTGTCTACCCTTTTATCATGATAAATAATATTATTGTTCATTGTCCCATTCATAGATGTACCATTTTGAGCTCACCTTCCTTTCTCTTGGTAAAATATAGCATTTATTTCTCAAGGATTTTTTGTTTTTTTTTACAATATCAACATAAGTTTAGTGGTACTTTGTTTAAATAAGTAAATATTGCTTTTTTCAATATAAACTTGGGAAATTACTTTTTTGAATAGAGTCACATTGGTAAATCACAAATGACAAAGCCCTTTAAAAAATAACGTTACTTATCAATCCACAAAAAATTCCCACTCAAGTTGCAACTGCCCCAAATTGTGCAATACCAGAATGAGTCATTCTGCCATTGGCTATAAAAGAGCAACTCGAGCGCTCACTCTCCACAAGCACAACTGCACAAGAGCAGCAGTGGCAACAAAGAGAGTAGAAGACCATAACCTGCAGTTTGTTGTTCAACTTTCTGAAGATTTTTATCCACCTCAAATAACAAAAATGAAGACCCAAATGATTGCTTGCCTTATGGTACTCCTTGTTTTCTTGACAACAAGTGAAGGTAAGTCTTTTTAAACAGTCAGCATCATTTTGCATGATAAATACAATGAATACTTTTACACTTTCTAACCTGATGTCCTTTTGATTGTTTGAAGGGATGAGTCTGGGGGTTGAGCTGCACTGCCGCTGCATCCAAACAGAGAGTAAACCCATTATCCGTCATATAGAGAAGGTTGAGCTCATTCCTGCTAACTCTCATTGCGAGCAGGCTGAAGTCATGTAAGAATATATATAAAACTGTTATATGAAACATTTTTGAAAACACAAAAGTCTGATGTTGGTTTGCTTAATGTGTGCAGTGCTACGCTGAAAAGGACTGGCCACGAGGTGTGCCTTGACCCTCATGCTCCCTGGGTGAAGAAGGTCATTCAAAAGATTTTGTCAAGGTAAGATCTTAAGATGTGTTTATAAATATACACAAATACACACAAAACTGTTACTTATTTTTTATTAACTGTAATTTTTCTTTCTCTTATTTTCTACAGCCAAACACACTGAACCTGTGTGAATTAATCTACTTCTTTCATTGCACAAAAGAAACTTTCTGTCAGTTGATGAAGGGAAAGACACCCAAGGCGTTTAACAGTACATTATTTATTCACTCCACACTCCGTGATGGTAACCCACTGTTGTAGCCACAGCTGTCCTGAGTCAGACTGACAGAAGTGAGGCTGCCATCGACCACTCTGACCATCACCACCACCACCACTACCACCACCAACACACACCACATTCTTACTGGGCAATATGGATGAAGGACCTTGCCAAAGGACACAACACCAGTTTTTTGCCACTGGTGCCCCACTGTGCCACCTGATATACCTAGTCGTCTCTCATCCAAGTACTAACCAGGAATGGCCTTGTGAGGTCAGGCTTTGACAAGCCACTGTGGCCGGAATGTCAGAAAGCCAATGTATCAAACAAGCTGGTCTTGTCATTTCTGAAAAAAAGTGCTTTCTGTAATTTTAAAAAAATATATTTATTTATTTTTTAGGAAACTAGTATTATAGCCTATTTATTTCAATGTATTTATAGTAAATGTCTTGTGTCAGTACTTGATGATTGTTTAATAAAATGTGTAAAGACATTTTGCTTTACGTTTGTCATCTAGAAGCATACCTTTTAGTTCATAATAAGGCACACAAAAGGCTAACGGATCATGAATAGTCAACAAAATGTATATTTTTGTTATTTGTCCTGCGTCCTAATCAAACAATAAGAACTCTGCACACTGCTTTGTTTAACTGAGGTCCAAAGATATAATCAAGGAATTAAGTTCAGGCTTTATCAGTCATGTCACTGTGAACAACGTGCTAATGTGTGGACGTAGCATACACAAATAGTCTATTTTATGTAATTAAAACAGTCTAAGAGTTTAAGATTCAGTTCCACTGTGCACATTTGTGTTGGTCTTATTGCTGACCTGTGTGGGATGCAGGGAAAGGGGCGGGGCTCCGTGCACAGCCGGTGGTAGGTGCGCTGCGCTGTAGTGCGGCGTATGATGCGCGCAGAGACTCCCCATTTGCAGCAACGGACGGACGGACGCTCCAAACAAAACCACTGAAATGCACGCAAAATGCTGCGCTTACGAGCCGTGACGAGCGCTTGAAGGAAAACAAGATCCCTGCAACACTACGGAACCTTACATCTTTGAAGCACAGCTCAAGACAGTAGGCTACCTTTTTGTCGCAGGAACCGCTGATGCGTTTCGGCTGTGCATGAATCCTTGCCTTTGGTCTACGGGTCCAGGACACAAACCGGGAGGTGTCGTTGACAGGCGTGCGAGCCAGTGCGTGTGGAGGTGGATTGAGTCAATTGTCTATTGAGTAGACCCCGCATCTCCGCTCACCTTTGGCACCTCCTTCAGGATGGCGTTAACGATCTGCACGAGGTTTACCGATGAATATCAGCTGTTCGAAGAGCTGGGGAAGTAAGGGCATGTTTTTCCCCTCATCTGGCATCAATCTGTATGAAATGTCAGTCTGTTATGTAATAGGCCGCCTTGGCTTAGGGACGCGGGATCCAGGCTCTGTGTGTTGCAGTGTTCCGTTTGTGTTCTGCTGGTGTTGTCTACTGTATGCGACGTACTCCAGAAAACCAGCTTTATATGCCCCATGTATCGTGAATGGCACATCGTTTAAAAGCCAATTATCCCATTTTGCCTGAAAAATACATTCTGTATTGTTCCGCCAGACTCTTTACGCATATGCGCGTGGTGCCTTTTTATGGAGCGTCCGATTCATGTGCTCCCACACTGTAACCCGACCCCGCGTGTTAAAATGTAAAACGGCGAGATTTGGAAACGCACCACCAACACTAACTACTAGCCTTCGTAAATAACCCCCCTCCTCCCGCCCCAAACTGTCCTCCTCTTCCCGCGTGACAGAAATACACTCGGTAATGCGACAGCACACCATGTAGTTGGCGATGACACATTCCTCAGCCAAGCACCGAGCTGCGGTCAATTACCAGACACGACCTGGGAATTCCTCACCCCAGACTGAGAGACACGGACGGAGCCCATAGGTCAGCAGGCACCACAGAGAAGAGCCTACGTTAAATGTTCTTTATACTAGTACATTTACGCATGTGTAGGCCAAGCCTATGGATCTATGTGGTCAGCCTTCCTTTAAAAGGCCAGTACAAAGAAGCCTTGCACCTGTCTGCAACATGAGCTGACACTGAATGCAGTAAACCAGAGCAAATAAAAAAATAGTATTCTCTTTATTGCCTTGTTTTGTTAGTGGTGGTTTATTGAATCCTTCCTTCCGCCTTTCACTCTCAAGGCTAGCATAGGAGAATAGATATAGAGTGCCCTCTCCTACATATGATCCTAAGCTATATCCATCTAACACCATTAGTCATTAATAATGCACACACAGGGCTTTCAGTGCTATTCCACTCACCTGAGTTTTGGTCTCAGTGCAGTACGCCCATGACCTCCTACCATTTGAATTTGCAGGATTTCATTGCTTCATTGCTTTAATCATTTCCAGTATCACTATAGGCTATGTTTGTCATGTATATTTTTGCTGTATTATGTGTAGCATTTAAAAGATGAACACTTTTTCTGGTAAACAGATTATCATAAAAAGTGTTATGATAAAACTTTTTTCTGATAATCTGTACACATAATCATTCTTGTCTTGACCAATTTTGTCCAATTAAGAAGTGTCTTGGATAAATCTTAACAAAACCCATCTTTTGCCAAATAACAGTCCTGATAGTAGTGAGAAACAAAACAGTGTGTGTGTATAGTTTGTTACTATTCATTTACAATCTTACTCAATCTGTTTAATCAATTATGACCTTTCACAGGAATGGTTGTGTACCCTATATGACATATGACTTCACTTGTGCTTCAGGCTTGTTGCAAACTATGAAAGTAAAAAAGATAATAACAACAGACTCAGACTATGATAGTGCTATAATTTCAACAACATTTGCTATAAATTAGTGAGCTGTATTAGCAAAGTGCCCACTTTGCTAATACAGAGGTTAGATGTGTACAATTATTATTACATTATATACATAAAAAAAGTTAGCTTTGTGAATCATATTGAAGTGTTGCCAAGTTGTAGCCTGAAACAAAAAGCCTGTACTGCACTGTTCAAGTTTGAATAGCAAAATAGCAGATGTAACTGCATAGCTGAGTGGAGCAGAAGTGGGCTTTTTCAGGGTTGTGTTCTGTTCTGGATGAGAGATGCAGTCCTTCATAGCCTCCTTCTCTTAAATATAGCTGACCTAGTTTTTTGATCTTCATACAAGTGCCGGAAAGACCAGGACACATGGTAGTACTGCAGTTGGCTGTATACGGTTCTGGTGGTGATTTTGTTGGTAATTCACATGAAAACAAATCATTTAACGGAAACATACTTAAAACAACATAATCTTCATTTGTTTTAGGGGTGCATTTTCTGTGGTCAGAAGATGTGTGAAGATCTCCTCTGGACAAGAATATGCTGCCAAAATCATCAACACCAAGAAGCTTTCTGCCAGAGGTAGGACTCTCAGCATGATACACAGAGACAGGAGGACAGCACAGAAGGACATGCCCCCAGTCACTGACATGTGAACGAACTGTGAACATGGCATTCTCAAAATATGCTTTAGGCCAAGAGTGTCCAAGCATAATGTGAAGAATGCATTTAATATATAGGATTCATGTTTCAAATTATCCTAACCCTATTTATTCATGTTTTAAATACATGAAAAACTTCCAAATTTGACTGGTAATAAGAAAAGGGTTTTAAGCAGTAACTTTCATTACATCCATGAATGAATCATAGTGTATCAGTGGATATCACACAATACGTTCAAACTCCTTAACAATATTTAGCTGTAAGATCAAATAATGTAGTGCATGTCTAAATTTAAACACATTTCTTGCCTAAAATGGTTATAGTATATAGTATAGATTAGAAGAATAGTTCAAAATTGTACAAATCAATATTAAAATGCAACAATACAATAACACTTCCTTTTATGAAAGAAGTTGAGGGTAGATATAAAAAGAAAATCTTCATTTTAATCTATCTTGATTTTAGTTTCAAATATTATTTTTTATTATTACATATAGAAATGGTCTTCAGTATTAATTTCATGAACAGATATAGATCAGTGCAATTTAACAAACAAAAAATGTTCACCTGTTTTCACTGCCACAGGACTGGCTATAATGTAGACAGACCTCTTGATTATAATCCCCTAGCATCATTGAAACTAAATTAATTGAATTTTAAACTGATTCAAAATTGTCAATAGTTCAACAGTTTTGAACTTTTTCTTTGAAAGGTCTACAGCCAATCCTCTGTCAGTAAAAGCATGTGGTTTGGAGCAGAGTTCAGACTTTGGAGGGAGAAATTTGACTTTTACGGTGTTAAAATTCATAGATTAAAACTCTTGCTTTTCTTTGTGAAATTAATATTACATCTGTATTAAAAATTAAATGAAACTCGAATGAAATTAAAACTGTGATCAATTAATATGAGAAAAAATATGAATATGGTTAATAATTAATTTAATACATCACATACTGCAGTCTCCTTGTGCTTTGTCCCTTTAGTTTTGATGTTCCATATAGCTGTATCTTGTGTGTCCGAGTGTGTGTGTTCTGTATTGATGTGGGGCTCTGGCTGGTCTTGTTGTCCCACGGGCAGGGCTCTCGCAAAGACGACCCAGTTCTCTCACATCCGTCACTGTAATTGTTGCTGCTGGCCTATTTGCCATAGGCCCAAGACATGCACATATATAGACATGTTCTCTCACACATGGAAATATTCACATGCACATGTAAGCACACACATGACCTAAGAATGGCCAGCAGCACATTTTCCTTTGTAACCAGTGGTGCATTGCTCTTTTGCTGCAGCCAATGGAGTTGTGTCACTGTTGAGTTGGCTGTGATCACTGGTGTTATCTGGTTGTGGAATTAGGATCTTAGTCATCAGAGAATATGATTAATGTTTTGGTAGCAGCACAGTGAGTCTCCCAATTTTAGGATTCAAATTTGATGATCCAGCAAAACGCATCATATTTGTTGCAGATTAGTGCTTTGAGCATTTGTGAGAGTTGGTTTTGAGTTTTGCCTCTGTCTAAAATGGGCTATTTTAAGGTGCATTGTGTAACTTTTCTGGTGGAGGGTACGCCACATTTATTTTCTTGGTATGCTCCACAGTATGGCATTAAAAGTCTTTTCAGCTTTGGTTTCATTAGAGGTGATTTTATCATTCAGAAATACGTTTAAGAACATCCATTCTTGTGTAAGGGGGCCCACCTCTCCAACGAACTGATCTGTAACTTGGCCTGCTTGCCTCCATGGAGATAGATAAGTTTAATGCCTTACTGAACAGACTGAACAGTTAAGTACATCTATATGGAGACTAGCATGTGGCGTACCCTCTCCAAGAAAGGTTACACAGTGCACCTTTAAACAAACAACTTACAACATTATCCAATCAACCAATTTAGATCAGAGCAAGCACTGATTAATGATGACGTCAAAGAAAAAACAAAAACACCATAGTCAAAAGAACACTAAAGATCACTAAAAGTCCATTTAAAGTCATAATTTACTTTTGGAATTTTTAGTAGAAAACAAAACGTCATGTCTTGCAGTGCATGTAGAAATGCCTTGGTGGCTTGCACTTGGCTGAGTTGAAAAGAAAAAATCAGTTCATTTTAAAATACCAGTAAAAAATAAATGTATGTTCACATACATACATATTTTTATAAAGTTTTATATTTCCTCTTTCACTTAAAAGGATCCTAAACCACATGGCCTTTCCCTTCCTCATCTGTCCTCTGCTTTCGTTGATCTTCCTGTCTGCTGGGTGATGTGTTGGTAATAGACACCTTGGCAGACAGATTGGTCGTCTCACTACTTTGCCTGCTGGGACAGATTTTCCAAAAATACCTCCAGGGTTTATTGCTTCACATGCATGTTTGTTTGTGAGTATACACATGTCACATATACTTTTCTCTCCCTTTAAAATTTCACTACATACTGGGCACACTGGCATGTCAGATATGGTCTTACCGTCTTTCTACGATAAGCTTCGGTTTTGCAAGTCTGATCCCTTTTCTTCCCGACAGGATCATGACCTCCCCCTACATCACTCACTCGCATTTGCGAGAGGTTTATAGGAGGATTGGTGGTAAGAATGTGCACAAATCATGGTCACAGATGTATGGGTCCCTGGCACCAGTCACACTCCCACAATCCGCAATCCTCCTGATTATGCAGCATTTCATTAAGAGTGCTAGATGAGCCAGTGAATGAAAGTGAGAGGAGAGAAAAAGGATGACAGCACAGTGAGAGAGTAAGAGCTTTATAATCTGTAGTAGCATGAAGGGTGGTCGTCATTGGCTGTATGTTAGAATATATACTCTGCACTGCTCACAGCAGTTGTCGGCTCCATCGGTGCATGCGTCAGTGTCCTGTCACTATGACTCTGTCTGCAATCTTGTGTCACTTTTCATTTGCATATGATGTAGGCTGTAGAGCTTTGTGCTGCTTATGCAGGGCTGTCTCTGTTCCTTGGTTAGCACTATTATTGTTCTTTAAATGAACACTTTATGCAATTGAGTTTACAAATTAGATGTAACTGTAGTGACTTTTAATTGTAAATGGAGATGAAATGAAAACAAAATGTTTCTTGTAATCTATACAAAAATATCCCACCGTGCATTAGGACAAAAAAATAGAACATCATGTACCCCAAACATACCTTTGCACCAATAATGCTACCCAATTTGAAATTGCTTTTAAAATCCTGCAGATATGTTGGCTAAGGTGTTGTTCTTTAGCCCTGGTTGGAGACTGAAGCCCACACACAGGAGAATGGAGGGTGGTATCAGTAGGTAAAAAGGCAGGTCACATGACTCACTGGGTACTTCAGGCTAAAAATAAGCGCTTGCGTCACTATCGGTGTCTCACACTGACTCAAAGAGAATTCCTATCTTTAGAAAATAGCCAGCATTTTAGTTTGAGGTGCTTTTATCCTCAAGACACACAAAAAGTACATTTGTTTATCTATCATAATACTGTAGGGATAGGGACACAAAATATGCAAAGCATTCAATTAGAAATACCTGAAAAGCATCTGCCATCAGTGATAGTTTGATGAAATTCAGTTGCTGTTGAGAAAAGACTTGATCGATCATCCAGCCTTGAAAATGCAAACACTGTAACTAATAAGGTTAAATCTCCACATAGAGGAGAAACTCTTAATTGCACACTTAAGCATCTTTTTCTACTCCTCTCTGTGGCAATGTTTCTCTCCCCTTTGTAGTACATGCACATTCAGCTTTTCAAATGAATCACGTTACCTTTCATTGCCTCTGTTTAATCATTTGTGCATCACAGACAGTAAATATTTTGTGGGAAAAATACATTGAGCACATCCCATTGTGGATACAATGGAATGTATCCACAATGGATACACTCTGAAGGCTAATGCATCATTATTTATTATGCAAAATGGTCACTTGTGAGCTTTAAGGCATGTTATAATGTTGTAACCTCCTCAAAAACATACCTGGAGTTGTTTTTGTTTCATTTACACATGTTTGAGTAACCCTTTATCTCCAAAGCTCAAAATGCATGACGAGGGAATGATTGTCCATCTATCAAAAAATGTATGTCTCTTGCATCTTATTGGCCATTGAGAGAAAAAAAGGAAAAACATCTCACTATTTCCCTTCCAACTCCAATCGTAAAGCCTTGTATGAACTATCACTATTTCCATAATAGTGATATCTCTTTAATATTATCCAATATTAACACACAAACCCTGCATATTTAGGCTGTGCTCTTCTCTCAAACTGAAAACATTCTGTTCCACCCTGTGATGTAACGTGGTAATACAGGAAGTGCTCCAATGTAAACAGGATACACCTTCATTAGAATCACTTGGATAATTTCTGAATTTTCAAAACAAAAGGTAAAAGTTTGAAAATTACCAATACTACATGACATCAGAAGGTGGAACAGAGCATTTTGAGCTTTGGAGTTGTACCCAGATTACTCAAACATGTGTGAATAAATCAAAACACAACTCTGGGTATGTTTTGATAAGGATACAATGGCAAAAGGAGAAATTCAATTTGTCAACTGGACAAAAGTTTATTTGGTCGAATACGTTTCGCAGCTCATCCAAGCTGCTTCTTCAGTTCTTCAGTTCAGCCCAGAACTGAAGAAGCAGCTTGAGATAAGGATACAATGTTCTAAAATGGCTTAAAGCTCACAAGGGACAATACAGGTCCTTTAATTGATAAAGAACTTCCAGATAAAGACATGATACTCATTTCTTCCAAGTCATCACCTGTTATGGCATAAACATTAGATCACAATAATAATACAAAAAAAAAAAAGACTTGCACTATTCATGCTCCTATAGCTGCATGTGCTTACAAGATAAAGCAACTTGTTAGAATACTAACAGCACAATACTGGGGGAGGGTCATTTATCTGTGACACCAGCTGCCTTTTGTTCCAGAATGCAAAGGAGTTATCTTGGATGGTGTGCATCCTACATTTGGGACTGGTGGAGGGTGACGGTGTTTTGGGATTGTCTCATTGTGCAGCATGTTGAATAGAACAATATTTGGGATGGGCATTGTATTCTGTTCACATGACGATCACCTCAATGCATTGTTTTAATTAAAAATGCATAATTAAAATGGATCACAGTTATCATAGTCAGCTCACTGTGTTGGGTCTATTCACATGCAAGATTTAATTAGGTGTGCAATAGAAACACATGTAGATAATAATAATAATATTCTGACAATAAAAGCAATGAGGTTTTAGGCTTGATTCCTGCATCTATCGGCTACATAGAGTAGAGTGCATGTTTTCTTGTGTTGTTGATATGTTTTACTGATATTGAATGGTAGAATGTTTTTAACTGTCAGATTGCAGATTTGTTGAATTGTGTTTATGGTTCATATCTCTGTACTTCTGCATGAAACAAAAACTGACTCGCATTAACATCTGAACAGATGACCACAACAACAAGGTCCGCATGCAGTGGCCAGTGGAGCGTATCTAAAGAGTAAAACAGCTCTAGGTCAATCAGTATTCTCTTTCAAAACTATGGAACAGAAGGGAACAAATTACCAACACATTTAAAACTATGCAAAAACTTCAAAAAGTTTAGTGTAGAATGTGAAGAACATATCTTTTAGCAATGCAGAAGTGTCAGCATTAAGTGCCAGCAGTACCATCCTCTCTTCCCGACAGCTGCCCAGACCGACATATCCTCCACCAGAAAAATTATATAGTGCACCTTTAAAATTTGAAAATGTGAATTATTCTAGCGGCAAAACTATAGAAACTAGGACATAGGTCACGTGACTTTAATGATAAAGAGCAGTGTCAAACCTCAGATTGTGCATGAAAACAATTTCATGCATTAATGTGAAAGTAATTTTTTTTTCTCCCCATAGTAAATTTTGTGCATTCCTGTAAGTGGTGCTGTAGGACTGATAATTGTGTTTGACATATCAGTGGAATCAGGGTCATGCAGTGTATAACTGATAGAAATTTCAACACGATCAGGCTAAGCAGGGGCCTCGATGACCGGATCTCCGGACATGGAGACGAGCTCTGGGGAGGCTCTAAGGAGCCCAAGCTCGTGCAGGAGGTTGAGCGTTACTGACTAGATATAGTCGGCCTCACCTCCACACGCAGCTTGGGCTCTGGAACCCAACTCCTTGAGGGGGGGGCTGGACTCTCCATTTCTCTGGTGTTGCCCACGGGGAGTGGCAGCGGGCAAGTGTGGGCCTGCTCATTGCCCCACAGCTCAGCCGCCGTGTGTTGGAGTTCACCCCGGTGAACGAGAGGGTCGCATCCCTGTGCCTTCGAGTCAGGGACAGGTCTCTCACTGTTGTGTCGGCCTACGGGCTGAACAGCAGTGTAGAGTGCCTGGCCTTCTTGGAGTCCCTGGGAGGGGTACTGGACAGTTCACCGACCAGGGACTCCATTGTTCTACCGGGGGACTTCAACGCCCACGTGGGCAACGACAGTGACACCTGGAGAGGGGTGATTGGGAGGAACGGCTTCCCTGATCTGAACCCGAGCTGTGTCCTCTTATTGGACTTCTATGCTAGTCACAGTTTGTCCATAAGGAACACCATGTTCGAGCACAAGGGTGTCCATCAATGCACGTGGAACCAGGACACCCTAGGCTGGAGGTCGATGATCGACTTTGTTGTCGTGTCATTTGACCTCCGGCCATGTGTCTTGGACACTCGGGTGAAGAGAGGGGTGAAGCTGTCAACTGATCACCACCTGGTTGTGAGTTGGGTCCGCTGGCGGAGGAGGAAGCGGGAAAGACCTGGCAGGCCCAAGCGTATAGTGAATGTCTGTTTTAGAATGTCTGGCAGAGCCCTCTGTCAGGGGGACCTTCAACTCACACCCTGGGAGAGCTTCTCCCAGATTCTGGGGTAGTCTGGGGACATGGAGTCTGAGTGGGCTTTATTCTCGGCCTCTATTGTTGATGCGGCTGCTCATAGCTGTGGTCATAAGGTCTGCGGTGCTTATTGCAACGGCAATCCCCGAACCTGATGGTGGACACTGGAAGTAAGGGATGCCGTCAGTGGCATCTGGACACTGGAAGTAAGGGATGCCATCAGGCTGAAGAAGGAGTCTTATAGGGCCTTGTTGGCTTGTGGGACTCCTGAGGCAGCACACAGGTAGGTGCGGGCCAAGCATGCTGCAACCCGGGCGGTCGCAAAGGCAAAAACTCGGCCATGGAAAAAGGCCAAAAAAAGGCCATGGAGAAGGACTATTGGACGGCCTCAAAGAAATTCAGGCAAACCGTCCGACGCCTCAGGAGAGGGAAGCAATGCTTCACCAACACTGTTTACAGTGCGAGTGGAGAGCTGTTGACCTCGACAGGGAATGTTGTTGGATGGTGGAAGGAATACTTTGAGGATCTCCTCAATCCCACTGTCACGTCTTCTGAGGATGAAGCAGAGGCTGGGGAATCGGAGGCGGTTAGCAAGCTCCTCAGTGGCAAGGCTCCGGGGATGGATGAGATCTGTCCTGAGTATCTTAGGTCTCTGGATGTTGTGGGGCTGTCTTAGCTGACACGTAGTGGTCCCTCTGTTTAAGAAAGGGGACGGGAGGGTGTGTTCCAACTACAGGGGAATCACACTCCTCAGCCTCCCCAGAGGAGTTCAAATATCTCGGAGTCTTGTTCGCGAGTGAGGGGAGGATAGAGCGTGAGATTGACAGGCGGATCGGTGCAGCGTTGGCAGTGATGTGGTCGCTGTACCGGACTGTTGTGGTGAAGAGGGAGCTGAGCCGAAAGGCAAAGCTCTTGATTTACTGTCAATCTACATTCCTACCCTCACTTATAGTCATGAGCTTTGGGTAATGACCGAAAGGACAAGATCGTGGATACAAGCAGCTGAAATGAGTTTCCTCCGCAGAGTGGCTGGGTGCTCCCTTAGAGATAGGGTGGCTCGGCCACACGGGAGGAACTCGGAGTAGAGCCACTGCTCCTCCACGTCGAGAGGAGCCAGCTGAGGTGGCTCGGGCATCTGTTCTGGATGCCTCCTGGTCGCTTCCCTCGGGAGGTGTTCCGGGCATGTCCCACCGGGAGGAGGCCCTGGAGAAGACCCAGAATGCTGGAGGGACTATGTCTCTTGGCTGGCCTGAGAATGCCTTGGGGGTCCCCCAAGACTGCTTCCCCCGCAACCTAGCCCCGGATAAGCAGAAGAAAATGGATGGATTGACTGACTAAACATGTTCGTGTAATAATTTTTTATATTTTTTGGGGGAGTCATTGCGCCCCTACTGGCCAACCGTAAAAAATGCCCCATGTCTGTAATACTTTTTTTTTTTGCTTGTAATCATGCATAGAATTGAATTTTGTTCAAGTCCGATAATGTAGATGTCAATGTCTGTGGTAGGGGCACTATAGTGTATATATTTCATATACTTTATAGTGTTGTAATCAGGCTGTGCTGATGCATTAGTCATTAAAATTTCAGCATGATTGGAAGCCTGTGCGTGTAATCATTTTTTGGGACAGTCTTTGTGCCTCTGGTGGCCAACTGTGAAAAATGCCCCATGTCCATAATAGATTTTTTTTTACTTGTAATAATATTGTTATTATACATTTCATGTCAACATTATTGGACTTTTATTAGATTTCATATTTCATTACATTCAGGCCTGGATGCTGCAATTGTGATTTGAATTTGAGCTCTTTAGGCCAAAGCCTTTGGCCATGAGAGGTCATCAGTAAATGAAGATGTCTTTCACTGGCGTGCTTTGGGCAAGCTTTAAGGAATATCCCAAAAACATGGATGATTTTTGTGAACAGATGTGTCCAGATGTGACATGCCAAATCTGAGCTTGTTTTGGCCAAAAACCAGGGACTAAATGCATTTTTATGAACACGCAGTCAAAATGGCGGCGAATTTTTGATCCAATATGACTGACTTCCTGTTCATTATGGGGCAAGCACAATGGTTGGCTTTTTTTCTTGTCTCTGAATTTTGTTGACATACGGCAAAATACGCTTCTCTGCCTCCCATTCATTTGGAATTTTTTTCAATTTCCAGGGGGCACTGTTGAGTCGGGTCGCTTCGGGCATTGTCACAATGCCCATTTTATCAAATTTTTCGCCAAACTGGTCGATCTGTTTGGGGTCTTTTTGTCGATGCTTCGGGCCTCAAAATCGCAGTTGTTTTGGGGGAAAAAGAATAAGAAGAAACCAACTAAGAACAATACCCTTCACCAGTTACTTCATACCTGGTGACAACTAAAGTAAGGGCACAGAGGGAGTAGGGTGGGAATGGGATAGAGATTTTTAATGACATTGTACTTTTTATAACTGTTTGTATATAGAATGCATTGTTTATGCTATTTTTGTATTCTATGTTTTATATGTCTCAGGGACTGCAGATGGAAAGTAGCTCTGAGAGCTATAGTCTGGCACAAAGCATCTCCTCAACGTTTCTTTGATTAGTGCTCCTGTACAAACTAAACTAAACTCTGTCAGCACAGCAAACAAAGTTGAAATGATTTCTTCACTATAGCCTAAGAAGTGGGGTCATTATCAAGCTCAAAAGTGAAAAAAAAAAAATGCATAGCACACTCAGATGGCCGATGTCCAAAAGCTCATACTGTGGTCCAAAGCATGAAAAATTATCGGACGAAAGCTTTTTGCCAAAACGTTATTTAAGAGTAAAAGAAAGCTTTTGGACATTGGCTATCTGAGTGTGCTATGCAATTGTCACTTTTGAATTGCTGTTCCTTGCATTTGCACCTCTGCAAGAACTTTGGTGTGCATTTTCTGTTTCATTTGCGTCATTATCAAGCTCAACAACATTTGTCAGTTGGAAAGATTTTAAGGCATAAAATTAATAAACAAAAAAATAATTATAGAATTCAACAATTATGGTTCATAAGTTTGAAATCTTTCAAAAACATTTTTTTCTGTGCAGTTGTGTTCATTTATTTGAACATGAAATATTATATCAACATGAAATATTATTGTACATATTGGACAGTAATACGATTATGCTCAAAAGAAGTAGGAAGAAGTGTAATCTTATAAACTCCTACCCCTCTCACTGAATCTGCCGTAGAGTTATATATTATTAGGCCCCTGGTGTAAAACTTTCAACCTCTGAACTTTAAGCTTTATTTCTGTAGCAATAAAAACAGGTCAGACAGATCACTTGGCTTGATCTAAAATAGTAGGGAAGATAAAATGATCAACCATAAATATAACACCTATGTGTTTTAAGGCCTTGGCAAACTTTGGAAATGTGGTTTAGTGATTTTTTTTTCTTGTTACTCATGCCTGAAAGTTCAACACCAGAAGAACAGCATATCTTGTTCAGGCTTGTTCTTAAATCAGTGCTAATTTGAACAGAACTCCAGCTCTGGCTCCTATGGGTGCATATTCAATCAAGTAAACATTTTCTAGTCCAATGAAAGACGAGACCATGCACAAATCAGATGTCCAGAATAATCTGATCAGTTACAGTGCACTGAGCAGACATCGTAGTGTGCCTTTAAGTGTCTTTGTACGTACAAAACATCGAGAGTCTCCTTCTGTTTTCTTTTATCTGATCCACATCTAATGGCGTTACATTTATAGGAAGTCTCTCTCAGACACATGAACTGAAAGCCCTGCTGCAGTGCGGTTGCAGAAGGGAAACATCACAAACTACGTCTAAAAAAGAAGAAGAGTCACGGACTGTGCTTCAGGTGTAATTTCAGACTGACTTGTGGTAATTTATTCTGATATGATAATAGAACATCAGGGGATTGTTGTTGTCTCCGTTATTGAAGTTGTGTTGTTGCTTGTTGAGTTGTCAGTTTATGCATGCAACTAAAAAATAATGAATGATTGAAAGAATACGTTTGCTGTTTTGGGTGGAGTAAAGAAAGTCATTAGATCACAATAGAACATCTTATATATTTATGTAAATTTTAGGTCTATATTCAAAGATATAAATAAATGAGACAATAGGGTCTGTCTCAGTTTGGAGAAATTGTTCACAATATCACTGAACTAGAAGACTCAAGGTTTTGCCAAAGCCCAAGTCAGGTAAATTAAGTATATTTCCCATTTGGAGATAAAGAATAACATTACCAACTCCAATTTTCTTAGAGTTTGTGCATGTTGTGCTTTATAATTGGAAGATGAAATCAGATGCACTAGAGCAAAGGCTATTTACATTGTCAAACCTCAAAAGAGCAAGCATGTTTTTGGGGCTGTTTTGAGGTTGTAAAGGATTTTAACTATACTAAAATTATATCATAAAGTCAACTATAACAGAGCCATAGACAGTAGAACCATAAATGTGTTGGTAGTGTGAAATACTAATCTAGGAACCAAACATATTTGGAGTGCTGATGCTGAGAAAATGCTTCTTTGAGACAGGATGGTTTATGACGTGACAAATGCATAAGGTCAGTGTTATGGAGGGACGGTCCGGCTATTGTCAGCATACCTGAGCTGCTCCGTTTGTGTTGAAGGAAGAAGCTAGTCTTAAATGAAAACAGCTGAAATGGGTGGTTTTACCTAAAATAAACATAAATGCTGTGTAAAAGTATAAAAGTATACAAGTGTTTACATTCTGATTGGACCAAAAAGGGTCATGTGTTGGTTAATGAGTTTTGGTGAGTCTCTTACAGTTTCAAAAATCAGTACTGGAGTGGAAACAAAAATATTAAATAAAATAAATAAAAAATTGTCAGGTCAAAATTGGAAAATGAATTGTGAAATGAATATATTAGGAATTATTTTAAAATCTCGTCTTGTTTTGTTCTTGTGGACCCAATCTCGTATCTTGTCTCGTCTTGTGGAAATTGTCTCGTCCCATCCCTAATAAATGCTGCTGTCAGGTTTATTTATTTCATTAGTAATACCGATGGCTGAAATAATTTAAAATTAGATTTTAGACTCCCATACATTTTGCTTCTAAAAGATTGGCAAGTATTTTTGTCAGCTTGTCACACCTTAATGTCGTCAGCCTGGAAGTGCCAAGCAGCTGCAACACTCTGGTTGTTAAATGTGTAAAATGTGATTTGTAGGCCAGAAAGAAACCCTGAATGAATCAGATGAATAGTGGAACATGGGTCTGTTATTGCTGAAACAGCCGAGCAGATGCAAACCACATTAGAGAAGTTACTGACATGGTTGTCTTTTATGCACCACAATATCCTGCAGCAATGCAAATAAAGTTTTGTCACCAGGAATCAGGGAACTGGAAGTGACACAAGAATAGATTTCCTCCCAGTTGAATTCTCTTCAGGATGAACAAAACACTGCCATGTGGAGACTTTTTTTTTATAAAATGTCAAATGCTCTAAAAGACAATGAGTAAAAGATATTATCAATTTACAATAGAAAGAATTACTCACTGCAGTTTAAAATAACTATATATAATTTACCATTATCCTAATCTTGCACAAGGCACTTTCAAGCTAAAGCCCCGAGAACTCCTCTTAAAACTAGTTAGTGTCTTGTACATTTGTCAGGACAACTTTCATATTTCGAAAATACAACAAACAATCATAATATTTGTCAGCAAAAACATTTTACTTCATAAAGGTGCGAAATGCAATGCAGAGTTCTACTTCCTTTGGTTGCGTATGATCGCAACTGTTTAAAGAAATCTGTCTATATGTGACCTTAAACAACACGTTATACCTGTTCTCCTGAAGTTAGATGAGTAGAGTTAGAGATAGTTGTGTGTGAACTTAGTGTCGGCCATTTGCATGCAAGGCTGGTTCCACTGCAGAGGAGAGAAGAAGCCTGACGCTCTGATTGGTGTAGGAGTTGCTAGACAACACATGTCCAGCCGGCTGGGAGGTGGACTACCTGTGGAGAAGAGTGCAGGAGAGAAAGAGTCAAAGAAAGCTATGTTTAATTTGATTAAAAACATGTCAAAGTCTTACTGTAAATATTTTTCAAGGTTTGGTTTTATTTTATTAGTAAATTTGAAATGACGAAACCCTCAATCAAGGCTCAGCACATAATTAATTTTTTGTGGATATCTGGCATTGTAAATCAGAGCTTTTAGTTGAAATGATTGACCGCAGAACTTGCAAAACTTGCAAAACTTGTATGTGTATTTATAGGGTATATGCCATAGAGTCTAAGGTATATGCATATATCTCCTATTGTGACTTGCCAACAACACATATGTAGATACCCAAGCCTATAATGGAAAGAAGCTGCATGGTGTGCTTTGCTGCTCTCGATTGAACTGAGCACACAGTTTCCATAGCATCGAGAGGAAAAAAGCAGAGGACAAGGATGAAAGTAGAAAATAGGCGTCCTATTTTTAAGTAGAACCCTCATTCTGCTGTACTCTGTTCTCAGTCTCTCCTTGTCCTCAAGCAGAGCAGAAAAGGGCTAGCTCACAATATTGTTTTTGGTTCTTCTTCTGGGCTATTAGAATGACATTAAACGTAAAGAGAGAAAACAAGATCACATAGTTATGGAAGTCTTTTTGAGATAATGTAATAAAATGTAATTGAAATTTAGGGGTTTGGAATATATGGACTGCATGGACTTTTCAAGATGGTAACCGCCTAATCACGATTATTTTCACCAAATCGCATAATTAGAATATATAGGAAGAATGAATTCACATAATTGTCTGTCAAATAGGTGCAATGTTTCATATCCTTTATTAAAAGTAGCATCTGTGCTTTTCTCAGTGGATATACATTTATTTAAGAAAACTGGTCATGGCCCTTTTAGTCCAAAACTAACTGCTCTGTCAACTGAGCTACAATTTGCTGAAATTAATTTTACCAACACCTTGGGACTTCTGCTTAGATTCTTGCTCACCTTTGTATAAAATCATATATCAATAAAAATATTTTACAAATAAATTATATAGTAAATCCAGATATAGTAAATCTATGCTATTGCTCTAACATTAATTATGCTATACATGAACCAGTTTGTTGTTTGTTGTTCTCAACTGCATTGCGTCCACATATCAAGTCACATTACTTCTGTTCAGTACTTTATAAATGATAAGGAGAGGAGATAATATAGGAGAAGGCCAATGCTTGCATCTAGTACACGAGACAGTTATGCCAAACACTGGTGTCAGTTCAGTCAAAACCAGTGTGCAGCTCCCTGTGTGTCAGATGATTCATCAAACCAGTCATGACAGAGAATAATAAAATGCAATGAAATGACTGTCGGGCTCTGTCTTGTGTGTTGTTTGTCTTTCAGATCATCAAAAGCTTGAGAGAGAGGCAAGGATCTGCCGCTTGTTGAAGCACCCCAACATCGGTGAGCTGTGCACAAACACACACATCTCAGGTTCAGGTGGCTCTGTGTGGGGCTATTCATCTTGTCGACACAGTTATGAATGTGTGCAAGAGAAAGCGTGTGCACGTATACTGGTGTGAGAATGGTCTAATGATGATATATGTGTGTGCTCCACCAGCTGAGTCAGCACAAAGACACTGCTGCTGACCCTTTACTCGCATGTCCTCATTATTTCTTTAGGAAAAATGCTCTGCTTTACACACTGCTTTTTATTGTCCCTAATAAGTGGAGATAAGAGAACCTTTATTTGTACCACAATGAAAATTGCAGTGTTTAATGGAATCACTGTAGGTGCATCATTGATTCTGTTCTGATTGTTCATATTAGTACATTGTAAACAAAAGTAACTGTAACTATAAAGAATGAAATGCCAAAATATATTCCTCATGTGTTTTTTCCCTGTTAACTGTTAAATTTCAATTTGCTATGACAAAATTCAATGAACAGTGTTACAAAGAATATCTTGCAGTGTATTTATCCATTTTACATGTGCTTGTGTGCAGTACGGCTTCATGACAGCATATCAGAAGAGGGTTTCCACTATTTGGTGTTTGATTTGTAAGTTGCAACATTTTCTTTTACAATGTCTGATGTTTTGCTTAACTGTAATTAACATAATGAAATATTGTTCTAACTATTAAAAAAATGTTTCACTCACTGTAAATAAAAATCAATTTCTTGTTCTGTTTTTAGAGTGACTGGCGGAGAGCTGTTTGAGGATATTGTAGCCAGGGAGTACTACAGTGAGGCTGATGCCAGGTAACGTACACACACTCTCACAGAACACCGCCTGACATATACCCACAGTGCTCCTGCCCTGTCACACACAGAGTATAGTGCTCCTGCCCTGTCACACACAGAGAACAGTGCTCCTGCCCTGTCACACACAGAGTATAGTGCTCCTGCCCTGTCACACACAGAGAACAGTGCTCCTGCCCTGTCACACAGAGAACAGTGCTCCTGCCCTGTCACACACAGAGAACCGTGCTCCTGCCCCTGTCACAGAGTACAGTGCTCCTGCTCTGTCACACAGAGTACTGCGCTCCTGCCCCTGTCACACACAGAGTACTGTGGCTGAATGTTTACCTTATATATGGTTGTCATCTCAGATGTGTGATACTGCTGTTTGTCTCTGAGGCATATCCGGGAGTTATTTATAAAAGTGATTAACGAGGTTCAGGCCACAATATTAATCATATGATGCTGCCAGCCTTACATTGTGTGCTGTATGTTGAAGCAGTGGCTCCCCAGAGGAAAAGAAATTCACACAGGCTTAGTGCTTGTTCCTGTTCTTCTGTCATAATTGTTTTATTACTTGGCCTTGTGCAGTGCTCATATTCACATCATCTTTTCAGAACATATCATTTACCAGATGATACATTGTAATAATAATTTCCCAACTTCTTTTTCTACCCATTCATTCATGGCATTTGCTTTTTTTCCTTTTGCCCTGCTTTCAGCCACTGCATACAGCAGATCCTGGAGAGCGTTCATCACTGCCATGTTAATGGGATTGTCCACAGAGATCTGAAGGTTTGTATGACCAGCACAGTGTGGCTGTGACTGTTAGGTCTTGTCTCCTGTCCACTGGTGCTTCAAGAAAATGTGTTTGAATGTGTTCCATTGCCATTGTGCCATCTTTGGATGCAAAATTATGCACAACTTTGGAGTTGTGTATCTGTCAGTACATCCATCTTTCCTTCAGTTAGCAACCCAATCTTGTGTAAAATTGAGATGAGCTAGAGAGCTTAGAAAATACCTACATCAGTTTTGTGAAACATTTTTCTCAGTCATCTGTTGAGTTTTCCAATATATATATTTGAAATGGCTTTGTGAGATACAGACATGGTTTCAAGTCTTTTATATTGACCTTGACTCAGTCCTGAATTATGTGGCCTTTACTGTATGCAGATGCAACTTAATCTCATAATTATGAGTTGGCCCTATGTTGCTGAAAGGAATGGGAATAATCACCAAGCAGTAATTTAGGAATGATGATCATTTACATGATTGTTAAAATGTTGGGACATGAAAAGATCATGGTCAAGGTCATGAATAATAATAATAAATCTCTAATTTGAGCTCCCAGGAGCATTTCAAAATTGAGAAAATTGTGTTTTTTAGTATTATACAGGGCATGAAGATACCATATTTGATGAATCACTGGACTCCATAATGACCTTTTGAAGATGAAGAATTTGTAAAATCATGCAGGCTGCTGTTTTCATTTTTGTGTTAAATAGTCCAGTTGTGAGTTTCTACAGCTGAGTGCATGCAGTTAAGTCATCCGTGTGCCATTGACTGGCTGCTTTCAGACTATCTGTGTTTAGACTCTGTAAATGTTAGCAAATGAATAATTCATTATAGCATTCTGCCTAACTGGCCTCAGGTTAGGAAAGACCTTTCTGCACCTGTGTCCATGTGTATGTGTCTGCAGTGGCCTTGTGCATACATTTCGGAACACACTAAACTAACTGAACTGTCAGTATGTGTTTTGCCTTTTGTTGTTGCCCATATGTGGCTGTGTGACTTTTTAACACCCACAGTCGGTCTCTATCCTTTTCTCTGAATCGCGTGTTGATAATGACAAAAATGGCGTCTGCTAACACTTGAGCAAGCTCCATGAGTGATTCACCTTCACCCTGTGTCCAGAGTCTTGGTCCCATCATGCACATCTGTTGTGCTGTCCTTTGTGTGGCAGAAAGAGTGTTGCCTCAGCACTGATTTAAGAGCAGTTTAGCAGCTACAAACCCCTAATGTTTACTATTAGGATTTGGTTTTGGCTAATCTGATCTTAGATCTCTGTCAGTGAGCAACATGCTGTCAGTGACCTATCACCTTTAACCTGTTTGACTCCGCCCCCCCCAGCCTGAGAACCTTCTATTGGCCAGTAAGCTGAAGGGGGCGGCGGTCAAGTTGGCTGACTTTGGGCTGGCTATCGAGGTGCAGGGGGACCAGCAGGCATGGTTTGGTGAGTATTCATCCATCCATTTATGAATCACATGATTAGTCAAGCGATTGGTCATCCAGAACAGCTTACCCACTCGACCTGCCATTCCATCTCTCCATCATGAACCATGTTACCCCCTCAGGTTTTGCTGGGACCCCAGGCTATTTGTCCCCAGAGGTGCTGAGGAAAGATCCATATGGAAAACCTGTGGACATGTGGGCATGTGGTAAATAACTGATTATTGATTTTTCTCACTGTTCCATGAAAAGCTACAACTGTGCTGGTCTGTAATGCTTGATGACTAAATTAGACACGCTAGCACTAGTTTTACAATATCCACAATATAACCCAGTGGTCTCCCATGTGCTGTTGCATAATGTGGCATAAAGTATTACTGTTCCAGGTGTTATTTTATACATTCTTCTGGTGGGTTACCCTCCTTTTTGGGATGAAGATCAGCACCGCCTTTACCAACAAATCAAAGCAGGAGCGTATGATGTAAGGGCTCACTTTCACACCAAGCAGAGCACAAATAGCATGACATACTTTGCTTACCTCAAAGAAATCTGCTGTCAAACAGTCTTTCTTTCCTGACAGTTCCCATCGCCAGAGTGGGACACTGTCACTCCAGAGGCCAAAGACTTGATCAACAAAATGCTGACTATCAACCCAAGCAAACGTATAACTGCTGCTGAGGCCCTCAAACACCCATGGATTTGTGTAAGCGTCAACACAGAAACAAGAAACTTTATGTCCAAACAGATTTCAGTCGTAATTATGGAAAAGTTGTAAATCACAAACTTTCTTGCAGCAACGGTCCACTGTAGCTTCCATGATGCACAGACAGGAGACTGTGGAGTGCCTGAAGAAATTCAATGCCAGGAGAAAACTCAAGGTGAGACAAACAGTTTTCTTTTCTCCTCTTCAGTTGTATGTCTTAAATATGCCTTCATTCCTTATCCTTCCTGCTGTGACTTTTAATCACACTATTTCTCTATTGCCTTTCTTTTTACCATTACTTCTTTTTCTGCTTTTACATCACCACAGGGAGCCATATTAACCACTTTGCTGGTCACAAGAAACTTCTCAGGTATGTTAATATTATTTAAAATGGTGGCCTTCAGTATTGAGGTTAACTGGAGATATGTTGAATTGGAAATTCTCCACTAAATTATCACAGAACAATACAGTCTTTTATCATCTCTTTTAACTCTTCTGTCCTTCGAACTGTTACTCTTCCACTTTGCTAAGTCATACAGTGTATTTTTTCATGTTTTTCATTGGTTGTGATTGTACTTTGCTTTTCTTACGCCCATTCTTTGCTTAAAGCATTTGTACTTTTTGCCTTGTTTTATTCATCTTGCTTTTTTCAAATTCTTTTCCTTCTTTTGTATGGATTTTGGGTAACTCCTTGAGGTAAGCTTTTTGGAATGGCAGGGGTTATTGCTAATCAAATAAGTTTTAGCTACCTTGTGCTTTTGACAATTAATTACACATGCATGAATATACATTGGCTGGTTTGGATGAATAGTAGTACTTCTGAAATGTTCACAGATCTTAGAACAAACATGCACCTTAAACCAAGCATGCATACAGTATAATGCAGGCCTAATCACATTAGCAAAATTTTACTTTTGGGGATGAGAAATGGTAGAGCCTTTATTCAGGTATGATCAAGAAACAAGAAATTTCACTAGTTTGAGCTCACAGTACATTTGCTTACAAGCATACGTTATATATGTACATTTAACTCCATACCTCTGGTGGTAGCTATCAGTATAAATATCAGTATAAGTATTATTTTATTATATGTTGCACATTTAGTTAATTAAATTAAGTTGTACTTTTTGCTGTTTATTGTATCTGTGGGTTTGAGTGAGTGAAATCTCTGATTATTTAGTTCTCTATTAGATTAGTTGTACACACAGTATAATTTCATACTTATGCATGTGTAGTTTACTATGTAATTACACTGTATATTCATTATTACATGCAACTATTTTACAGCATAAAGCCATAGCCAAATTCTATTAATGCAGTTTACCAGTACTTTGCATTATGGGTTCTGCAACTGTCTTTGCACCTGAAACTGGGGCACAGTTGAATGAGTTGCATGGTGCATGTTGAAATGACCATGCTTGCTTAGAATTTCAATTATTAAAATGCTGTTTTTATTTCATTCCACAGCAGCAAAGAGTTTGCTCAACAAGAAGCCAGAGGGTGTTAAGGTGAGCCACCAATAAATTCCTTATGCATTTTTTCCTGCATAGATAGTGTATGTTGGAACGTTATGTGTCTTGAGTAGTTCATTGGATTATTAGTAGGTTTATGCATTGTGCCTTTTTAACATTCAGGGACAGTCACATATCTTTGGGTAAAAGTCGTTACTGAACGCCTTACCATTTTTATCAGTTTAGCCGGTGTATTTGACCATTTCTTTGTATTGTTACTTAATTTTTAGTGCTAACTCTTAATAATCTTTGAGTTAAATATCTTGCATTTATTTAAATTGTATGTATTTAATTAAAATCATAGGCACATTTAGTGGTACACTTTAAGTAATTGCTTTAACATGTAGATTTGAGTATGCTTCTCAGTGATGTTTTGATCGCTGTGGATGGTGAAACATATTTTTTACACCATATATGCATATATGCATACATTGGTTGTATCACATATTTGTTTCATACATTTTATGAAATGTAATTCCTTCCAAACATCCCTGATTTGTTATTATTCATATTCTTACTATAAAAAGCTTGTTTTTGAATAGAAACTCCTTGATATACATTTTCTATCTTTTGGATCAAACATTGGGTGGCATTTCAACTTCCTGTCTGGATTTCACTTGTAGAATGAAGAATGTCTGACGTGATACCTGTACATATGTATTACATACCTGGTAGTTTAATTGTGATAGGTTGTTGAAAACATGATGATTGTATGCAGAGTATGCCTGTGTGTGGCTGAAAAGTGTGTTTGTGTGTCATATTCCCTTTACACTGCCCCCTGCAGGTCAACAACAAAGCCAACACAGTGACCAGTCCTAAAGACACTGGCCCTGCCCCTGCACTGGTATTCACACAGTACCTCACCCACACTAAGCCTCTCCACAGCACTAATCGGTGGAGGAGGTACAGGTTCACCCTACACACAGCGTCTCGTCATAACTTTTGGATTTTTTTGCAGTTTAATCTAACTATTTGTATGAAAGTAAATTATAAGTGAGCCAAACTGGTTCACTAACTGAACAAGAGGCTCTCTCTGAATGCTCTGGGGTGTAAACGCTCTTGTATAGCATGCCAGGCCTGAGCATATAGCAGTAACATTTGTAAATATATAAGAATTCTTGAGTGAGATTAACATAAACAAGTTATTAAAGAAAGCATGCATGCATGGGGCATGTTGGGCTGGACCAGTAAGCTCATACACATGTTCATTTTGGACGGCTGATAGGGCAACCTCTACCTCTACCACCCCTGTACAATTCTCTTTTTCTAATTGTTAATAATCACACATTTTGTGCACCGGTACTTACATGCTTAGCCATCATCCTCATATTTGTGTTGATGTATTTTCCATGTTATTGTTTGAGCAATTATCTCGCTGCCTTAGGGGAAGTATTATAACTGTATTCAGATTCTTGAATATAGCTTATGGGTTTGTGCATGCTCTCTCTGACTCGCTGTCTGACGTCAGGTCACATGACTGGTCTGCATGATGTCAAATGCTTTCTTCTTCCCCATTTGCTGCTGTGTTGATTACGCATGTGGCACATGGCATCTCTTTTGCTCCTTTGTGGTTCACCGTGTACACAGCACATCCACGCATAGACAGAGGCAGGCTGATGATGTTATAATCTTGTGTAAGCTGACTGAGTGATTAGAAGCACTGAGCCGGCCGTCAGGATCGATTCAAATTTTAAGCCCCTGGTGCCCAGATGAACACGAAGAAAAGCTATATATACTCACATACATTCATGATTCTAATAACTATTGCTTATAATATTTTGTTTGTTGTAATTGTTTTTTTCTAGGAACCCCAGACAACTGTTATTCATAACCCAGTGGATGGAAACAAGGTATTCTTGCCATAGACGTAATAATAATAATAATAATAATAATAATAATAGTTATTATTATTATTATTATTATTATTATTATTATTATTATTATTATTATTATTATATTAATATCATGCTATAGGTATGATTATGAGCATTTCATAAAGAAAGAAATGAAAATAAGTGCTGATTCTGTTTTAATAAGGCTCACAAAATTAAAGGAAAAAGTGTTCTTTTTATTTTAACGTTGAATCTAAAAAATCCCATTGATCACCATTCAAAAGTCTACTAAAGCTAAACATTTTAGTGCTTCTAATTTTTTTGTGAGCTGTATATTTATATATATGTATATTGATATGTTAATGTATCCATTACTATCGTGTTTGAAACTGACACATCATATATTTACCTTGTGTTTGTAATTTTTGCAAGGAGTCCATTGAAAGTGCCAACACCACTATAGAAGATGAGGATGGGAAAGGTAGACTTTCTGTAGATATAGTTTGTCTTTTCCACTCCATTCTTCAACAATCAATGATGATCATCAACTGATCCCCACACTCCTTCTAAACTATTTATTTTTCTTTATTTTGGCCCCCTTCTGCTGCCATTAAAAACATATATGACATTGATTTGTGTTATATCCTTGCCCGTATGCATGCTGGCTCACCCCCTCAGCCCTCCGTCTGGGCAGCTTAGTGAGCGGCCTCTTGAGCTCTAAGAGTCGCTCCTCTCAGATGTCAGAGTCCAGGCAGACCCCCACCTCCACAGTGCAGAGTAAGTTGCCAGCCAATAAGAAAAATGCCCTTCATTATTCAGGAAAGTACATTAAACCATATCTTTTTCCAACTTATCTGACCCTTCTGGTTCATATTTTATATTCTTGTCTTTGTGTTGCCTAAATTAAGTAACCTTTTTAATATCCCCCAGCCTGCACCAATAACAATAAAGGTAATTGTCTACCTTGCTTAGTTAAAATTGCTTTTGCAGAAACAATACACATTTGTTTATTTTATAAGTTTTGTTGGGTAGAAAGAAAGTTGCATCATACATCCCCTTGCCTTAAAAATATTAGTCTTGGAGGGCTTTAAAAAACAAAATGTTGTTGATTCTATCATCATTGGCCTTCCACTTCTAATAATTTTCATTATTTGTAGATTAGATTAGAACCATTTTCAGATGATTGTAGATTTGTTTTCTGCACCAAAGCCCATATGCCTGAAATACCTAAATAAAAGTTAACTGTAAATATGAAAAAGTGAGAATGTCTTCGATGTTATGTTTCAGCTCGCAAACAGGAAATCATCAAAGTCACAGAGCAGCTGATTGAGTCCATCAACAATGGAGATTTTGAGGCTTATGCGTATGTGTTTTATTTTCTACTTTTTCCACTCACTTTTATAACAGATTTATTAACTTTCTTCCCATTTGTAATGTACAGGAAGATTTGTGATCCTGGTTTGACCTCTTTTGAGCCTGAGGCCCTTGGAAACCTGGTGGAAGGGCACGACTTCCATCGTTTTTATTTTGAAAATGGCAAGTTCTTATTTTGTTCTTTGGCAAATATAGTATATGCATATATACACTTAAAGGGGCACTATGTAACTTTTTGGTTGGGGGTCCATCACCTACTTGTTTCTATGGATATGTCATTGCTCTGCCTGGAATGTTCCACAGTCTGACCTGTAACTTGGTCTGGTTTGTCTCCATGAAGATAGAAAGGTTTAATGCCATACTGTGAAATATTCTAGACAAAGCAGTAACATCTCTATGAACAGCAAAAGCATTTGATGCAAAGGTACACAGTGCATCTTCAATATACACACTCTTTACAGAATTGAGAACTACAAACAAGTGCAGTATTGAATTGCGTCATTTTGTTTTTAATATTGACCAGACTGTATTTCTGCAAGGGTAGAGTGGTGATTATAGAGTGACCCTGGAGCAAAAGAAAAAAAAGAAAAAAATCACTGATGAATAATGACTGCTAAAAATGGAAGAATGTCCTCAGACTGGATCAAAATGGAGCAGATCAACCAGATATGTCCCAGAAACCTCAATCACTGGGCATTGGCGCTTTTCCACAGTCAAGCAACAACATATGGAGACACTCTTGCTTTCATATGAGTCAGTTTTTTGTTTTTTTTTTAATTTTATGCTTTTTTCTGATGTTAAAATGCTGTTTCCTCATCACAAGCATACCTGGAATTGTGTTTTGTTTCATTCACATACACACAAACCCTGCATATTTAGACTTACACTTTGTTCCACCTTATGATGTCATGTGATAACACAGGAAGTTCTCCACTGTTTTTTTGTTTTGTTTTTTAACTCCATACCCCTTCACTAGGATCCTTTGGATAATTTCAGCCCTGGAATTGCCAGTCTTTACTGAACTAAAGGTAAAAGGAGCTGTTAACTTTAAAACTACCACTACATGACATCAGAAAGTGGACCAAAGCATTTTGAGCTTCAGAGATGTAGACAGACTAATAATAAAGAGTTACTCAAACATCTGTGAATGAAACAAAACACAACTCCAGGTATGTTTTTAAGGAGGTAACAACATTATAGCATGGCTTAAAGTTTCGGTGTTGTGTAATATAGGACCTATTGGAGATATCTAGGACTGTAGACTGGGACACTTCATCCAAACAATACTCCGGTCAGAGAGTGGAAACGGACACAGGAATGTATTTGAGGAGCTTTAATGCCTTTCTTGTATCTTTCTGTTGTCTTTCTATTTGACTCCTGCCATCACAAATCAGCTTTGTTTGCTCAGGCACTGGAATTGGGGGATCAGGAGGATGGATGCCAGATGGAGACTGCTGCTGTGCAGACTGGTGCTGGTGGATATCATGTCCCTGTGAAGCTGTAGTTATAGAAGTTACCAACTGGTACTTGGGCTTCAATGAAAAGGGTGGATCAGGTTGTGGAGCATGTTGCGGAGGCTGACTTAGCTTAGTGAGCTGTTGCTGGTACACTGGCTGTGCAGTCAGAGCTTGCGGAGGCTGGTGCACAGGCTGTAAGGACAGAGCAGGAGTCTACTGCAGCTGGTAATACTGGGACACATTGATGCCGTAGTTGACTGTAAATATTGGAATGGTGTGAGTAGAGCTTGGGGCTGGTACACTGGTGCAGTCACAACTGGCGTAGGTTGTTGCACTGGAGGGGCTGGGCCAACTGATGTGACCTGGCACTGGACTGGCATAGATGCTGTTGTGCCACCATGCTCAGTATTTACAGTGGCAGGGACAAGTTAGATCACTTCATAGGCAGGCTGGTAGAACATTGTCGTCGAGACGTGTGGCATAATAGCACTTGTTACTCTAAAGGCTTGGTATGATTGCACAGAACAAGTAGGAATGAAAGGTGCTGTAGCTGGCAGCATAGTAGACAGCTGCTGATATATTGGACTGTTAACTGCTTGAACCATATAGGCTGCATGGTATGATTGGTCTTCGATGCTGTATCCACTTGGGCCAGGTGATGAGGACTGTAAGGTCCAAACATTTGTGAAGCTATAGATTGCGCACCTTGTTCCACCTTTTAAAATACCTCAAAAGTGAAATAAATCCACGGAGAACGATCCAAATGCAGTTAAAAACTCTTTGAGACTGAGTATTCATATATAATTGAGGACATACAAAACGTACAAAAAGGGGAACTTTAACAGGTAAGGTGACAGGAGGTCAAAAAACTGTTTGGCTCCACTCTACACTCCCATGGTGCTCCTGCACTGGTCTTAAATAAGGAATAAGGAGCCATATAAAATAAACATTACTTAGGTAAACTTATGATTAACATTAGCAATAATTAATTGAAAAATGTAAATAAATCAAATTATTTTTAAGCAAATAATCAAATAATCATGTTAATCATGCATTTTAAGTAAATATTAAATTAAATAAAATTTGAATAATTATCTCAGTAATGAAAATATTAAAAACATTACAAAAGTAGGTTTAGGCTCCACAAAGGACCTTCCACACAGCACTGGAAAGCTGGGTTGTGCGCTTACTTGGGGTGCTGTGTTCCATTGATTCACCTTATCGACTGCAGCTGGGTAGGATAGGAAGCGAGAGAACCCGAGAGCTGTAGTTAACTGGCCATCATATGTTGCAGACTTGGTCTGTACATTGAGTGACTGCAGCTGGTGAACACTGGCTCTTGTGCTCTCCTCCTGATGAGAGGCAGTATAAGGCATGAAGGAATGAGGAAGCCTGACCTGGTTGCTGTAAAGGAAGCGATGCAACCATCCTGTTGCTCCTCTATCTGTTACTGTTCTTCTGGTGTTCATTTTGATATTTCCGGCTCGAAGGACCAATATTGTGGATATCTAAGACTGTAGACTGTGATGCAATGTACAGGGACACTTCATCCAAACAATACTCCAGTCAGAGAGTGAAAAAGAACACAGGAATGTATTTGAGGAGCTTTAATGCCCTTTCTTGTATCTTTCTGTTGTCTATTCTTTCGTCTCTCCTATCCTTTCCTCTGGTTAAGTATTAGAACATTTGAATCATATTACTAACTGAAATGACACACATATAATCATTCTTTGAATAACTGTTAAACAATTTACATCAACAATCATGTAAATTAATCAAGTTAATTAGCATCAGAACATTACATAGTAATTAAAGAAACAATTAAACAACTAATTTACAAACCCACCTCTATCATAGACACAGACTTAGATAGGCATGTAATGATCTGAATATACAGTGTTACCATGGTGCCAGTGACAGTGTTACCATGGTGCCAGTAACAGTGTTACCATGGTACTCTCAAGGACCCCTGAGCTGCCTAGGAATACCTGAACTAAATAAACCGTTGCTGAACTAGCAGTTATACTGGGGAATTTACAACAAACCTTTAAGCAATGTATTTCACTATCAGCACTGTTGTTTTTTTTTTTTCAGCCCTGTCTAAAGGGAATAAGCCAGTGCACACTATCCTTTTAAACCCTCATGTGCATTTAATTGGAGAGAACGCAGCGTGCATTGCTTACATCCGTTTGACCCAGTACATGGACGGCAGTGGCATGCCCCGGACCATGCAGTCTGAGGAGACTCGAGTGTGGCACCGCCGAGACGGGAAGTGGCAGAACATCCACTTCCACCGCTCTGGTTCTCCAAGTATCCCCTCGCAGTAAGAGACACACAACAGAGACACAACAAGAAACCTTAATCTTAGCCTAAAGGGACCCATGTCTTTACGCAATGCTGTTGATCTAATATTGAGTTTTGGTGAAGTGACTGTATACTGTACAGATTTCACCACAAGTGATAAATACTTGCCAGTCTGGAAGGAAATAATGAACAGTTGTTATAGTTTGTTTGTTAATAAATCAAATACAAAGCAGTAAGGCTAGAAGTAGTAATGTTTCTGCTCATGTATTGAATTACTGAATTCACTCTTGTTTTTACTCTTTTTGACAGTTAATGAAATGTCAGCTTGCGGTCTATAGCATCAACAGTAAGGCCATCCACTAGCCAATAGCTGACCAGTGACCTTTTACCTCTGACCCTTCTGCACAGGACACAGCTACATTTTACTGTAATGGAGTTTTATCAATGGACATCATTCTGACCCACCACCAGGTGGCAGCACAGTGCATTTGGACATTAAAATTAGCATATTGGCATTTTGTTTTTGTTTTTTTAAGATGTTTTGGTATGCATTTTAAATATGAAAATAGAGATGTTTAAAACTCTACTACTGTATTCACTCTGAAAATTTTCTTCTGTATTTTTATGTGTATTCATGTGTGTGCAATACTAAAAACATTTGGTAGATCAGAATGTTCAAATTGAGCTTGCTTTCTTTCTGGTGATGTATATAACTACATTGTGATTGTTGATCAAAATCTAAGCCGATATTAAAATGGGTATTCTCACCATCAAATTACAACTTGACATCCAATCCAGTTTGTGAGCTACATTTATGTTTGCTATGAGCTAAGTCATACTGTTTGAATTCTCCAGTTTTAATAATACTAGCCTAATTTAATTGTAAAGACAAGCAAAGCAGCTTACACTTTGCATTAAGATATGTTTGCCTTTATTATCAGTGAAATATGAATTAAGAGAATGTAGCATATATGTAATATATGAAAATTCAAGATTATTGTGTAGTGCATGGGGGGGTAATGTGAGTAAGGTCATATGAAACTATACTATCTTCTGTTTGATTTGTGAATCACTGACTAGTTTGTTTGCATATGTTATTAATGTTGTGCATCAGTCCTGTCAAATGTTTCTAATGACAATATCAAGGAACTGTAAAAACAGTTACAATGAATATATGACGTGAAAATCTTTAATTATCAAAATCATATCAGACAAATGGATGCTCAAGCACCCGTGACACTTTGTATAAAACTAGAAGACAGAAAGGCATTTTCATAATGTTTGTACTGTACTGTATGAGTGTTTTTGTTATCATTTACCTCTCGTCATTTCCAGGGTGTTACTTTGCCAGTTGTACAGAGACTCTACTTTGAGGCAGCCGGGGGAAGTCTTCCTGGACAACCACAGAGATCAGTGGTCACCTCGCTGCTGCTTTCGGACAGTGATAGTGTCTTTGTAATCATTGTTGTATGCTCTTCAGAACTGTTTTTTTTTCTTTTTTAAAGGGAAAATATGATAAAGATTTCTTTTGATGAATTGTATGATGTCAATGCAATGCACCGCTCCTTATATGGTGTGTGTTCTGTTGCCAGCACGGCAATGGATGGCTTAACATGTTTAACAAATAAAATCAAATCAAATATGTGATAATAAATTAAGAAAGAACACAGGTTTCTGTTTCATTATCGCTGACACTTGACACTGACAGTTGAATGTAAAGACACATTCTCCAGTCAATTATATTTAACAGTTTGAAGAAGCTATGGCAACAGTCCTTTAATCCTTCTGAAACTCATACATTTTTATAGCGATACCTAGTGGTCAATATGGGAGCTACCTTTTTTATTAGGCCTGAGTTTATTAAAAATGTCACCAGTACAGAAAGATTTTAAATATGTTTTCTTAAGCTCAGTGGTGGAATGAATACTGTAAATTTGTACTCAAGCAAAAGTACAGTTACATGGCTAAAACTATAAACAAGTGCTGCTTCCAAAATTGCACTTAAGTAAAAGTAAAAAAGTACTAGTTACTTTTTAACAGATTTTTACTGGCATTTTAAATAAGTATTTTATACAAATTAAACAGTTTAAATATGAATTGAATCGTTTTAAACCACAATCTGCTTTATGTGGGTTTGTGGATTGAGAAAAGAGCAGAGACAGAGCTGAGACAGCCGTGGATCAGGATGATTGGGACTTGTGCAGTACGCTGTACTCTTTAAATGATTAATTATAATTATATAATTAGAAATGTACTCAGTTACAAGTACAGGTTTAATAACCTACTCATAAAAGTACAATAACCCCAAAAAATGCATTCAATTACAGTAACCTGAGTATTTGTTATCAGTTCCTTATAGTAACTGATAACTATATAAGGTACTGAATTAATAACTTCCTAAAGAAATATAGATGTTAATGTAAAATGTGAATTGAAATAATGAATACTGAAGGAAGAAACAAGTACTATGTCCAGTATTTGAATATTTTTATTTGCGATATCAGCCGTGGAAACACTGCAGTCATTTTATTGTATTTTTTTTATTCTGATACAGTAGTTCATGCCCTAGATATTTATACATATGCATTAAATTTAATTATATATAACTCATCACAGAAGAAGGATGCTCAAAATAAAAGCATACCTGTCACAGTGAACTTCCACTAGTTTGCATTGTACATACATATCTCTAAGTCACTAAATGAACCGTGAGAAAGAATTAAATACATTAAGTACATGTTGTAGATACATACAGTACAAAGCGTTGAATAATGGCAAAATGAAGCTCTCAACCTCTAGTCTTACCTTGAAGCCTGTGCACAGCATGGAGGGTTTGACATTCGGAAGTGCCAATGCGTACTGTGGTAAATACTATGTGTCCCTTTACTATACTGAGAGAACCTGCTCACGCATCCGTTCACACAAAGACAATTTTTTCACAAAATTTTTAAATAATACCTCAAATTGTTGTTCCAATCAGTAAAAGATAATCTAAATCTTATCTAATAATGGCACATCATTACAAAAAATAAAAATAAAATACATTCAATGCATTACATAAAATAAAATAAGAAATACATGCATGAAGAAACAACTATAGAAGTTGTCACCATCCATACTATATGCATTATGAAAAATATAGACATTAAATGGGATAACATCACATAAATGAAAACATACACATAGGGGGAGGTAGGAGCAGTCCACAGAACTATGCAGCTAATATAATGACAGATGTTGATTAGTCATGCCTGCTCTACTTCACATGAGTGGCTATTAGTTTCTAGGCTACAGATGTCCATAATGCCTCTAAATAGATAATATAGAATTCAGATTACATATAGCCTACACAAAACACAGAAGCAGCAGCAATGGATATGAGCAATTATAAGGTCTACATGACATCTTGACCACCTGATTTCATATAATGGCGAGTGGAGTGGTGAGAGTAAGTGCACAGTCCAAGCATATATTGACAAGAGCAGTAGAAATATTTAGCAGGTAAACTATTCTTGAGGATAGAAGAGGTCTGCATGTTACATAATGAATATGGGGCTAATATTTCTTGGTATGTGATCCTCTACCATAGTGACAACAACTTCTAGCATGGAAATAAATTAACAACGGAAATGTTTTCTTTGGTCACATAAAACAAGGACAGAAATTAAAATTAAAAAGTGTTTCAAGACTAAATGGGAAGACTATGGTAACTTAGAGGTGACTTAGCACGCTCTGGGATTGCATCTGGCTAATGCATAGGATTTAAGGGAAAGTTCTAGCTCGGGAGTGGGTTCAAGCAGTAATCGTTGAGTCTACTCTTCCTGCTTCTTGTCGGCATCTTCTCCATGTTTTTGTTCGTAGTAATGGTGAAAGAGCTGGTGGAGATGCTGCTTAAGATCTGTAGACCTTGAACCTGTTCGAGGGCCCTCTACTCGCTCCAAAAGCACTTGCTTTTTCTGGCCAGCTCCCTTCACCATGGTCCGCCTCAGAATGCGACTTTTATGCATCTGGGCCCTATGAAAGGGTACACAAAAGTGGAGAGGACAGAGTAGTTAGATTTTTTATTCTTATTGCAAAGCAAATTAAAAATTCAATTCTGTCAACTGCACAAAAGTTTTTGTCAGAATTGAATTTTATGTTTGCTATGGCTCAAACCTGGAGGCACACATTGCACACACATCTTAAGGGAAAGGTATTAGCAGAACATATTATAAAACACCAACAAGTTTCATACTTAGTTATAAAATATGTTCACTATAATTCATTAATTTCTGTTTCACTGCATATGCGTCATCTTTATTAGCATTAGTAGTTTAAGCAGGAGTACCCCAGGATAATGATCTGCAAAGATATAAATATTTAAACAATAATTGTTAATGTAAAGCATGCACACAATGCACACAGAAACACTCAACAAATCCTAATGTCAAGGCTCAATAAAGCAAAGCAAATGTTTTTGTCCACATACACAATTAATGCATTTTTTGCATATTCATGCAAGAGACATGTAATTTGTTGGAAATAATATTAATTACAATACCATTCCTTTAGTAAAATAAATTATTAGATTAAAGAGTTTATTTATTATTATTATTATTTTTTTTATCAATAATCCAACCCAACAAATTCAGGCATTTAAATCAACAACTTCACACCTCCTCACTAGAGTCCCATCATCTTTGACAGTCTGCTTTTCTACCACATGAGGGAGCTCTTTGTCATTAAAGCCACCTATATAATCTAGAGCCTAATGATGAAAAGATAACAGAAATGTTTAAAATGTTCATGAAAAAAGCGGCAAAACAAAATCTTGTAGAATCCTATATTCAAATACATATTTTCACCAACCTGTCTGAAATCATCTTGTGCTGAGGGGACGTCTGAGGCCAAAGTCACATCACCATGGTGTGTCATTGTCCGCTCACCCTCCAGCACCACTGTCTTCTCAACACAACTAAGTCTCCCGCCTTCAGCTTGGTCTTGCTTCGATAGACCCTCACATTCAGTAAATGTTACCTGAATTGACAACAAAGTATGTGCTCCATTATGCTTACTTCTGGATATCACATGTGTAAAAAATGCCACCTACCTCTGACTCGTCCCCTTCACTCTTTACTACAGTCCTTTTGATCACTTTGGAGTATCCATCACCCTTGGGCGACCTGATACTGGCACCTGCTTCTGATGAGAACTGCTCTAGCTCAGCTCCATCAGAGGAAGAAACACATTTACGAATAACTTTTCGGGTAACCTGCAAAAACAGAAAAAAGATACCATAGACATTTTTTTATCTATTTAACTGGGCTTAGCATCGAATCCACTATCTGCTACTAAGCTGTGTACATAATGTATTGATAGTTAGTGTTCATAGTTAATTATTTGCCATTTTGGTCCAAACTAGGTTAATTTGCAGTTTTGTGGTCAAAAACTAGTCACTACATTTCAAGAGCCCTGTGACATCATATGCCTCTGCTCTGAATAGATACACCTGTCACCAGTTTTAAGTGTTTATACGCATCAGACCGTTTACACTGTTCCCCATGTGTCCAGACCCTGCCACTCCCTCCTCCCCATTTTATTCCTTCAGGTACTGCCTAATTTAGCAGCTGGAATGTGAATAAGGGTGGAGTTTAGGCATTTAATCTGGTAAAAGAACCCAATACGGTTATATCACTCACTGACAGTCCAAATGTCATGTCTATTGCTGGGTTTCAGATGACATCACAGCATTCTATAGGACAATATTAATTAATACAGATCAGGGGCAGCTAAAATTAATATTGTTAAAATGCAAAATTATATTGAAATACAGTGAGTTCTAGGGTTTAGTCTGTAATTGAAAATACCAAGTTCGACATTTGTGAATGTAACTTTTGGATATTACATAGTAAAGTCCATTGTAATCAATAGAGAAAATTGTCTCTTGCCCCCCATTTGGGAGTATGACATCATCCCATTCTATAATCTTAAAACCACCAATAACAAAGCAAAAATGTAATCCTACCTTTTTTGTAACAAGGCATCCATTTTCATCCTTGTATGTTTCTTCAGAGATTGACTGAGTTGGGATATCATCCAATTCATCTGCCTGAAAGCATAATAATAATAATAATAATAATAATAATAATAATAATAATAATAATAATAATAATAATAGTGTGTAGAATCCTTCAGTCGACCAAATAAACTCTGTCCAGTTGACAAATTAAATTTCTCCTTTTGCCAATAATAATAATAATAATAATAATAATAATAATAATAATATTTTTTGTTATAAAAGTAGATGTGTTCTTGCTGTATTAACCACAGAGGGTTCACAAAAAAAACTGGGACAGTGGCTCTCCAGACGTGCGATTGCGTGCAGCATTTAAAAAAAGGTTAAGGAAAGAAACAAATAAATATGTGACAAAACATTGGTTTAGTTTTTGGAAAAATACACAGACTTTTCTTTTAAATTAAAGCATTTTTAGTCAAATGTAAGTTTCAGACACCGCAAACAGTCATAAACTGCCGTTACATCATATAGTTCTGTACACCACTCATCATGCCAGAACAAATACCTTAATGATAACCCTTCTTCGAATTATCCTTGTAGTCAAAAATTCCTCATCAGAACTTTCTGACATTGTTCCAAGTTCTGCTTCGATCTCCTAATTCATCAACATAAGTGATTTACATAAAGTTTAACAGCAGAGAAAGCATTTGTGTTTGAAGCATAGCAAAACAGTGGTCAGACTGTTATGGTGCACTTTCCAGCAATTGTCTGATTCATGGTATTTTACTAATGTAGGAAAGTACATCATGGCAATCTATAACAAATTACTACACCATGCACCATGGTAATAAGATGACCTAACAATGTCAAACAAATGGTTGGCGTGTTTTTGAGCATGTAAGCAAGCAGTGGTTGTGGTTAGCAGTGACAAGCTTTTGTGAGTGAAAAAGTTAAAATAATGAAATCATGACAGTGGTGAAAAGTTCTATCTACAGCCGCATTGTTAGCAGACATTCCCATGTGAAGCAAATGTATCTTTGCCAAAAGCTGGGATTCATTTCTGGATTAGTTTTCTGGGTTCCATCTTACCCTTGAGATTGATTCATTCGTGTCATCTTCGTCACTATCTCTTGCTCCAAATTCACATACAGTTGTCTTTGGTGGAGCTTCACACAAGGAGAATTCCTCATCAGAACTCTCCACATTTTCCTCTTGTACATGGTAAAGAGGTTCATAGGTAAAAGGATAATCTTCACAATCTTTACTTCCAAAAGGTAAGAGAGGTTGGTGAAAAAATCCTTGCTTCTTCCGATAGTTGTAAGATTGTTGACGCAATCGGGATTTTAACTCAGGTTCCTCAGATTCTGTCTCTGAGAAATCTGAAGTTGCTTGTTTACAGTCAAAGTATGCCTCTGTGTCAGAAATATCAAAAGTTGGGCTTGCTGCTTTGGTGTGGGTTGGTTTGTCATCAAAAGTATTGGAGACCTCGTCATAACCGGGTGGGATGCAGTATTCATCATCTGAAGGTGATAATACCTGTTCAGAATCAACCGATGTTCGAGCTTCAGAAATCTCCACTGGTGTCATTAACTCTTCTGAATTATGTAAAATTGGCTTCACAGGGCTCTCAATCGTCATAGGTAAAAGTTCCTCAAAACCAAAAAATCTTGATGCTTCTTGTGCAGCCATGGATGAAGCATGTATGTCAATTTTATCAATATTTTCAGAGACTGGAACATCTCTAGAGCTAGAAAAATCTTCAAAAGGCTTGTTGTCATAAGTTTCAAAAACATCAGTTGAATAGTCATCACTGTCTTTGCGGGATAGGCTTTCTTCTTGCTTTGTCTGAGATACATTGGACAATAGTTCAGCTGCACTTTTGTCAGTTGGTATTAACAGATCTAAACCTTGATCTTTTTCATCAGAACTCTCCTGATGCTCTGCAAGGGATGACTGGCCACTGCCTGGTGGGCTTAAATCTAATATTGGTTCATCTGATACAGGGTCTTCACTTGATTTAATTACTTCTGATGCAACACACTTTGTCAAAACATCATGATATTCAGCTATGGGGCAGACTTTTAAATCAAGATCTTGAGAACTGGTAGAGTCTTGGTAACGTGTGGTCATGTCTTTTCTTTGGAAAGCCCGACTATCCTCTATGTTAGAAAGAGGCATCAAGGAAGATATTTCATTTTGACTTTGATGTGTTATGTCCAAATGCTGTATTTCTTCTAAAATACACTTCTTCTCTTCAAGTAAACGGTCATGGCTTGGCTCTAATGTGGAGGCATCTGAAATAGGTTCTGGTTTTGAGAGAGTCATCCCTGCTGCACCGATATTGGATACATTGTCATCAATGGATAGGTTAAGATCTTGAGTTGTAGTCACATTTTCAGTTTTGTCTTGTCTTCCACCATCCAGATAATTCCCAGTGTCCTCGTGGTGAAAAGTTGTCAAAGAACCATCAGAAATTTTGTCAGAAACACAAGCTATGACATCATCCATTTTGGGAAAAGACACTGATGGTGTTTCAGCTGTGTAATTATTCTGACTTGTTTTTGCTACATGGTGATCTTCAGACTTACTTTTATCAGTGGCAACGTTTAACTCTGATATAGGTTCTTGATTTATACATTCAACCATTTGAAAGTCTTGCTTACTCTGTATGGTTATTTGGGTGTCTGTATCTACACTCAGGCTTTGTTCTTGTTGGAAAAAATTAGAAGATGTTTTGTTATTTGGGCTTTCATTGCAGAGTTCAGAGTGAGTCAAATTGATTACTGTTGGGTTAGTTTCTGTGAGTCCAGTGACTAAATCAGCTACAGTGGCAAAATCTGGAGTCTCTAAACAAAGAATGGAAGACGCAGAATCTTCGTTTTGTTCAGTTGGTGTGATTGAAACTTCAGTCTTCGTGAGTTCAAAATGCCCCAAAAGCTGTGAGTGTGCGTTAGAGGACAAGGTGTTTGACTGATATAAATTAGGCAAATTTTCACTGAACTGAATGGATTGTTCTGAGGGTTCTGAAACATTTTTCTTGGATGATGTTTTTGGAATCTGCAAGAAATAATAAATGAAGTGGTAGATATTTAAAATGAATGCTATGAAAGATGGAATATAAACATGCACTTACATGAAAATATGTGAACATTGAAATGAGCCACAGAAAAAAAATGCATTTGTGCCCCTTTTGTTTTAAACACAATTTCTTAGTATTATTGTAAGATAGTAAGTAATCTTACAAGAAGGGCACAAATGGATTTTCAATATCTGAATCCAACAGTCAACAATATTTTCACTTGACATTGCTGGATCTAATTTAATACTAAGTAGGCCAAAAGCATAGCAGCAGAATCACAATAAGCACATTAGTAATATTCCAGCAGAATCCTTGAAGGAAAATACTTGCATATTAATGTATATGGAAAGATTAAATGATATCCATACACAAGGTACAAATGTTAGTGTACCAAAACCAAAGCAGGCTTTTGTAGACTGTGCTTATTAAAAGGCCATTCCTCTCATATTGCACACATGCCAGGGTGTTTCAACTACTAGTAACACTGCATTCAATTAAGCTCTCTTACCAAAAACATGGTATGTTGACTCTCAAGTTTCTCCTTTATTTTAATCCAAAACAAATCTTAAACATTGAAAGTGTAAAGTGTAGAGATGATGACTCCAGTCTGCATTATTTCCACAATCCACAAGCAAAGTCTTTTCCATCAAAGGTGCATTTTGTATTGGCATGTAACTCAACATTTTTTTTTTTTTTTTTACATTGTTTATATATATTTTAAAAAATATTTTTTTATTTTATTTTATTATATTACAAATAATTGTTATCTGGAAAAGAAATTACTTTAATAAATATGATTTTATAGAACTGGTTTTGTGACAAAAACAGCACTGTCATTAAATTTAGAAAGGAATAATATATATATTTGAAGAAAAAAAATCTCTTAATCTGCAAACATTTTCCATTTGGCATATTATCTTTAACTGGTTAAATTTGATGCCTATGTTCTGAGGAATGCCAGATACAAGTACAAATAACCTTTAGAATATAAAATGGCATGCAGATTTCAGCTTTACGAGTATTACATAGTTCAACATCAGTAGCCATTATACAATGGATCGAAAACATGTGCTATCAGCCTTGTTCTCTGATATTTGAATTGATCATAATATGTTTGTTTCTCAAGGAGATTAACACTTTTAGGATTTGATTCTGTATCTAAGAAAGATGTCTGCTCTCTGGAAATACTGTGGGTTACGCCATCATCACTTTGTGGTGTTAATGAATCAGGAGTCTGGATGTTGTCAGATTTGATAGACTGGACTGAACTCAACAAACATGATACGGGTGATGAATTGCAAGAAGATTCAATACCAAAATGAGGAATAGAGTCAGGTGACAAAGGATTGATTTCATCGACTGATTTATATGACTGAGGAGACACTGACATATGACTATAGACTGGACAATTAACATCAATCGGATTTTCAAAATTAGGAGACATTGCATCGTTATTATTGTTAACTGGAATTTTTTGAAAATCGTCTGAAAGACTGTCAATTGACATGTCAGAGAAAAATGAATTTGATGACTGTGAAATTCCTGTAGAAAAAAAGTGGCCATGGGACTGAAATGTATGGATGGGGGAGTCGGAGTATAATTCCTCAGAGGATGAAAAACTTTGAGAATAACTAAGGAAATAGTTGCAATGCTGTGTTGGCACTTGGTCATGAAAGTACAGTTCCCCAGAAAAAACTGATTCTGGAGAAGATGCTCTGAAGTCTAACAACCATTCTTGCATTAGCGCAGAGTCAAATTCAGAGGACAAAGATTCTGGGGACAATGGTCTGAAGTTAAATAACCTGTCAAGTTCGAGGTCTGATATATCTGATTGTGGTGATTGTGGCCTAGCCTCATCAAAGAGGTTTTCCAGGAAGAAATCAGTGCCTTCCCAGTCTGAGACTGTTGATGATGGTGTACAAGACCTATGCCCTGAGAAATCATGATGCTGGGTGACATCATAGGCTCTAAACTGGGGGATAGGTGAGTCCGGAGAGAGAGGCCTACATTCACATTGAGATGCTGCTGACTCAGGAGATGATGCCCTGGATTTGTCTATCAAGTCGCCCTCATCAATGTAAGAAGATTCATCAAACAATAATATAGGACTGACTGATCTCACATCTGGCTCTTTGCTTTCCAACAAGTCGGATGAAACATTACGATGATGAATCCCACGCACCACATCTGCATATGACATAGTTCTTGAAGTGAACAAGGTTGTGGTTGAAATTACTGCAGGTTTGTTAAAACTAGCCTTATTTTCTGAAGTTAAGGAATCTGGTGTATCTGGTCTACTGGGATCAAATAGTTCTCCTACATTAAAGGTGAAATTGTCAGTTTCTGATAGATCTGAATGAGGAGATGAAGGTCTACTATGAGAATATTTCAAGAAATAGTTACAATGTTGACCCATCAATTGACCAACAGTCAATGGAGGTTCAGTGACAGATTCCTCAACAGAAACCACTGATTCTGGTGAAGATGCTCTGAAGTCTGACAACCATTCTTGCATTAACGCATAATCAAATTCAGAAGATAGAGAATCTGGAGAGAATGGTCTGCAGCTAAACAATCTGTCAAGTTCAAGGTCCGATATATCTGATTGTGGTGATTGTGCTCTAGCCTCATCAAACAGGTTTTCAAAAAAGACATCAGTGCCTTCCCAGTCTGAGACTGCTGATGATGGTGTACAAGACCTATGCCCTGAGAAATCATGACGCTGGGTGACATCATAGGCTCTAAACTGGGGGATAGGTGAGTCCAGAGAGAGAGGCCTACATTCACATTGAGATGCTGCTGACTCAGGAGATGATGCCCTGGATTTGTCTATCAAGTCGCCCTCATCAATGTAAGAAGATTCATCAAACAATAATATAGGACTGACTGATCTCACATCTGGCTCTTTGCTTTCCAACAAGTCGGATGAAACATTATGATGATGAATCCCACGCACCACAGCTGCATATGACATAGTTCTTGAAGTGAACAAGGTTGTGGTTGAAATTCCTGCAGGTTTGTTAAAACTAGCCTTATTTTCTGAAGTAAAAGAATCTGGTGTATCTGGTCTACTAGGATCAAATAGTTCTCCTAAATTATAGGTGAAATCGTCAGTTTCTGATAGAACTGAATGAGGAGATGAAGGTCTACTGTGAGAATATTTCAAGAAATAGTTACAGTGTTGACCTATCAATTGACCAACAGTCAATGGTGGTTCAGTGACAGATTCCTCAACAGAAACCACTGATTCTGGTGAAGATGCTCTGAAGTCTGACAACCATTCTTGCATTAGCGCAGAGTCACATTCAGAAGATAGAGAATCTGGAGAGAATGGTCTGCAGCTAAACAATCTGTCAAGTTCAAGGTCCGATATATCTGATTGTGGTGACTGTGCTCTAGCCTCCTCAAAGAGGTTTTCAAGAAAGAAATCAGTGCCTTCCCAGTCTGAGACTGTTGATGATGGTGTGCAAGACCTATGCCCTGAGAAATCATGATGCTGGGTGACATCATAGGATCTAAACTGGGGGATAGGTGAGTCCGGAGAGAGAGGCCTACATTCACATTGAGATGCTGCTGACTCAGGAGATGATGCCCTGGATGTGTCTATTAATTCACCTTCATCAGTGTAAGAAGATTCATCAAAAAATAATATAGGACTGACTGATCTCACATCTGGCTCTTCGCTATCCATCAAATTGGATGAAACATTACGATGATGAATCCCACGCACCACATCTGCATATGACATAGTTTTTGAAGTGAACAAGGTTGTGGTTGAAATTACTGCAGGTTTGATAAAACTAGCCTTATTTTCTGAAGTTAAGGAATCTGGTGTATCTGGTCTACTGGGATCAAATAGTTCTCCTAAATTATAGGTGAAATCGTCAGTTTCTGATAGAACTGAATGAGGAGATGAAGGTCTACTGTGAGAATATTTCAAGAAATAGTTACAGTGTTGACCTATCAATTGACCAACAGTCGATGGCGGTTTGGTGAGAGATTCCTCGACAGAAACCACTGATTCTGGAGAAGATGCTCTGAAGTCTAACAACCATTCTTGCATTAGCGCAGAGTCAAATTCAGAGGACAAAGATTCTGGGGACAATGGTCTGAAGTTAAATAACCTGTCAAGTTCGAGGTCTGATATATCTGATTGTGGTGACTGTGCTCTAGCCTCATCAAAGAGGTTTTCCAGGAAGAAATCAGTGCCTTCCCAGTCTGAGACTGTTGATGATGATGTACAAGACCTATGCCCTGAGAAATCATGACGCTGGGTGACATCATAGGCTCTAAACTGGGGGATAGGTGAGTCCGGAGAGAGAGGCCTACATTCACATTGAGATGCTGCTGACTCAGGAGATGATGCCCTGGATTTGTCTATTAATTCACCTTCATCAATGTAAGAAGATTCATCAAACAATAATATAGGACTGACTGATCTCACATCTGGCTCTTTGCTTTCCAACAAGTCGGATGAAACATTACGATGATGAATCCCATGCACCACATCTGCATATGACATAGTTCTTGAAGTGAACAAGGTTGTGGTTGAAATTACTGCAGGTTTGTTAAAAGTAACCTTATTTTCTGAAGTAAAGGAATCTGGTGTATCTGGTCTACTGGGATCAAATAGTTCTCCTACATTATAGGTAAGATCGTCAGTTTCTGAGAGAACTGAATGAGGAGATGAAGGTCTACTATGAGAATATTTCAAGAAATAGTTACAATGTTGACCCAACAATTGACCAACAGGCAGTGGTGGTTCAGTGACAGATTCTTCAACAGAAACCACTGATTCTGGTGAAGATGCTCTGAAATCTAACAACCATTCTTGCATTAGCGCATAGTCAAATTCAAAAGAAATAGAATCTGGAGAGAATGGTCTGCAGCTAAACAATCTGTCAAGTTCAAGGTCAGATATATCTGATTGTGGTGATTGTGCTCTAGCCTCATCAAAGAGGTTTTCCAGGAAGAAATCAGTGCCTTCCCAGTCTGAGACTGTTGATGATGGTGTGCAAGACCTATGCCCTGAGAAATCATGACGCTGGGTGACATCATAGGCTCTAAACTGGGGGATAGGTGAGTCCGGAGAGAGAGGCCTACATTCACATTGAGATGCTGCTGACTCAGGAGGTGATGCCCTGGATTTGTCTATCAAGTCGCCCTTATCAATGTAAGAAGATTCATCAAACAATAATATAGGACTGACTGATCTCACATCTGGCTCTTTGCTTTCCAACAAGTCGGATGAAACATTACGATGATGAATCCCACACACCACATCTGCATATGACATAGTTCTTGAAGTGAACAAGGTTGTGGTTGAAATTACTGCAGGTTTGTTAAAAGTAGCCTTATTTTCTGAAGTAAAGGAATCTGGTGTATCTGGTCTACTGGGATCAAATAGTTCTCCTACATTAAAGGTGAAATTGTCAGTTTCTGATAGATCTGAATGAGGAGATGAAGGTCTGCTATGAGAATATTTCAAGAAATAGTTACAATGTTGACCCATCAATTGACCAACAGTCAATGGTGGTTCAGTGACAGATTCCTCAACAGAAACCACTGATTCTGGTGAAGATGCTCTGAAGTCTGACAACCATTCTTGCATTAGCGCAGAGTCAAATTCAGAAGATAGAGAATCTGGAGAGAATGGTCTGCAGCTAAACAATCTGTCAAGTTCAAGGTCCGATATATCTGATTGTGGTGATTGTGCTCTAGCCTCATCAAAGAGGTTTTCCAGAAAGAAATCAGTGCCTTCCCAGTCTGAGACTGTTGATGATGGTGTACAAGACCTATGCCCTGAGAAATCATGACGCTGGGTGACATCATAGGCTCTAAACTGGGGGATAGGTGAGTCCGGAGAGAGAGGCCTACATTCACATTGAGATGCTGCTGACTCAGGAGATGATGCCCTGGATTTGTCTATCAAGTCGCCCTCATCAATGTAAGAAGATTCATCAAACAATAATATAGGACTGACTGATCTCACATCTGGCTCTTCGCTATCTATCAAATTGGATGAAACATTACGATGATGAATCCCACGCACAACATCTGCATATGACATAGTTTTTGAAGTGAACAAGGTTGTGGTTGAAATTACTGCAGGTTTGATAAAACTAGCCTTATTTTCTGAAGTAAAGGAATCTGGTGTATCTGGTCTACTGGGATCAAATAGTTCTCCTAAATTATAGGTGAAATCGTCATTTTCTGATAGAACTGAATGAGGAGATGAAGGTCTACTGTGAGAATATTTCAAGAAATAGTTACAGTGTTGACCTATCAATTGACCAACAGTCGATGGCGGTTTGGTGAGAGATTCCTCGACAGAAACCACTGATTCTGGTGAAGATGCTCTGAAGTCTAACAACCATTCTTGCATTAGCGCAGAGTCAAATTCAGAGGACAAAGATTCTGGGGACAATGGTCTGAAGTTAAATAACCTGTCAAGTTCGAGGTCCGATATATCTGATTGTGGTGACTGTGCTCTAGCCTCATCAAAGAGGTTTTCCAGGAAGAAATCAGTGCCTTCCCAGTCTGAGACTGTTGATGATGGTGTACAAGACCTATGCCCTGAGAAATCATGACGCTGGGTGACATCATAGGCTCTAAACTGGGGGATAGGTGAGTCCGGAGAGAGAGGCCTACATTCACATTGAGATGCTGCTGACTCAGGAGATGATGCCCTGGATTTGTCTATCAAGTCACCCTCATCAATGTAAGAAGATTCATCAAACAATAATATAGGACTGACTGATCTCACATCTGGCTCTTTGCTTTCCAACAAGTCGGATGAAACATTACGATGATGAATCCCACGCACCACATCTGCATATGACATAGTTTTTGAAGTGAACAAGGTTGTGGTTGAAATTCCTGTAGGTTTGTTAAAACTAGCCTTATTTTCTGAAGTAAAAGAATCTGGTGTATCTGGTCTACTGGGATCAAATAGTTCTCCTAAATTATAGATGAAATCGTCAGTTTCTGATAGAACTGAATGAGGAGATGAAGGTCTACTGTGAGAATATTTCAAGAAATAGTTACAGTGTTGACCTATCAATTGACCAACAGTCAATGGAGGTTCAGTGACAGATTCCTCAACAGAAACCACTGATTCTGGTGAAGATGCTCTGAAGTCTGACAACCATTCTTGCATTAGCGCATAGTCAAATTCAGAAGATAGAGAATCTGGAGAGAATGGTCTGCAGCTAAACAATCTGTCAAGTTCAAGGTCCAATATATCTGATTGTGGTGATTGTGCTCTAGCCTCATCAAAGAGGTTTTCCAGGAAGAAATCAGTGCCTTCCCAGTCTGAGACTGTTGATGATGGTGTACAAGACCTATGCCCTGAGAAATCATGACGCTGGGTGACATCATAGGCTCTAAACTGGGGGATAGGTGAGTCCGGAGAGAGAGGCCTACATTCACATTGAGATGCTGCTGACTCAGGAGATGATGCCCTGGATTTGTCTATCAAGTCGCCCTCATCAATGTAAGAAGATTCATCAAACAATAATATAGGACTGACTGATCTCACATCTGGCTCTTTGCTTTCCAACATGTCGGATGAAACATTACGATGATGAATCCCACGCACCACATCTGCATATGACATAGTTCTTGAAGTGAACAAGGTTGTGGTTGAAATTACTGCAGGTTTGATAAAACTAGCCTTATTTTCTGAAGTTAAGGAATCTGGTGTATCTGGTCTACTGGGATCAAATAGTTCTCCTAAATTATAGGTGAAATCGTCAGTTTCTGATAGAACTGAATGAGGAGATGAAGGTCTACTGTGAGAATATTTCAAGAAATAGTTACAGTGTTGACCTATCAATTGACCAACAGTCGATGGCGGTTTGGTGAGAGATTCCTCGACAGAAACCACTGATTCTGGAGAAGATGCTCTGAAGTCTAACAACCATTCTTGCATTAGCGCAGAGTCAAATTCAGAGGACAAAGATTCTGGGGACAATGGTCTGAAGTTAAATAACCTGTCAAGTTCGAGGTCTGATATATCTGATTGTGGTGACTGTGCTCTAGCCTCATCAAAGAGGTTTTCCAGGAAGAAATCAGTGCCTTCCCAGTCTGAGACTGTTGATGATGATGTACAAGACCTATGCCCTGAGAAATCATGACGCTGGGTGACATCATAGGCTCTAAACTGGGGGATAGGTGAGTCCGGAGAGAGAGGCCTACATTCACATTGAGATGCTGCTGACTCAGGAGATGATGCCCTGGATTTGTCTATTAATTCACCTTCATCAATGTAAGAAGATTCATCAAACAATAATATAGGACTGACTGATCTCACATCTGGCTCTTTGCTTTCCAACAAGTCGGATGAAACATTACGATGATGAATCCCATGCACCACATCTGCATATGACATAGTTCTTGAAGTGAACAAGGTTGTGGTTGAAATTACTGCAGGTTTGTTAAAAGTAACCTTATTTTCTGAAGTAAAGGAATCTGGTGTATCTGGTCTACTGGGATCAAATAGTTCTCCTACATTATAGGTAAGATCGTCAGTTTCTGAGAGAACTGAATGAGGAGATGAAGGTCTACTATGAGAATATTTCAAGAAATAGTTACAATGTTGACCCAACAATTGACCAACAGGCAGTGGTGGTTCAGTGACAGATTCTTCAACAGAAACCACTGATTCTGGTGAAGATGCTCTGAAATCTAACAACCATTCTTGCATTAGCGCATAGTCAAATTCAAAAGAAATAGAATCTGGAGAGAATGGTCTGCAGCTAAACAATCTGTCAAGTTCAAGGTCAGATATATCTGATTGTGGTGATTGTGCTCTAGCCTCATCAAAGAGGTTTTCCAGGAAGAAATCAGTGCCTTCCCAGTCTGAGACTGTTGATGATGGTGTGCAAGACCTATGCCCTGAGAAATCATGACGCTGGGTGACATCATAGGCTCTAAACTGGGGGATAGGTGAGTCCGGAGAGAGAGGCCTACATTCACATTGAGATGCTGCTGACTCAGGAGGTGATGCCCTGGATTTGTCTATCAAGTCGCCCTTATCAATGTAAGAAGATTCATCAAACAATAATATAGGACTGACTGATCTCACATCTGGCTCTTTGCTTTCCAACAAGTCGGATGAAACATTACGATGATGAATCCCACACACCACATCTGCATATGACATAGTTCTTGAAGTGAACAAGGTTGTGGTTGAAATTACTGCAGGTTTGTTAAAAGTAGCCTTATTTTCTGAAGTAAAGGAATCTGGTGTATCTGGTCTACTGGGATCAAATAGTTCTCCTACATTAAAGGTGAAATTGTCAGTTTCTGATAGATCTGAATGAGGAGATGAAGGTCTGCTATGAGAATATTTCAAGAAATAGTTACAATGTTGACCCATCAATTGACCAACAGTCAATGGTGGTTCAGTGACAGATTCCTCAACAGAAACCACTGATTCTGGTGAAGATGCTCTGAAGTCTGACAACCATTCTTGCATTAGCGCAGAGTCAAATTCAGAAGATAGAGAATCTGGAGAGAATGGTCTGCAGCTAAACAATCTGTCAAGTTCAAGGTCCGATATATCTGATTGTGGTGATTGTGCTCTAGCCTCATCAAAGAGGTTTTCCAGAAAGAAATCAGTGCCTTCCCAGTCTGAGACTGTTGATGATGGTGTACAAGACCTATGCCCTGAGAAATCATGACGCTGGGTGACATCATAGGCTCTAAACTGGGGGATAGGTGAGTCCGGAGAGAGAGGCCTACATTCACATTGAGATGCTGCTGACTCAGGAGATGATGCCCTGGATTTGTCTATCAAGTCGCCCTCATCAATGTAAGAAGATTCATCAAACAATAATATAGGACTGACTGATCTCACATCTGGCTCTTCGCTATCTATCAAATTGGATGAAACATTACGATGATGAATCCCACGCACAACATCTGCATATGACATAGTTTTTGAAGTGAACAAGGTTGTGGTTGAAATTACTGCAGGTTTGATAAAACTAGCCTTATTTTCTGAAGTAAAGGAATCTGGTGTATCTGGTCTACTGGGATCAAATAGTTCTCCTAAATTATAGGTGAAATCGTCATTTTCTGATAGAACTGAATGAGGAGATGAAGGTCTACTGTGAGAATATTTCAAGAAATAGTTACAGTGTTGACCTATCAATTGACCAACAGTCGATGGCGGTTTGGTGAGAGATTCCTCGACAGAAACCACTGATTCTGGTGAAGATGCTCTGAAGTCTAACAACCATTCTTGCATTAGCGCAGAGTCAAATTCAGAGGACAAAGATTCTGGGGACAATGGTCTGAAGTTAAATAACCTGTCAAGTTCGAGGTCCGATATATCTGATTGTGGTGACTGTGCTCTAGCCTCATCAAAGAGGTTTTCCAGGAAGAAATCAGTGCCTTCCCAGTCTGAGACTGTTGATGATGGTGTACAAGACCTATGCCCTGAGAAATCATGACGCTGGGTGACATCATAGGCTCTAAACTGGGGGATAGGTGAGTCCGGAGAGAGAGGCCTACATTCACATTGAGATGCTGCTGACTCAGGAGATGATGCCCTGGATTTGTCTATCAAGTCACCCTCATCAATGTAAGAAGATTCATCAAACAATAATATAGGACTGACTGATCTCACATCTGGCTCTTTGCTTTCCAACAAGTCGGATGAAACATTACGATGATGAATCCCACGCACCACATCTGCATATGACATAGTTTTTGAAGTGAACAAGGTTGTGGTTGAAATTCCTGTAGGTTTGTTAAAACTAGCCTTATTTTCTGAAGTAAAAGAATCTGGTGTATCTGGTCTACTGGGATCAAATAGTTCTCCTAAATTATAGATGAAATCGTCAGTTTCTGATAGAACTGAATGAGGAGATGAAGGTCTACTGTGAGAATATTTCAAGAAATAGTTACAGTGTTGACCTATCAATTGACCAACAGTCAATGGAGGTTCAGTGACAGATTCCTCAACAGAAACCACTGATTCTGGTGAAGATGCTCTGAAGTCTGACAACCATTCTTGCATTAGCGCATAGTCAAATTCAGAAGATAGAGAATCTGGAGAGAATGGTCTGCAGCTAAACAATCTGTCAAGTTCAAGGTCCAATATATCTGATTGTGGTGATTGTGCTCTAGCCTCATCAAAGAGGTTTTCCAGGAAGAAATCAGTGCCTTCCCAGTCTGAGACTGTTGATGATGGTGTACAAGACCTATGCCCTGAGAAATCATGACGCTGGGTGACATCATAGGCTCTAAACTGGGGGATAGGTGAGTCCGGAGAGAGAGGCCTACATTCACATTGAGATGCTGCTGACTCAGGAGATGATGCCCTGGATTTGTCTATCAAGTCGCCCTCATCAATGTAAGAAGATTCATCAAACAATAATATAGGACTGACTGATCTCACATCTGGCTCTTTGCTTTCCAACATGTCGGATGAAACATTACGATGATGAATCCCACGCACCACATCTGCATATGACATAGTTCTTGAAGTGAACAAGGTTGTGGTTGAAATTACTGCAGGTTTGATAAAACTAGCCTTATTTTCTGAAGTAAAGGAATCTGGTGTATCTGGTCTACTGGGATCAAATAGTTCTCCTACATTATAGGTGAAATCGTCATTTTCTGATAGAACTGAATGAGGAGATGAAGGTCTACTGTGAGAATATTTCAAGAAATAGTTACAGTGTTGACCTATCAATTGACCAACAGTCGATGGCGGTTTGGTGAGAGATTCCTCGACAGAAACCACTGATTCTAGTGAAGATGCTCTGAAGTCTAACAACCATTCTTGCATTAGCGCAGAGTCAAATTCAGAGGACAAAGATTCTGGGGACAATGGTCTGAAGTTAAATAACCTGTCAAGTTCGAGGTCTGATATATCTGATTGTGGTGACTGTGCTCTAGCCTCATCAAAGAGGTTTTCCAGGAAGAAATCAGTGCCTTCCCAGTCTGAGACTGTTGATGATGGTGTACAAGACCTATGCCCTGAGAAATCATGACGCTGGGTGACATCATAGGCTCTAAACTGGGGGATAGGTGAGTCCGGAGAGAGAGGCCTACATTCACATTGAGATGCTGCTGACTCAGGAGATGATGCCCTGGATTTGTCTATCAAGTCACCCTCATCAATGTAAGAAGATTCATCAAACAATAATATAGGACTGACTGATCTCACATCTGGCTCTTTGCTTTCCAACAAGTCGGATGAAACATTACGATGATGAATCCCACGCACCACATCTGCATATGACATAGTTCTTGAAGTGAACAAGGTTGTGGTTGAAATTCCTGCAGGTTTGTTAAAACTAGCCTTATTTTCTGAAGTAAAGGAATCTGGTGTATCTGGTCTACTGGGATCAAATAGTTCTCCTAAATTATAGATGAAATCGTCAGTTTCTGATAGAACTGAATGAGGAGATGAAGGTCTACTGTGAGAATATTTCAAGAAATAGTTACAGTGTTGACCTATCAATTGACCAACAGTCAATGGTGGTTCAGTGACAGATTCCTCAACAGAAACCACTGATTCTGGTGAAGATGCTCTGAAGTCTGACAAACATTCTTGCATTAGCGCATAGTCAAATTCAGAAGATAGAGAATCTGGAGAGAATGGTCTGCAGCTAAACAATCTGTCAAGTTCAAGGTCCGATATATCTGATTGTGGTGATTGTGCTCTAGCCTCATCAAAGAGGTTTTCCAGGAAGAAATCAGTGCCTTCCCAGTCTGAGACTGTTGATGATGGTGTACAAGACCTATGCCCTGAGAAATCATGACGCTGGGTGACATCATAGGCTCTAAACTGGGGGATAGGTGAGTCCGGAGAGAGAGGCCTACATTCACATTGAGATGCTGCTGACTCAGGAGATGATGCCCTGGATTTGTCTATCAAGTCGCCCTCATCAATGTAAGAAGATTCATCAAACAATAATATAGGACTGACTGATCTCACATCTGGCTCTTTGCTTTCCAACAAGTCGGATGAAACATTACAATGATGAATCCCACGCACCACATCTGCATATGACATAGTTCTTGAAGTGAACAAGGTTGTGGTTGAAATTACTGCAGGTTTGATAAAACTAGCCTTATTTTCTGAAGTAAAGGAATCTGGTGTATCTGGTCTACTGGGATCAAATAGTTCTCCTACATTATAGGTGAAATCGTCATTTTCTGATAGAACTGAATGAGGAGATGAAGGTCTAGTGTGAGAATATTTCAAGAAATAGTTACAGTGTTGACCTATCAATTGACCAACAGTCAATGGTGGTTCAGTGACAGATTCCTCAACAGAAACCACTGATTCTGGTGAAGATGCTCTGAAGTCTGACAACCATTCTTGCATTAGCGCATAGTCAACTTCAGAAGATAGAGAATCTGGAGAGAATGGTCTGCAGCTAAACAATCTGTCAAGTTCAAGGTCCGATATATCTGATTGTGGTGATTGTGCTCTAGCCTCATCAAAGAGGTTTTCCAGAAAGAAATCAGTGCCTTCCCAGTCTGAGACTGTTGATGATGGTGTACAAGACCTATGCCCTGAGAAATCATGACTCTGGGTGACATCATAGGCTCTAAACTGGGGGATAGGTGAGTCCGGAGAGAGAGGCCTACATTCACATTGAGATGCTGCTGACTCAGGAGATGATGCCCTGGATTTGTCTATTAATTCACCTTCATCAATGTAAGACGATTCATCAAACAATAATATAGGACTGACTGATCTCACATCTGGCTCTTCGCTATCTATCAAATTGGATGAAACATTACGATGATGAATCCCACGCACAACATCTGCATACGACATTGTTCTTGAAGTGAACAAGGCTGTGGTTGAAATTACTGCAGGTTTGATAAAACTAGCCTTATTTTCTGAAGTTAAGGAATCTGGTGTATCTGGTCTACTGGGATCAAATAGTTCTCCTAAATTATAGGTGAAATCGTCAGTTTCTGATAGAACTGAATGAGGAGATGAAGGTCTACTGTGAGAATATTTCAAGAAATAGTTACAGTGTTGACCTATCAATTGACCAACAGTCGATGGCGGTTTGGTGAGAGATTCCTCGACAGAAACCACTGATTCTGGAGAAGATGCTCTGAAGTCTAACAACCATTCTTGCATTAGCGCAGAGTCAAATTCAGAGGACAAAGATTCTGGGGACAATGGTCTGAAGTTTAATAACCTGTCAAGTTCGAGGTCTGATATATCTGATTGTGGTGACTGTGCTCTAGCCTCATCAAAGAGGTTTTCCAGGAAGAAATCAGTGCCTTCCCAGTCTGAGACTGTTGATGATGGTGTACAAGACCTATGCCCTGAGAAATCATGACGCTGGGTGACATCATAGGCTCTAAACTGGGGGATAGGTGAGTCCGGAGAGAGAGGCCTACATTCACATTGAGATGCTGCTGACTCAGGAGATGATGCCCTGGATTTGTCTATCAAGTCACCCTCATCAATGTAAGAAGATTCATCAAACAATAATATAGGACTGACTGATCTCACATCTGGCTCTTTGCTTTCCAACAAGTCGGATGAAACATTACGATGATGAATCCCACGCACCACATCTGCATATGACATAGTTCTTGAAGTGAACAAGGTTGTGGTTGAAATTCCTGTAGGTTTGTTAAAACTAGCCTGATTTTCTGAAGTAAAAGAATCTGGTGTATCTGGTCTACTGGGATCAAATAGTTCTCCTAAATTATAGATGAAATCGTCAGTTTCTGATAGAACTGAATGAGGAGATGAAGGTCTACTGTGAGAATATTTCAAGAAATAGTTACAGTGTTGACCTATCAATTGACCAACAGTCAATGGAGGTTCAGTGACAGATTCCTCAACAGAAACCACTGATTCTGGTGAAGATGCTCTGAAGTCTGACAACCATTCTTGCATTAGCGCATAGTCAAATTCAGAAGATAGAGAATCTGGAGAGAATGGTCTGCAGCTAAACAATCTGTCAAGTTCAAGGTCCGATATATCTGATTGTGGTGATTGTGCTCTAGCCTCATCAAAGAGGTTTTCCAGGAAGAAATCAGTGCCTTCCCAGTCTGAGACTGTTGATGATGGTGTACAAGACCTATGCCCTGAGAAATCATGACGCTGGGTGACATCATAGGCTCTAAACTGGGGGATAGGTGAGTCCGGAGAGAGAGGCCTACATTCACATTGAGATGCTGCTGACTCAGGAGATGATGCCCTGGATTTGTCTATCAAGTCGCCCTCATCAATGTAAGAAGATTCATCAAACAATAATATAGGACTGACTGATCTCACATCTGGCTCTTTGCTTTCCAACATGTCGGATGAAACATTACGATGATGAATCCCACGCACCACATCTGCATATGACATAGTTCTTGAAGTGAACAAGGTTGTGGTTGAAATTACTGCAGGTTTGATAAAACTAGCCTTATTTTCTGAAGTAAAGGAATCTGGTGTATCTGGTCTACTGGGATCAAATAGTTCTCCTACATTATAGGTGAAATCGTCATTTTCTGATAGAACTGAATGAGGAGATGAAGGTCTGCTGTGAGAATATTTCAAGAAATAGTTACAGTGTTGACCTATCAATTGACCAACAGTCGATGGCGGTTTGGTGAGAGATTCCTCGACAGAAACCACTGATTCTGGTGAAGATGCTCTGAAGTCTAACAACCATTCTTGCATTAGCGCAGAGTCAAATTCAGAGGACAAAGATTCTGGGGACAATGGTCTGAAGTTAAATAACCTGTCAAGTTCGAGGTCTGATATATCTGATTGTGGTGACTGTGCTCTAGCCTCATCGAAGAGGTTTTCCAGGAAGAAATCAGTACCTTCCCAGTCTGAGACTGTTGATGATGGTGTACAAGACCTATGCCCTGAGAAATCATGACGCTGGGTGACATCATAGGCTCTAAACTGGGGGATAGGTGAGTCCGGAGAGAGAGGCCTACATTCACATTGAGATGCTGCTGACTCAGGAGATGATGCCCTGGATTTGTCTATCAAGTCACCCTCATCAATGTAAGAAGATTCATCAAACAATAATATAGGACTGACTGATCTCACATCTGGCTCTTTGCTTTCCAACAAGTCGGATAAAACATTACGATGATGAATCCCACGCACCACATCTGCATATGACATAGTTCTTGAAGTGAACAAGGTTGTGGTTGAAATTCCTGTAGGTTTGTTAAAACTAGCCTTATTTTCTGAAGTAAAAGAATCTGGTGTATCTGGTCTACTGGGATCAAATAGTTCTCCTAAATTATAGATGAAATCGTCAGTTTCTGATAGAACTGAATGAGGAGATGAAGGTCTACTGTGAGAATATTTCAAGAAATAGTTACAGTGTTGACCTATCAATTGACCAACAGTCAATGGTGGTTCAGTGACAGATTCCTCAACAGAAACCACTGATTCTGGTGAAGATGCTCTGAAGTCTGACAACCATTCTTGCATTAGCGCAGAGTCAAATTCAGAAGATAGAGAATCTGGAGAGAATGGTCTGCAGCTAAACAATCTGTCAAGTTCAAGGTCCGATATATCTGATTGTGGTGATTGTGCTCTAGCCTCATCAAAGAGGTTTTCCAGGAAGAAATCAGTGCCTTCCCAGTCTGAGACTGTTGATGATGGTGTACAAGACCTATGCCCTGAGAAATCATGACGCTGGGTGACATCATAGGCTCTAAACTGGGGGATAGGTGAGTCCGGAGAGAGAGGCCTACATTCACATTGAGATGCTGCTGACTCAGGAGATGATGCCCTGGATTTGTCTATCAAGTCGCCCTCATCAATGTAAGAAGATTCATCAAACAATAATATAGGACTGACTGATCTCACATCTGGCTCTTTGCTTTCCAACAAGTCGGATGAAACATTACGATGATGAATCCCACGCACCACATCTGCATATGACATAGTTCTTGAAGTGAACAAGGTTGTGGTTGAAATTACTGCAGGTTTGTTAAAACTAGCCTTATTTTCTGAAGTAAAGGAATCTGGTGTATCTGGTCTACTGGGATCAAATAGTTCTCCTAAATTATAGGTGAAATCGTCAGTTTCTGATAGAACTGAATGAGGAGATGAAGGTCTACTGTGAGAATATTTCAAGAAATAGTTACAGTGTTGACCTATCAATTGACCAACAGTCAATGGTGGTTCAGTGACAGATTCCTCAACAGAAACCACTGATTCTGGTGAAGATGCTCTGAAGTCTGACAACCATTCTTGCATTAGCGCATAGTCAAATTCAGAAGACAAAGATTCTGGGGACAATGGTCTGAAGTTAAATAACCTGTCAAGTTCGAGGTCCGATATATCTGATTGTGGTGATTGTGCTCTAGCCTCATCAAAGAGGTTTTCCAGAAAGAAATCAGTGCCTTCCCAGTCTGAGACTGTTGATGATGGTGTACAAGACCTATGCCCTGAGAAATCATGACGCTGGGTGACATCATAGGCTCTAAACTGGGGGATAGGTGAGTCCGGAGAGAGAGGCCTACATTCACATTGAGATGCTGCTGACTCAGGAGATGATGCCCTGGATTTGTCTATTAATCCTTCATCAATGTAAGACGATTCATCAAACAATAATATAGGACTGACTGATCTCACATCTGGCTCTTCGCTATCTATCAAATTGGATGAAACATTACGATGACGAATCCCACGCACAACATCTGCATATGACATAGTTTTTGAAGTGAACAAGGTTGTGGTTGAAATTCCTGCAGGTTTGTTAAAAGTAGCCTTATTTTCTGAAGTAAAGGAATCTGGTGTATCTGGTCTACTGGGATCAAATAGTTCTCCTAAATTATAGATGAAATCGTCAGTTTCTGATAGAACTAAATGAGGAGATGAAGGTCTACTGTGAGAATATTTCAAGAAATAGTTACAGTGTTGACCTATCAATTGACCAACAGTCAATGGTGGTTCAGTGACAGATTCCTCAACAGAAACCACTGATTCTGGTGAAGATGCTCTGAAGTCTGACAACCATTCTTGCATTAGCGCAGAGTCAAATTCAGAAGACAAAGATTCTGGGGACAATGGTCTGAAGTTAAATAACCTGTCAAGTTCGAGGTCTGATATATCTGATTGTGGTGACTGTGCTCTAGCCTCATCAAAGAGGTTTTCCAGGAAGAAATCAGTGCCTTCCCAGTCTGAGACTGTTGATGATGGTGTACAAGACCTATGCCCTGAGAAATCATGACGCTGGGTGACATCATAGGCTCTAAACTGGGGGATAGGTGAGTCCGGAGAGAGAGGCCTACATTCACATTGAGATGCTGCTGACTCAGGAGATGATGCCCTGGATTTGTCTATCAAGTCACCCTCATCAATGTAAGAAGATTCATCAAACAATAATATAGGACTGACTGATCTCACATCTGGCTCTTTGCTTTCCAACAAGTCGGATAAAACATTACGATGATGAATCCCACGCACCACATCTGCATATGACATAGTTCTTGAAGTGAACAAGGTTGTGGTTGAAATTCCTGTAGGTTTGTTAAAACTAGCCTTATTTTCTGAAGTAAAAGAATCTGGTGTATCTGGTCTACTGGGATCAAATAGTTCTCCTAAATTATAGATGAAATCGTCAGTTTCTGATAGAACTGAATGAGGAGATGAAGGTCTACTGTGAGAATATTTCAAGAAATAGTTACAGTGTTGACCTATCAATTGACCAACAGTCAATGGTGGTTCAGTGACAGATTCCTCAACAGAAACCACTGATTCTGGTGAAGATGCTCTGAAGTCTGACAACCATTCTTGCATTAGCGCATAGTCAAATTCAGAAGATAGAGAATCTGGAGAGAATGGTCTGCAGCTAAACAATCTGTCAAGTTCAAGGTCCGATATATCTGATTGTGGTGATTGTGCTCTAGCCTCATCAAAGAGGTTTTCCAGGAAGAAATCAGTGCCTTCCCAGTCTGAGACTGTTGATGATGGTGTACAAGACCTATGCCCTGAGAAATCATGACGCTGGGTGACATCATAGGCTCTAAACTGGGGGATAGGTGAGTCCGGAGAGAGAGGCCTACATTCACATTGAGATGCTGCTGACTCAGGAGATGATGCCCTGGATTTGTCTATCAAGTCGCCCTCATCAATGTAAGAAGATTCATCAAACAATAATATAGGACTGACTGATCTCACATCTGGCTCTTTGCTTTCCAACAAGTCGGATGAAACATTACGATGATGAATCCCACGCACCACATCTGCATATGACATAGTTCTTGAAGTGAACAAGGTTGTGGTTGAAATTACTGCAGGTTTGTTAAAACTAGCCTTATTTTCTGAAGTAAAGGAATCTGGTGTATCTGGTCTACTGGGATCAAATAGTTCTCCTAAATTATAGGTGAAATCGTCAGTTTCTGATAGAACTGAATGAGGAGATGAAGGTCTACTGTGAGAATATTTCAAGAAATAGTTACAGTGTTGACCTATCAATTGACCAACAGTCAATGGTGGTTCAGTGACAGATTCCTCAACAGAAACCACTGATTCTGGTGAAGATGCTCTGAAGTCTGACAACCATTCTTGCATTAGCGCATAGTCAAATTCAGAAGACAAAGATTCTGGGGACAATGGTCTGAAGTTAAATAACCTGTCAAGTTCGAGGTCCGATATATCTGATTGTGGTGATTGTGCTCTAGCCTCATCAAAGAGGTTTTCCAGAAAGAAATCAGTGCCTTCCCAGTCTGAGACTGTTGATGATGGTGTACAAGACCTATGCCCTGAGAAATCATGACGCTGGGTGACATCATAGGCTCTAAACTGGGGGATAGGTGAGTCCGGAGAGAGAGGCCTACATTCACATTGAGATGCTGCTGACTCAGGAGATGATGCCCTGGATTTGTCTATCAAGTCACCCTCATCAATGTAAGAAGATTCATCAAACAATAATATAGGACTGACTGATCTCACATCTGGCTCTTCGCTATCTATCAAATTGGATGAAACATTACGATGACGAATCCCACGCACAACATCTGCATATGACATAGTTCTTGAAGTGAACAAGGTTGTGGTTGAAATTCCTGTAGGTTTGTTAAAACTAGCCTTATTTTCTGAAGTAAAAGAATCTGGTGTATCTGGTCTACTGGGATCAAATAGTTCTCCTAAATTATAGATGAAATCGTCAGTTTCTGATAGAACTGAATGAGGAGATGAAGGTCTACTGTGAGAATATTTCAAGAAATAGTTACAGTGTTGACCTATCAATTGACCAACAGTCAATGGTGGTTCAGTGACAGATTCCTCAACAGAAACCACTGATTCTGGTGAAGATGCTCTGAAGTCTGACAACCATTCTTGCATTAGCGCATAGTCAAATTCAGAAGATAGAGAATCTGGAGAGAATGGTCTGCAGCTAAACAATCTGTCAAGTTCAAGGTCCGATATATCTGATTGTGGTGATTGTGCTCTAGCCTCATCAAAGAGGTTTTCCAGGAAGAAATCAGTGCCTTCCCAGTCTGAGACTGTTGATGATGGTGTACAAGACCTATGCCCTGAGAAATCATGACGCTGGGTGACATCATAGGCTCTAAACTGGGGGATAGGTGAGTCCGGAGAGAGAGGCCTACATTCACATTGAGATGCTGCTGACTCAGGAGATGATGCCCTGGATTTGTCTATCAAGTCGCCCTCATCAATGTAAGAAGATTCATCAAACAATAATATAGGACTGACTGATCTCACATCTGGCTCTTTGCTTTCCAACAAGTCGGATGAAACATTACGATGATGAATCCCACGCACCACATCTGCATATGACATAGTTCTTGAAGTGAACAAGGTTGTGGTTGAAATTACTGCAGGTTTGTTAAAACTAGCCTTATTTTCTGAAGTAAAGGAATCTGGTGTATCTGGTCTACTGGGATCAAATAGTTCTCCTAAATTATAGGTGAAATCGTCAGTTTCTGATAGAACTGAATGAGGAGATGAAGGTCTACTGTGAGAATATTTCAAGAAATAGTTACAGTGTTGACCTATCAATTGACCAACAGTCAATGGTGGTTCAGTGACAGATTCCTCAACAGAAACCACTGATTCTGGTGAAGATGCTCTGAAGTCTGACAACCATTCTTGCATTAGCGCATAGTCAAATTCAGAAGACAAAGATTCTGGGGACAATGGTCTGAAGTTAAATAACCTGTCAAGTTTGAGGTCCGATATATCTGATTGTGGTGATTGTGCTCTAGCCTCATCAAAGAGGTTTTCCAGAAAGAAATCAGTGCCTTCCCAGTCTGAGACTGTTGATGATGGTGTACAAGACCTATGCCCTGAGAAATCATGACGCTGGGTGACATCATAGGCTCTAAACTGGGGGATAGGTGAGTCCGGAGAGAGAGGCCTACATTCACATTGAGATGCTGCTGACTCAGGAGATGATGCCCTGGATTTGTCTATTAATCCTTCATCAATGTAAGACGATTCATCAAACAATAATATAGGACTGACTGATCTCACATCTGGCTCTTCGCTATCTATCAAATTGGATGAAACATTACGATGACGAATCCCACGCACAACATCTGCATATGACATAGTTTTTGAAGTGAACAAGGTTGTGGTTGAAATTCCTGCAGGTTTGTTAAAAGTAGCCTTATTTTCTGAAGTAAAGGAATCTGGTGTATCTGGTCTACTGGGATCAAATAGTTCTCCTAAATTATAGATGAAATCGTCAGTTTCTGATAGAACTAAATGAGGAGATGAAGGTCTACTGTGAGAATATTTCAAGAAATAGTTACAGTGTTGACCTATCAATTGACCAACAGTCAATGGTGGTTCAGTGACAGATTCCTCAACAGAAACCACTGATTCTGGTGAAGATGCTCTGAAGTCTGACAACCATTCTTGCATTAGCGCAGAGTCAAATTCAGAAGACAAAGATTCTGGGGACAATGGTCTGAAGTTAAATAACCTGTCAAGTTCGAGGTCCGATATATCTGATTGTGGTGATTGTGCTTTAGCCTCATCAAAGAGGTTTTCCAGGAAGAAATCAGTACCTTCCCAGTCTGAGACTGTTGATGATGGTGTACAAGACCTATGCCCTGAGAAATCATGACGCTGGGTGACATCATAGGCTCTAAACTGGGGGATAGGTGAGTCCGGAGAGAGAGGCCTACATTCACATTGAGATGCTGCTGACTCAGGAGATGATGCCCTGGATTTGTCTATTAATTCACCTTCATCAATGTAAGACGATTCATCAAACAATAATATAGGACTGACTGATCTCACATCTGGCTCTTCGCTATCTATCAAATTGGATGAAACATTACGATGACGAATCCCACGCACAACATCTGCATATGACATAGTTTTTGAAGTGAACAAGGTTGTGGTTGAAATTACTGCAGGTTTGATAAAACTAGCCTTATTTTCTGAAGTTAAGGAATCTGGTGTATCTGGTCTACTGGGATCAAATAGTTCTCCTACATTAAAGGTGAAATTGTCAGTTTCTGATAGATCTGAATGAGGAGATGAAGGTCTACTGTGAGAATATTTCAAGAAATAGTTACAGTGTTGACCTATCAATTGACCAACAGTCGATGGCGGTTTGGTGAGAGATTCCTCAACAGAAACCACTGATTCTGGAGAAGATGCTCTGAAGTCTAACAACCATTCTTGCATTAGCGCAGAGTCAAATTCAGAGGACAAAGATTCTGGGGACAATGGTCTGAAGTTAAATAACCTGTCAAGTTCGAGGTCTGATATATCTGATTGTGGTGACTGTGCTCTAGCCTCATCAAAGAGGTTTTCCAGGAAGAAATCAGTACCTTCCCAGTCTGAGACTGTTGATGATGGTGTACAAGACCTATGCCCTGAGAAATCATGACGCTGGGTGACATCATAGGCTCTAAACTGGGGGATAGGTGAGTCCGGAGAGAGAGGCCTACATTCACATTGAGATGCTGCTGACTCAGGAGATGATGCCCTGGATTTGTCTATCAAGTCGCCCTCATCAATGTAAGAAGATTCATCAAACAATAATATAGGACTGACTGATCTCACATCTGGCTCTTTGCTTTCCAACAAGTCGGATGAAACATTACGATGATGAATCCCACGCACCACATCTGCATATGACATAGTTCTTGAAGTGAACAAGGTTGTGGGTGAAATTCCTGCAGGTTTGTTAAAACTAGCCTTATTTTCTGAAGTAAAGGAATCTGGTGTATCTGGTCTACTGGGATCAAATAGTTCTCCTAAATTATAGATGAAATCGTCAGTTTCTGATAGAACTGAATGAGGAGATGAAGGTCTACTGTGAGAATATTTCAAGAAATAGTTACAGTGTTGACCTATCAATTGACCAACAGTCAATGGTGGTTCAGTGACAGATTCCTCAACAGAAACCACTGATTCTGGTGAAGATGCTCTGAAGTCTGACAACCATTCTTGCATTAGCGCAGAGTCAAATTCAGAAGATAGAGAATCTGGAGAGAATGGTCTGCAGCTAAACAATCTGTCAAGTTCAAGGTCCGATATATCTGATTGTGGTGATTGTGCTCTAGCCTCATCAAAGAGGTTTTCCAGGAAGAAATCAGTGCCTTCCCAGTCTGAGACTGTTGATGATGGTGTACAAGACCTATGCCCTGAGAAATCATGACGCTGGGTGACATAGGCTCTAAACTGGGGGATAGGTGAGTCCGGAGAGAGAGGCCTACATTCACATTGAGATGCTGCTGACTCAGGAGATGATGCCCTGGATTTGTCTATTAATTCACCTTCATCAATGTAAGACGATTCATCAAACAATAATATAGGACTGACTGATCTCACATCTGGCTCTTTGCTTTCCAACAAGTCGGATGAAACATTACGATGATGAATCCCACGCACCACATCTGCATATGACATAGTTCTTGAAGTGAACAAGGTTGTGGTTGAAATTCCTGCAGGTTTGTTAAAACTAGCCTTATTTTCTGAAGTAAAGGAATCTGGTGTATCTGGTCTACTGGGATCAAATAGCTCTCCTACATTAAAGGTGAAATTGTCAGTTTCTGATAGATCTGAATGAGGAGATGAAGGTCTGCTATGAGAATATTTCAAGAAATAGTTACAATGTTGACCCATCAATTGACCAACAGTCAATGGAGGTTCAGTGACAGATTCCTCAACAGAAACCACTGATACTGGTGAAGATGCTCTGAAGTCTGACAACCATTCTTGCATTAGCGCATAGTCAAATTCAGAAGATAAAGAATCTGGAGAGAATGGTCTGCAGCTAAACAATCTGTCAAGTTCAAGGTCCGATATATCTGATTGTGGTGACTGTGCTCTAGCCTCATCAAAGAGGTTTTCAAGAAAGACATCAGTGCCTTCCCAGTCTGAGACTGCTGACGATGGTGTACAAGACCTATGCCCTGAGAAATCATGATGCAGGGTGACATCATAGGCTCTAAACTGGGGGATAGGTGAGTCCGGAGAGAGAGGCCTACATTCACATTGAGATGCTGCTGACTCAGGAGATGATGCCCTGGATTTGTCTATTAATTCACCTTCATCAGTGTAAGATGATTCATCAAACAATAATATAGGACTGACTGATCTCACATCTGGCTCTTTGCTTTCCAACAAGTTGGATGAAACATTACGATGATGAATCCCACGCACAACATCTGCATACGACATTGTTCTTGAAGTGAACAAGGCTGTGGTTGAGATTACTGCAGGTTTGAGAAAAGTAACCTTATTTTCTGAAGTAAAGGAATCTGGTGTATCTGGTCTACTGGGATCAAATAGTTCTCCTAAATTATAGGTGAAATTGTCAGTTTCTGATAGATCTGAATGAGGAGATGAAGGTCTACTGTGAGAATATTTCAAGAAATAGTTACAGTGTTGACCTATCAATTGACCAACAGTCAATGGAGGTTCAGTGACAGATTCCTCAACAGAAACCACTGATTCTGGTGAAGATGCTCTGAAGTCTGACAAGCATTCTTGCATTAGCGCATAATCAAATTCAGAGGACAAAGATTCTGGGGACAATGGTCTGAAGTTAAATAACCTGTCAAGTTCGAGGTCTGATATATCTGATTGTGGTGACTGTGCTCTAGCCTCATCAAAGAGGTTTTCCAGGAAGAAATCAGTGCCTTCCCAGTCCGAGACTGCTGACGATGGTGTACAGGACCTATGCCCTGAGAAATCATGATGCTGGGTGACATCATAGGATCTAAACTGGGGGATAGGTGAGTCCGGAGAGAGAGGCCTACATTTACATTGAGATGCTGCTGACTCAGGAGATGATGCCCTGGACTTTTCTCTCAAGTCGCCCTCATCAATGTAAGAGGATTCATCAAACAATAATATAGGACTGACTGATCTCACATCCGTCTCTTTTGTGTCTTTATCATATTGAATCACTCGCACCACATCTGCATAAGTCAGATCTCTTGAAGCGAGCAGGTGTCTGGTTGTGAGTATATCACTTTTGTTAAGACTGACATTGAGCCTTTGATTTTCGGAACTGGACCTTTGAGATGATAGTGCACAATTGTCTTGTGCTTGATTTTCATTGAGACAAGAGTCATCTGACATGTGTATTTGTCTTGAAGTTGATCCTATCTCTGTTTTTCTTTCATCTTTCTTAGAAAATATTTTTCCCAGAAAGTTTAGCACATACTTTGGCCTCTTGATTAACTTAAATACTTTTGGTTTAAAATTATCATCTTTCAGTAGTGGGTTATGTAGTGTATTTGGTTGGTTGTATTTGTCATTTTTATATTCATGTTGTGTTATTACTGTGCTATGAATGGTACTAGTTTCCAAATTAAATTCTCTTATCTCAGTACTCTTTTCTTTGTCATGATGCTCTGCCATTGTTTCTGTATGTTTTTCAAACAACTTCGAATGATGTTGACCCTCTTTATCATTATTTTTTAAAGTTATTTTCGAAGCATCTAATTGGTCACCACTCTGTGTCACTTCTACTTTCGAAAACCAGTAGTCTAAATATGATTTTCTTGTAATATGTTTTTCTTGTAAGATTGGGGATATGGAAGAGTTAACTGAAAACTGTATATTATCTGAAGTAATAATTTCTTTGCTATATCCTGAAGCATCAACAATATTCTCTGACGATGGTCTTAGGTTTACATTTGATATTGTTGGTAATGATGGATTGTCATTAGAATATAATAAAAAGTAATCACATGTTTGGTACCTTAGCTGAGAACGGGTTGGCTCTGAGAGTGCCAGTTCAAGAAATGAGAAACTACACTGTGAAATTTCTGAATCTGGTGAGCCAGCCCTACAGCGATCCACATCTTCTTCCCCTATGGGATTTATAACATAAACCTGTTCATTATTTTCTGTAGTATTCATCATGTTGGCAGTGCCAAAGCATTTGGTTTTCCAAATATTTCTACTAAAGCAACAGGTTGTCTCGGGTGGTGATGAGCTAAAGCAGTCGGTGTCAGTAGGTTTATCCATATATTCTCTAGAGTCTTTAACTTGGGCACTGTTGTGGATAACAGAACAATTATCTGTTGAGTCACATGTCATAAATGCAGACTGTGTTTGTGGATTTATGGTTGGTTGAAATGTTTCATTAAATTCCACTATCTTCACTGTAGAATTAAGTGCTTCTGATGGGTGAGCGCATTCTTCATTCTCATCAATAAACATCAGGTCTTCCTTATCGCTGGCTAGGTGATCTTGAGACTTTGACATCTCTTGTGGCTTCAAAAATGTAAAAACCTTTCCCATAGTTGGTTTTTGTAGTATTTTGTTATAACACTCTTGTTGAAGGAAAGAGTCAGCAACAGTAACAGTTTGTCTCTGAGATGCCAGTGTTCCTACAGTGATTTCATCTTCAATCACAGCCAAGGGTGCTTGTCGGTCACATGACTGTGCAACATTTGCACTGCGAAGAGTCATTATACACCTTGTGCTGTTACCAATATCATCGAAATCACACTCTGCCTGCTCTGACTCTAAAAGACTTGAACCAAAGTCTTTAATTGTTATTGATGGTGGGATATTCACACTATCAAGTTGTTTGCTGTGATCCAATGTAAGACCAAAATGTTTATATGGGAGAGTCTGTTCCATGTAATTTTGGCTTACACACAGAAAAACTTTGGTAGCTTTCCCAGTCTTGGAACAACGTGGATTTTTCCCTTTGCATTTAGTATTATTTTCCACTTGGTTTTCCACTTCAGCTTCTTTAAATGTTGGAAGTGTACTTACTTGCTCATCCTCTAGGGTATAACTTGTTGGCTCTTGTATATTAACATCATCAGGATTCCAAAGGTTAGGATTCAATTCTCTGTAGGTGAAAAAAGAACACATATTTTATATAAAATACTTTGACTGTGTATGATACTGAATCATCAATAATTACTGTGGAATCTCAAGCTCCTCCAGAAGATCATGTATGCTTTCTGAATGATTGTGTTCGACAGGCTCTGCCCAGGATGGAATATCCAACAAGGATGCAACTGAAAGGTCCTCTTCAGAAACAGCTGGAGGCGGTCTGCGTTCCCCACCTTCAACCTTTCTCACAACTCGGGGACTATCTACATCCTCTTGCACTGAAGACAGGGCTACTGACACTGTCAAAGGAAAACGTTTTGAGTTAGTGAAATGTAACTTTTCTTTAAATGGCCTATAAACTGCAATACCTTCACTGTGATCAAGTGTCTTCTCAATCTCTGCATAAGTCCTTGATGTTTGTTCAACTACCGACTTGTTCATTTGAGTTTCAATAAGATGTACTATGTCCATGCGGTTGATCTTTGTTAGTCTTTTTACCAAACAATCCTCTGAAATGACCAAATAAATAATAGTAAAATTATTTATTTATTGTCAGTGCTGAATGATGACAAATATTTTACTTACCAGTGGCATGTTTTCCTTCCCTTTCAACCCATCGCTGAAGCAAAGCATGGCTCTGTTCCTGAAGTGAATTGGGATTTTCTGTTCTGATGACTTGTATGTCATCCTCACTAAATTCAAGTTCTCTTGCAAGCTCTGTGTGAGTAAAAGAAATAAAGTAGAAAAAGCTGAATGTTTCATTATTTTGTAAAATGTATATATTAAATTTTTTTGTTTCAAACTTACCAGTCCAGCTGAAGCCAAGAAGATCTGCAATGATTGTCAAAGTCTCCTCTTTTCTGTCAGCGTCATCCTGCCAATCTACTAAAAAGCCACCATATCATGTAAAAAACTGTATTATTTCTACAAGAAATCCTATAAAATCAATAAAATTATATTATTATTCAATATAAACTGCATAAATAAGTTGTGGTTGTTTTAAGTGACATTGTCAGTATGCATGCATAAAACAGATGACAAGGTTTTAGTATGGCTTTTTGTCAGTATGTAATAACCGTGGTTCTAGTGCTACTAGAATATGACTAGACTGACTAGTGCATTAATGGTATTCTTAGTTGGGGTATGGAATTTTTACAATGTAGTAATTCAATCTTGAGATTTTGAACATACAAAAATACAAAGGACAAATATAAAACAAACAAAATCCAAAAAAACATGACAAATGTGCTACAATGCTAACAGTATACCACTGATAGACATGAAAAAATAAACAAACATGAAAAACCATAGACAATGCAAAGACAACAGGCAGTGGAGACCTAACCATACCTGGTGTATATTCTGGAGTTTGATCAACGGCGACTCGCTGCATCTGAGTTTCTACAGTGTCATCCCAGGATGGTCTAGATTCAAATACATCCTCTTTTTCAAAAGAAGACTGGACAGAAACTAAAGGATGAGCATCTGAATCTGAGCTCTGTGGGGCTGGGATGTCATACGTAAAAATAACTGAATCTGGACTCCTATGGCTAGTGCTGCTTGAACCCAAAGAAATCCTAGTGGAGGATTCTGTAATCTCAGAAAGTTGTTTTGTCACATTAAATGAGTGCGGGTGCACTTGTGCTGCAGGTTTGTTGCTAGGTAAGGTCACATCATGGCCACATCTTAATATGGTTTTGCTGCTTTCAGAGTAACTTCTACTGTTTTTATCAAAAGTTCTATTTTTACTGTCATCTCCAGTCTCCGATCTCGTTCTACGACTTAAAACATGGATTTCCGCTGATAGAATACTGCTTTCTTTGGTTTCTGATGTTGGGAGTGAATCTACTTTTTGTATGTCAATTTCAATCACTGAGCACTGATCTTCACATTCTTCCTCATCATCTTCCTCGGATGACTCAGGGGATTCACTGCACTGTTTTGAATGCACCAAAGGAGACTGGGTATCCAGCTGAAGGTCAGCAATAGTAGTGTTAAGATTCAGACCAATTTCAATTATTTCATTATCAATTTGAATATTTCTTACCAAAGCAGTGGGTGAAGTAAGATGAACCTCTACAGAGCTTTCAAGGTTAGCCGAGCAGAGTGACTTATGAGACATGTCAAACGTTTTAAGTTTAGGGGTTGAAACTTGATTATCTTCTACCTCTACATATTGCTCTTCAAATGATGGCTCCGTTTGTAAAATTGCCAAGGGTTCTATTTCTCCATCAGATTGTCTGATTGTCATGTCAATGGCCCCACCTCTTGTCATTTCAAATAGTTTTCCCTCCTGAAACTGAAATGGATCCGTTTCGATTTCTCCTCTATGGGAAGTTGAAGCATATACAGGGCCAGTAGATTCAGAATGAGGATGATAGAGGGGGTCTGCATCAAACCCAAGACGCGTTTCAAGACATGCTCTGGATAACTCTGTCACAGATTTTTGATTATGTTTCTCAATTTCAATTTCTTGTTCCATTTCATCAAAAGTTTTAATCTTTGCAGCCATTTTGAACATTTCTTGTTCAGTAAAATCTGTATCTTCAGTATCGTCAGTGTTAGATATATTGGATGCTGGACAATCATTAGTTCCTTCAGATTCAGTCTGTTCCGTTCCTTCACTGTAAATAGTTTTGTCAAAACCATAGCAGGCTTTGAGCTGAGAGGCATAATCTTCATACACAGCAAACTTTGATTCACTGGGCTTTGCATCAGTAGGACTTCCCTCAAGTGAGTCTTGACAAGGTGACTCTTGAGTGGGACTTGGTTCAATGGAATCTGGAGATTTCTTTGAAGAATGATCCTCCATTACAGGACTTGACTCTAGTGAGTCTTGCTGAGAACAACAATCACTAACTTGTTTACCAAACTCCTCAGAGTGCAGCTTCTCCAAATTGTCTGGCCTTTGTGGCTTTAATTCATATTCAGATGCTTTGATATCTGAATCAGTATTAACTGTACTTGCACTAATTCTGTCCAGAAAGGAGTCTTTTGAGTGTGGCTCTTCCTTTGCACTCTGTTTATGTGAGTCACAGCCAAAAGTTGTATTTTTGTTGTCTGCTGATTCTTGTGGAATATCTTTAGTCAAGATTACTTGTGTAAAGTTCTCATAAACAACCTCCATGGTTTGTTGAGGCTGGGCATTTGTTGTATTTTCTTTAAGATGAAGATCTAAGTCAGAACTGAGTAATGAGATCATACCTGACATATCTTTTTCTATTGCATGGGTCTTTGTTGTTCTTTCCATTATCATTTCATTGAATTGTGTTTCCATTGCAGAGCCTGGTGATTCACTACACTCAGAAACCCGCACCCCATTTACCCTATCCTCTTGCTTCTTATTCTTGACAGTGACTTGTACAGGGCTCTCATGAGCACAATATTCATCTGGATGATTCTGTATTTCCACTGGATTTTCCAGAATATACTGTTCCAAGTCACCACTGAGAAGGGAAATCATACCTGACATGTACTTTTCTATTTTGACAGTTTTATCAACACTTTGTTCATACACGTCTTCACCTGTAATAACAATTGATCTTTCTTCTTCAGATGTAGACTCTTTCATTTCACAAAAGGTTTCCTGTGTTGTGGTAGGCAGAGATGCCCCTTTAGATGCATCCCTTCTGTCTGGAGAAGCCAGTTGCTCAGAATTGTCCACGACAATTTCTTGATTTAATAAATGGCCAGATGTTGAAGCAGTTTCAAAACGCTTTTCTGAATCTTGATCCAGCACTAATGACTCATGGTGTGTTTTTGGGGCGACAGTGGCATCCTTTGTTAGACAATCTAGTCTTTCTGAACTGTTTATAAATGTTTCTTTGTCATCCTTCAAATGTTCAGTGTCATTGTCTGTGTCTAATGAACTCCTGACCTGTGGCTTATCTGGGAGGAGCTGTTTCAAGTCATTGATAAGTAGTGATTCCATTCCTGACATGTGTTTTTCTTTTGTTTCTATTGTATATTTTTCAATTAGAGATACATTTTCATCCCCTTCATCCCCCCAAGATTTCTTGGTAACTGACAGTAGCTCTTCAGTTTCATTTCTATCAGTGGCAAATCTCAGACTTTCAGGTTTATCTTCTTTTGTTAAAATAACCTCCTCAAATGTCTCCTGAACCATGTCATTTTCTACTTCTTCTTGGGTTGTTATCTTTTGCAGACACTCATCTAATTCTTTGCTCAAGAGATTTGTCATCCCTGACATATCCTTTACTGTTGAAAAAACATCTGCATCTCTTTGCCTGTCAATGTGAACTTCTTTAAATTCTGGTTCCTCTATTATAATTTCCTCATAGCCAACAACTGTATCTTTATGTTTGACTTCATCAGACATTGCTTTCTTTGAAACAAAAATGTTGTCTCTACTTCTTGAGTAACTCAGCATTTCTTCAGTAATCTGACCTGTTATAAGAAGCTGTTCATAATTTTCACCATCCCCAGAATATGAGTCAATATCGTCAGTGAGTATTTCTGTCTCAGGTACTTCCATCTGGTACCTCTCATCGACCAAAGTACCTTTGAAAAGTTGATACTCTGGATTATCTTCCAGTTCAGCTTTTATGTCAGCACTGAAGTCCTCCGAAGGTCTGCGGTCTGGACTGATCTGCATGTCTTGTGAGCTTCTGGCAGTGTTAATGAATGCCCCATCTAATGTCATTGAACTTCCTCGTGAGCCTGACTGCTCTTGCTCATCTTGGCCAGTGACTGTGGGCTTAGCAGTGATTGGTTCATGTTCAGTCATTTGGGTCTGATCAGCGTTTTCACATTTCACTGCTGCAATGCTAGCAACGGTTATGTGTTCCAACAGGCTTTTATCATTTCTGGTGTTCTGTTCAGTCTGGAATGATTTAATTCGTTCTTTAACAGACAATGTCTCATCCTCTAATAATTTTGATTTTTGAGGAGTAGTTTGTTGGTGACTAGTATCCATTTCTTCATCACAAGCTGTTTCTAAAATTAAGGATGTATCATTAAGAGTGTCTGTTTTAACTGACTCAGACACATCCTCTGACAGAACACTGTCCACATTAACAACTACAATGTCAGCAAATGTTACTTTCTTTTCTACTGGAAGTTGTGGTTCCTCACTCTGCTCTATGGTAGGACCTTGTGATTGAGTAAATTGGTGAATATCAGCTTGAATGATAAATTCTTTTGAACAATCTTTTCCTGCAACAAAGTCTCTATCTAGTGATTCGGACACTAATGTTGAAAGTGCTGTATCCATGAGCTTTTGCTCAACTGGTTTGTCTATGACTGTTTGACCTGTCTGAAATGTTTTCATAAGTTCTTTAACAGACGTGGCCTGACCTTTATCTGTATGTTTCACTGGCTCTGAGTTGTGAGTCTGATTGATAGAAGTAACTGACTGGTTTACTCTATCCTCATTGTGAATCTTTGGCACATAAGATTCACAAGAAGCTGGAACAGCTTTGTGTTCAAAGAGTCCAGTTTTATTCTTTGACGGATCTTGCCCAGTCTGGAATGCCTTCATTAACTCTTTGACAGACATGGTCTCCTCTAATCTCTCAGTCTGGGATCTTGGTGATTTAGGAACTTTGGGCAATTCTGGCATATCGTCCTCTGTCCTTGTGCCATCGTCTACATGGAAATCCTGTGTATGAGTAGATTTTTGCTTTTCCTCTTCTAACTTGCTCTGTAAAGCCTTAACTCTATCACTTATAGACCCAATAGAAGTTTCAATAATAAGAGGGGAAACAGGTGGCTCTGTGGCTGTAGTTGGTATGTCAGCAGGCACACGAAGCACAGTGTCACCGTCTAATGACTCCACTGAGCTCATACGCTCTAACTCTCCCTCTGAGCTACTACATCCAGATCGCTCCCTCTCACGAAGTTTTTTGCGAATTGGTTTCTTGATATCGGGTGGTCGCCGCTTGCCCTCAGAGTTTATAACTTCCTTACTAGAACTTTGGAGAAGATCATCTTGAGAAGCACTTCTTGATATGGACTTCTGTTCCACAGAGGGGATACTGTTAAAGATACTTTCTGTGTTTTTCTCACTTAAGGCTTCCATTTGGTCACTTTGAACTTCAATAGAAGCTATTTCACACACAAAAGTAGTTTTATTTTGATCATTAAATTTAGAATTGTAAACTTGGGTTGTTTCTGTTTTCAGTCTGGACTGTTCCACAACGATTAACAGATCATCCACTGATGGTCTAGCTTCAACTCTCTCAACACTTGTCAATAACTCTGTGGGGTCAGTAGGTATGGTAGACATTCTTATGTCTGACATGTCAGAGAGAAGGTCAGGGCTTGCAAGTGTTGCAGGATCAAGAGTCTGACCAGCTCTTAAGGAGAATGTTTCTGTTGACTCAGATTCATCATCTTTCAACAGAAAAACTTCAACAAAAAAGATAAAAATCAAGGGACAAATCAAGTGGGAGAAGAGAGACACAAGAAACTGTGATCAAAACATTGACATCACCAGGTCCACCTTGATTTGTAAGAGCAGAGAGAGGAAAAGCAGTCTTTGAGGTAAGGCCAAAAGGGAGATGAAATGGTGATCCAGAGAAGGAAGAAAGAAGTAGAGCAGCATAAGCAAAGGTAGAAAAAACAAAACAGGTCCAACAGAGCCAAGAAGAATAATCTTATCTTGGATGACTGATAACAAACAAACATTGAAAACAAATAAACCAACAGAAATTCTCAAGATTGTAGTGGACATGAAAATTCATGTCTTTTCGCAAAATAATACTGGAATTAGAAATCAAATTGATTAAAATAAGTAAATAATTGAACAAAATCAGGACATTTTTGATTGTATTTAATTATAAGTACCTTTATATATGTGTATATTTATTCACTTTTACATACTGTTGTGTATTGAAGTGTACTAAATGTATGAATGTTAGAGTTCAGAATGGGTTCACCCTCCCACTGATGTAGATGGAAAAACATAGCATGAACAAAATATAAATAAATATAATACAAACAATATAAATAACTATAAACTAATAATTAAAATAAGCAGCTAATTGCAGTTTATACTTAATAAAAAAAAGAAGGAGGATAGTTTTAAGAGCAAGGAATGAGGATGCAAAGAAATGTAGACAGACATCTTAAAGGAGACATAATATGCAAAATAAACTGCAATGAGCTTTTAACCTTGTTATAACGGTGCTCCCTCACCATAGGGTTACTCAGATTTGAAATTTGATTAATTCATGCACATTTAAGTAATGCTGTGCTGTCATGCATTTCAGGCTTGAGTGCTCAGAAAAGATCTGTTTTCTCCAGCCACTATCCCCACCACATCCCTGGAATTATGAACTCCAGGTGATACATCATGTATGACCTGCTATTGATTTACAATTAACAAAATGTAAACTAAATTTTTACTTATGGTATAATTCAATATATATAATTCAACACTAAGTTCCTGAAAAAAGCATGATATGTCTTCTTTAAATATAAATTATAAATGGGTGTGCATGCATGCAAATTTCAAGCTATAATCATAATTACTTAATACATAAAATATACTCATTTTACATACAGTATTAGCGCAAATGTACAATATGATTTATTATATTAAATGAGTTATACATACATTTTCTAATATAATTTAAAAACTGTCAACATACAGTAGTTGATAGAGTATACTTACATTTCTTGTCACTCTTTTCACTCTGTAAATAGACATTATTACATCTTCAATATTCTTGTTACTTAAAATATATAAAGTATCTGGTATTACAGTCATTTTTTTTTACCTCATCATCTGCATCTTGGTCTGAATCAGATTCCTGTAAAAGAAGAAAATTATGACTTCAGAAGCAGAACAGAAACAAAACCAAGTTTAGATTGAGACAGACCTTTGAATATGTTGGTAGGGTGATATTGAGGTTGCAGATAGCATTGTGATTAAGACTGCGATAGGTGCGTGGTTCCTTTGTAAAAGACAGACGTCCACATGGCTCTTGAGAAGTGTCTCGAATCTGTTCAGTAAAATTACAAATAATTAGCATTTTAATAAAAAGGTTTCATAAGTATCAGTTTATATCAATGTGGGCTGTATGTGAGTGATAAGTGGTAGTTGGAAGGGCCAATGGCGCAGTTTGCAGCATTTATTAATTTATTTTTTATTTATTAAATCTGAGTGTGAAGCATACTTTTATGAAGAGCGCTAGTCTGTTCTCCTTGAAGGCGAAAAAGCTGAAAACATGATGCTGTCCACTCTTGGTCAGAGGAACTAGGTTTCCAAAGCAGTCAGCAAAGATAGGTTTTCCCTCCAGTACCTGTAAAAAAGCAAGTTTTGATCACCAACATAATTCAAAAAAATCAAGTGTATAAAAACATATATTCTCACAGTGCACCTCAACATCTCTGCTGCGTGCAACCTCTGTGAAGTTCTCTTGCTGCTCCAGGGTCTTGTCCATCTTGTCGTCAGTCATACAAAAGCAGCGCAGCCGGGCCTCAATCGGGTCTAATGTCTTGGCGAAGATAACAAACTTGGCCATGTACGGCACACAAATGATTTCTCTGTAAAGCTGCGTGCCGAAGCTGACTGATTCTTGAGTTTGTCTGCAGTCAATAAGCCAGAACCTGGAAACATAAAATAAATGTCATCAAGTTATTGGTTAGACTTTTATTTATTATTCACTATGCAGTTGTTACAATTTAAGTGTTATAAAGACTTACCTTGCTGATACATTTGTAGTAAAGGAAACACATTGGTTAACAAAAGTTAGAGGTGTAGATCCTGTAATGTCCTCCCACTGAGCTGGAGTTGTTCCACCTGAAACAAGAAAAATCAAATAAAAAATAATAAAAGTTCTTAAAGTAATATTAAGCAAATAGTAAGGTAGTCTGATTTACTATGCATTATGTACCAGTAATACTGCAAAGTAATCTTAAAGTTGGTGTTTCTCCACTGAAGGCTGTGTTTTGATCCTCACTGTTGGAGTGCTTGGGAATGGGGATTGTCATCGTAATAGGTTTGTGGAACTTTCTTCGCCTTGGCTCTAATGTTACAATTGGACTAAATATTGCTTTATTACCAAGACATTTTCTCACTGTGTCAACATCAATTGGCTGGGCCTGTAACAAAGCACAACAATACTATAAGTAGACAGTGCCATCTTAAAATGTTTTTTCATTGTTATTTAGTTTTCCGTACCTGGAGACCCACTCGTATCTTTTTGGTGAGTGCTCCTTCAGGGAACACAGCCTGGACCTGAGGCACCAGAGTGCTGCTGAGGACCCCTCCCTCTGGACCAATCAGATGGCTGTCTTGCTTTATACGGGACACCACTGCAAAATACTGGGGGAAGTCTCGCGTGATGATACGGCATATTCTTTTCTTCTCAAGCTCTTCAGGTGAATCAAGCTCTGTGAAGGTCACATTCACAGTGTAAACTAATCAAACCAGTTACTATGACAATATTCAGCAACTCTAAATAGCACACATACTTTCATCCATGCCATTAAGTATCTGGTTTAGTTCCTCCTCAGTAAAATCACAGTGGTGTTCCCTCCAGTTTTCTCCTGTCTCACTCCTCAAGATGACAAGCTCTCGCTCTGTCCCTCGCAGTGCTGCAAAATGGGGGATCTCTACAATCACAGGCCTAGAACAACAAGCAATTACAAAAGAATATATTAATTGCATGAAGAAAATTATTTAGACTTACAAATAACATGGAAATAATGACGTGGAAACATAAGTCGATCATAATCAGGTTCATGCAAAACAAACTAACGATAAATACATAAAACTACTAAAGAGTCAGTAAAGTATTTGTAGCTGAACTAATATGTGTGACTTGTCAAAAACAAAGGAACAATAATGTGTATCTTTGTATGAAAAAGTAGCCATCAAATCTTATTGCTGTCGGCAGACAATACAGAAGGAGCCTGACGGCATAATCAAAATAATGCAATAGAAATGATGAAAAGGGGAAAATATGACATAACCAAGCTTCTGTGGTAGAGGATGCCCCCACCCATGGCCCTACCCGAGGAACTTGGTCCCTGGAGGACCCAGCTGAAGGATGCGACTGACCAGGCTCTCACCCTCATTGAGAGGAGGTGGAGCAGTGGGCAGATGCAGTTTACTGATCCATACGCAGCACAGAAATGGAGCCAAGAGAAACACATAAACACACAAATCTATATATAATGGACGGCACTGATTCTCTTACGGCATCTTACGACATCAGACTTACCCCAAGAACTGAGCTCCAGTGGGTCCCACTTCAATTATACGACCAGCCAGACCCTCTCCCTCCACCATAGGAGGCATGGAGGCGAGGCGGTGTCTCTTGACCAGTCTGCATGTCACTCTTGTAGGGGCTGAACACTTTCTTGGTGGGACAATAATACGAAGCCCATTGTGACGGCAACCACGCATGGCTCCACCTCTGGCGTCAACCATAAAACTGACCAGGAAGCTGTGAAAATGGCATATTTAGATCAGTATATGCCTAAAAGCACAAACTCAGACTTCCATGCAAATACATACATTACATTAATGTGCTGCAGATAGATAAAAACACTTGCAAACTTTCATAAACATCAATAAAGATACGAGCAGTAATGTAATTTTAATGATGTTTATATGCAGTAGGAAATGTGTATCTTGTGTGTATGTGTTTTTTTTAATAGCCACAATGCCAATCATGTCTTAATCGTACTTAAACTCGGTTTGACACATGCCTCAATACTTTGGAACATTATTGTACCGTGACAGTGCTTTTTAAAATCATTGTAAAATCTACTAACAGATGATCTCACACCAAATGTGCACCATGCATGAAAAGGTCAAAACATAACACGAAAATGCAAAACTTAAAAGTTTCACCTGCTGTTGTCATGGTCTAGACACGGTGTGGAGTGGCTATAGCAGAACACATCAACCCACAAACCAACAAGATGGCCAAGTGACAAAAGGCAACAATAGACAACAGAGAGAAGAGAATAAAAGAGATGAGTTGAACCTGACACAGGACAGGATACACAGCACACACTACAGTAGCAGAAAGGAGAGCTAAAGCACATGGATGATGGAGTCTTATTTGCAGTGTTGGGAAGTAAATGACTATATACCAAGAATATGTATTCTGAATACTAATATACTGTACTGTATATACCAATACTAATATACCGGCACAGTTACTTTTCCATTTGGTGGTATTCAGAATACAGCTACTTTTATAAAATCAAAGTAAATACATGCATTATGGTATTTGATCATGTAATTTAGGCTTCAAACTGCACAGAATCGGTGAAAAAATAGTCAACTCTGGTCTTGTGGTGAGTGGGTTATTTTGCCATCTCCAATTAGTGATAAGAAATGCCTTAAAATCAGTCAAACAAATATAAAGCTGTTAATACTGATACTATTAGTACTATGTTTCATCTTTCCACTATAATTTAAATGCAACTCTGTAAAAGTCCTCTGTGATTGGACCATGTATCAGAATACGGTACAAAATACATTTTAATGCAGGTATTCAGTTTTCTGTAACTAAATATATTTTCAAAGTATACTTCCCATCACTGCTTATTTATACATATTATCTTACATCTTAACAAACGTATTTATGGCTTAAGCATAAATACCCTGAGTGCAGCAGGGTGGAAGACAGCACCACATTATCAAGGTGTTCAGCCCCCCAGCTCAGACGAAATGATTCTTTGTCTTCTCTTGATAGAGCAGATACCTTTGTAGCAGAAAAAGCACTAAGAACATGCCCTGTAATAATATGGTGAAATACTGACTACACGGGACTAGATAGAACGTACTTGGTGGCTTGAAATCATATCTTCAATGAGAACTCCTTCTTTCTGATGGAAGCTGTGAATTGCAGTATGTCTGTTAGAAATGCATTTAAGGTTTGTATGTCTGCTTTAATACTTTAAAACTTGCCCCGTCACGATAACAAATATTGAAGTGAGATATTTTGCTGAAGTAAATATAGACGATAAATGATAAAACTGAAGCTAATTTATGCTACTGACACAATACCCAACAGCAGATTTAAAGGTGCATAGCGTAACTTTTCAGGTTGGGGATCAGCTACCATGGAGATGCTGTTGCTTTCCCTGTAATGTTCCACAATATGGTATTAAACATGTATTAGATGCATCTATTCAATTATGGGTGTTTTTATTGCTCAAAAATACATAAAAACAAGCATTCTTATTGTGAGTGGGGTCACTTCTTCACAGATCTTACATGTAAATTGGCCTGGTGGCGTCTTCTGCGTGTTTCTGTGGAGACTGAAAAGTTCTATGCCATACTTATATATAGAATATTGGAGGTAAAGCAATAGCATCTTCCTGGAGACACGTAACTGGAAGACCCTCTACCACAAAAGTTACGCAGTGCACCTTTAAACCACAAAAACAATTCTAAATGTACAATATTGTTAAAAATCATGAGCTGCAATAAATAAACAACAGAATGAAACACTTTAGTACTTAGTGTGTATCTATAATGAGTTATAGAAGTTATTAATTCAAACTTTCACAGCTCAAATCTTCTTATATTCCCAAAAAAATAACTACAAATCATCCAGTAGCGCAAAGAAAACACGATAAATTATGAACCCCAAAATATTCCAGCTTCCATATATTGAATTATAAGTCGATACAGTAATTATCGTTACAGGCCTAAGCAAAACTGAAAAACACCTGTCCAGGTTGTGACTCATGTAGCTGAAACCATCCAAATAATGTCCTGGTAAAGAATCGTCTCCCAGCTCCCTGAGATCTTCCGCTCTCAGATATTCTCCTCCATCACCAGTCATTGTATCCTCGCCTGGCAAATCAAATCAAATTATATCAGAAGTATTGTACACATGTAGTTGTTTCACTCCACTCAGTGCATCCTAAAAACATTATAGTGGGTAAGTCAAGATTCAAGTGTGTTTCACTGTTATATATTAGTTATGATTAGTTTGAATCTGTTCATCACATTAAAAAGGTTAAATGTATTATTAATAAGTTAAGATTAGCAATCACATTTGGAATAAAACAATCCACAGCAAGCTTAAAGTGCTGAGGCATCACATTAAAAAGGTTAAATGTATTATTAATACGTTAAGATTAGCAATCACATTTGGAATAAAACAACCCACAGCAAGCTTAAAGTGCTGAGGCATTTTCTGTACCTTCCACTTCTATAGATCCGTCAGTTAAAATCTCATCATCAAGCCTAAAAGCTTTAAAAAATACAATTTCAACCCCCCACTTATTTTATATGTCCTATATTACACAAAATTTACTAATATGAGCTTTAAAGTCATGTTATAATGTTGTTACCTCATCAAAAACATCCCTGGAGTTGTTTTTTGTTTCATTCACACATGTCTGAGCAATCCTTTATTATTAGTCTGTCTAGATCTCCAAAGCTCAAAATGCTCTGTTCCACCTTGTGATGTCATTAATGGTAGTTTTAACAGCTACCTTTCACCTAATTATCCAAATGATTTAGTGAAGAAGTATGGAGACACAGTGGAGCACTACCTGTATTACCAAATGACATCACAAGGTGGAACAGAGTGTTACTTGAGAGAAGAACCTAAATATGCAGGGTTTGTGTGTTAAACATGTGTGAATGAAACAAAACACAACTCCAGGTATGTTTGTGATGAGGAAACAACATTATAACATAGACCAGAAAACAGTGCAAAATATACCCTTTAAATTCAATAAATAAATTACATTTTTAGCTTACCTTCTTCATCTGATACATCTAAGTCTTCTGTCATAGTCTCTGGCACATTCAGCTTGTGTTTCTCTGTTACAGTCTGAAATGTCATGAAGTCCCAAATTAGTAACTATATTTTGTGTATGTAAAGAAATATAACAGTATAACAGTGTACTTAAGGTTTTGAGCTTACTGTTGTGGTAGTGATGACCTCCTCTGTCACCACTTTCAGGGTATCAACCACAGAGATGTAGCCCAGGCGTTTGGCAATGGACAAAGCAGTGTTACCATTCTAAAAAAACAATAATACATGTTTTTAATTGTATAGGATCTAAAGCAGTACAATTTTGTTTTCTCTTACCACTGTTGTAGCATTTGGTTTGGCTCCATGTTGCAACAAAACATTTATGATATGTGTATTCCCCTGCTGTGCTGCCTGGTGGAGAGGTGAGTACCCATTCTAAAAAATAAACAAGATTGATTAGAATGGACACAATAAATGAGCAAATGTTGAAATTTTATGTTGACATCTCTATGGTTACCTTTGTTTTGGCATTGACATTGGCTCCTTGTTGCAACAAAAAGCTCACCATCTTGGTATTTCCATAATGGCAAGCCACAATAAGAGGAGTATACCCAAGCTAGAAAGAGAAGTTAAAGCAGATTGAAGTATTGGTGATATGCATACAGTAATAGTGTTGATTTTGATGAAGCTGTGTGTTACCTTTGTTTGCTGATCTAAGTTAGCATCATGCTTAGCCAGTATTTCAGCCACATTTACTCTGTCCTCTTGGGCAGTGAGATGTAGAGGAGTCAAGCCAGTCTGTAAACCAAGGACTTAAAAAGTTGATATGTTTGTCCTTCATAGAATATACTTGATATACGTGATTTATATTTGTACCTTGGTTGCTGCATTGACATGTGCTCCTTTGCCCAGCAGCAGAGCAGCCATTTCAGCATGTCCTTCCTGAGCTGCGAGGTGTAAAGGACTGACGCCCTGTTTCGTTAGTGCATTGGTCTCTGCTCCATACTGCAGCAGGGAAAGTGCTAGATTGGTTTGGTTCTTTTTAGCAGCAATATGCAGAGGGGTGTAGCCATTCTGGACAAGAAAAATAAGCATTTTTAAAATGGTTGACATGATTTACACAAGTTATTCTCCAAGCCTGAGGTCTTACCTTTGCAGTGACATGAGGAGATGCACCTTTATCAAGCAGCAGCAGAGCCACTTCCTGGTTGTCATAATGGGCAGCCACATGAAGTGGGGATAGACCATTCTGAAAAAAGCAATGTATATAGATTAGTCCTGGTCATCTTTGAACAACAGAAAAAACCTGGGCATATATAATATGAGCATTAAAACATTTGTTTTTATTTCCATCTCACCTTTCCAATGTCATCAGGGAGAGCTTTCTTTTGAAGAAGCAGTTTTGCTACATCTAGGCTTCCGTATTTAGCTGCTACATGTAAAGGGGTAAATCCTTTCTATAATAAAAAATACAACTCACTTCAGTCTACTAAGCACACACTTCATGAGGTTAAAGTTCATGAGAAGATTAACATGAGCATTTCATTTAACATCCAGTTTTGACCTTAGTGGCAAGAGAGTGTGAGGCCCCAGCCTCCAGGAGCACAGCTGCAGTCTCCACCTGGCCCTCTCGGGCTGAGATGTGGAGTGGAGTGTAACCGTTGGTGGTGGCAGCATCTGGATGAGCCATGTGCTGCAACAGGAGCTGCACGATATCTGTTTTTCCTAAACGAGAGGCAATGTGCAGGGGAGTTTGGTCCTCCTAGATGAACAGTGTGAGACAATTAAATGAGATGAGCTTATTTATAGATTCAAAATAAAGCATATGCCATAAAATGTATTCTCTTCTGTAATTTGTTTAAGCACAGCATTAAAACTTACCCTAGCCATAGCATCTACAAACGCACCATTCCTGAGCAAACAGCGAACAACTTCCATCTGACCGGCTCGTGCTGCCATATGAAGTGCAGTTTCACCACGCTGAAAACACAGACAGAGATGAAGTGAATGCACCTTTCTTTTCATTATAATGATTTCTCTTAGCTCACTCTAACATCTGCCCTCGGAAGTGTGTTTGGACAAAGTAGTACTTACAATGTTACGGATATCGGGTGAAGCTCCATTTTGCAGCAGCAGCAGAACAATATTAAGATGGCCCATGAAGGCAGCTACATGAATCGGAGTCAAACCAGACTAGAAATGAAAGATAACAAAAATATAACTATAAATCAAACCTGCAAACATATTACTATGAATGATACAGTCAGATCATTTTTAAATGTTTTACCTCAGTTATTGCCTGTATGGAGGCCCCATATTTGACCAACAGCTCCATCACTTTGACTCTGTTTTTCTTACAAGCAATGTGAAGAGGAGTAAAACCATTCTGTGGCATGCAAAATGAAATACAGGTACAGGTAAGTAGCATGTAAAACTCTCATCATGAATACCCACATATAAACAGACTATTTACCATTTTTGGCAATACACAAGAATATTTTGGACTAAAATATGTTATAACAGATTTGAACTGTCGGCACTCACCAAAGCTCGTGCATTAGGATTGGCCTTCTTGTCCAGCAGGAGCTTGGTGACTCTGTAGTGGCCACAGTGAGCGGCTACGTGCAGTGCTGTGAGGTAGTCCAGCGTGACATCATCAACAGGCGCCTTGTGTTGCAGCAGTAGTTTCACACACTCTATGTGGTCTCCCTGGGCTGACATGTGAAGAGGAGACAGTCCATTCTGTGGGGAGAACATATACAAACATACTGTATGAATGTCGACTGAAAAAACAGTTATTTCCCTTTTGAAAAATGACCAAAAAGGATTCTTTTTGGTACCATCTTCAATATATGAACCAATATAATATCTAGCAGATTTAATGAAGAAGGGATGGTAATATTTTGATAGCCGTTAAGTACATTTGGCTTTTGAAAACATTTCTTTATATGTCTTTCAACCTCATTGCAACTACTTTTGGAAGTACTATTGAGTTAAAAAATATATATGATGTATGAGGTCTAAACAAAGTACTGCTGCATCCTGATATTACCTTGGTTCTTGCAAGAATGGGCGCTCCTCTCTCCAAAAGGATCTCCACCGCTGGGTCATGCCCACTTCTTGCTGCACAGTGAAGTGGCGTCAGGCCATCCTGAAAGACAATGCACACAGGGAAACGTATGACATAATATGATCACATACAATGCATCAAATAAAGTATAACAATAATACAAAAGGCTTACTCTCGTTTTGGCATCAATCTGAGCCCCTCGGTCCAGGAGTAAAGCCACCATATTTGTGTTCCCACGTTTTGAAGCCACATGGAGAGGAGTAATTCCATTCTAATGAAGGGAACAAAAATGTCATTTATTGTATTTTAAAGTAAGTTACTTTTGACATTTGTGAAAAGGTTATTTCTTTGATGGTGCACCATGTTATACCTGACCCACACTCGGGAAAAGATACCAGTTTCTAGCAAGACGTGTTGTTGTAGGAGGGGAAATGTAACTAATACTAACTTGTCCAAGTCATGCTGGCATTGTTTTGCTTAAATCAAGTACAAAGCATTCAAGAAGTCAGGAGGAGAGGACAATGCTGTACCCGGGCTGTGAAGTCTACAGCAGCTCCTCTGTTCAGCAACAACGTGGAGACATTCACATTACCGTAGTGAGCGGCGATGTGCAGAGGAGTAAAACCACTCTGTTAGAGACACACAGGGAAACAGCAGGCAATCACACCATAAGAAGGAGGGAGAGAGAGACATGAGGATCCCAATGGCCATAAAACTAGTAAAGATAAATTACAAGTTAAAAAAAATGATTGTCAGGCAGATGCAAGAAATAAAAAGTAATGCAAGAGATTCACAAGATTAGTTTTAGCATGCTCTAAACTAGCACATGCAATATACACAGTCATGCATACCAGAAATAGTATTCCAGATGAAAAAAAAAATCTAATATCTAAATGGCATTAAAACAAATAAAAAATAAAAACATGAAATAAATAAGTAACCAATCAGTAATACACATAAGGCTGTGCATTATGTGTACATCCTTCATTTAAGATGAATAGACTATAATACACAGTGGTGTTTCACTTCTTACCTTCCCATTCTGTGAGACATGGTGCAATTTAATTAAGAAACAATTAAAAGTTAACTTAAACATCAAATCATACCAATGTAATATATCTATTATTTACAACTTAACTCATACTACACAAAGAAATAGAGTGAATGAGTCTGTCTATAGCAGAATTATTACTAAAATGTATTGGTATTAATAATGGTGTGCAATAAATCAGTCAGAAGATCTAAAATAAAGACATTTAGCCTATCTGAAATGTTAGCCATGCAGGTTTGTGTATATATTCGTTAGCATGCATCGAATAGTGTGTTGTAACATGCAAAGTGTCTTGTCAGATCAGAGGAAGAACAGAGCACATGAGCTGAAAGGGGTGGTCAGACATAAGTAAGAGGGTTAATGGGAGGATACCTCTGTGGTTCTATTGACCATCATCTGGTTAGGGAGGCATAGAGAAAGGAGGGACAGGAGGAACGAGGGTGTTAGGGGAAAGGCATTCACAAAAACACACAACGTTAAAGCTAAAAACTACCTATAGAAACTGAATGTACAGTGAATGTCCACTGACTTGACTTTTTACAGACTCACCCAAGATTTAATAATAAAATCCCTACATTTTCATTTATTTATGAGAATTTTGTGCATTTGTTGACACCATTTTATTCCCTTTGAACTACATGGAAGCACAGACTGTAGATATAAATCGACATATTTACCCTGCTTGGCACCGCCTTGCAAATAAAAAGTGAGCATGCGGGCGCTTCCGACTTGGCTCGATTCTGGCTATAATTGAATTTACATTGAAAAATTGTCACCCCTCTCTCTGTAACTGCTGCTGTGAGCCTCATTATTTTGGTCTTAAAATAATTAACCCGCTCTACATAATCCAGGTGTTTTTATTTAGCTATTTTGTCTGTTAATATATTCCTATTCCTAATATAGTTCTCGGCTCCAAATTCGCCCCTATAATTGCTAGCCTCGTGAGCTTCATTTGACTGGAGCCGAATGCTATGGGTGACGTCTCACTCCCTTGGTCCACTTCTTTATTACAGTCTATGCTTGGAAGACATGTTGCAAGATATCTCCAAGTACACTTCTTTGAATATTAATTTATTTAGATTTATTGTAATCTAAACCGTCCCTCACCTTGGACTGGACATCAGCGTTGTGATCGTTCTGGAGCAGGAGAGCGGCTGACTTGGTGTCGTCTTTGCGAGCTGCGATGTGTAACGCCGGCAGCCGAACCTTTCCCTTTGTGTCGTGCTCCAAAAGCAGAGACACCACAGAGTTATGTCCCTGCTGCAGAGCAATGGCCAGTGGAGTGAAGCCATCCTAAAAGAAAAGAGGAAAATTACTAGGGATGTAATAATAACCAAAATATCGTGACATAATATCGTCAGTGGTTTCACAATAATATCATGGATCATCACAATATATTGAATTGGCTCTTTGCTTAAATTAATAGTTATGCTGCTGCAATAGCTAAAAAAAACAGAGGAAACTACATAGACCATGATCCTTTGCTCCATTTCAGTGCAGGCTACATGAAGAAATAACTGTTCTAAGCACTTTTAAGTCTTAGTTCTTTGGATTAAGTCTTGTCAAGGCATTTTAAGAGGAAAAAGTAACATATTCACAGTTTTGTTAGCCTCCACAAAATATTGCAATAAATCGTACTGTGAGATGTAAATATGCAAGATAGTGACCCTCCACCAGAAAAGTTACACAGTGCACCTTTAATGTTTACAATAATGAATACTAGGATAAAGGATCGTACCTCAGTCGCTATGCTTTGGTTTCCATCATTTTCCAGCAAATATCTCACCACTTCTAAATGATTTTCCTGTGCTGCCATGTAGAGTGGAGTGAAGCCATTCTAAACATGCAACAAACCAGAAATGTTCATTATTCTTTTCTATAAATTACACTATAACATTTCTCATAAACAAATGTATTCATTAAAGTGATCCTACCTGTGACTGAGAGTTAATATTGGCCCCTCTTTTGACTAAGAGCCTCACCACTGCTTTTTGTCCAGCTAAAGAGGCAATGTGGAGTGCAGTGTTACCTTTCTGCAAATATCAATGAGAAAATTTGATTATTGTAAAAACAGACAAAAAAACAAAAACAAAAACAAAAAAAACTCCGACATCCCACCCCTCTTTCCTCACTCATAACACACACAAAACTACACAAAAACCACTGGGCAAACAGACATTAACAGTCAGTCATCAATCAGTCAAGTCCAGTCCTGTCATGATGTTCAAAAAAGGCGTCCAAGTATTTTGTGTTAAATTTGTGAGTGAAAGTTGGTCTCTGGCTTTATGTCATTCCAAGGACATGGGCAGAGTAATTGGTATATTGCCAGCTGTTTACTGGAAGCTGTTAATCTTGAAGCGTTTTGAGTGTCATATAACGCACACCCTGCCAAGCCATTAATGCACTCTGTCTTTACTGTCATGATGCAATCAGGTGTAAACAGTGGGTGCCCTTAAACTCTGCAGCTAACATTGACAAAAGCATTTATTCATATTTATGCATTTAAATATGAGAATCATGACATTATATACAGTGTAACTAAGACTCCAGTGGATTTTTGTGTGCATTCCACCATCTCAAATCTTTGTGACACGCTGATGGACATGAGTGGACGCCTTGAGTTTAAAGTTTCATTGAGAGAATAGGATTTCAGTCCAACATATGCCGGACTGTACATTTGATACCAATATGTCTTACTCAAACTCAACCCAGTTCCTTTGCTGTCATCTACACACATCCTCTTTTGGGCCAGCCAGTTGCTCCTCACAGAAGTCTCTTACAGTTTCAAACACTAAGTTTTGACCTCATTTAGGTACATAGGTGCAGGTGCGGTTACCTTAGTGGAAGAGTCAACCTGAGCTCCTCTGTCCAACAGCTCTTCCACTAAATCTGTGTGTCCCTCTTTCGCTGCCAGGTGTAGAGCATTTAATCCATTCTAGGGGAGAAACACATGCAGACAGTGATTATAAATACATTATATTACAGTTATTAGTGCCTCATGTTCAGTCCAGTGTCAAGGAAGACAGGTCTGTGGAGTTAATCAAACTATAATCAAACAAATTCAGATTTTGGAGGAAGAAATTTGACAATGTGATCATATGAGAAAGTACATCATACAATGCTGATAAGATGTCAGTCAAAGTTTAAAAATGTGGCTGCATGACTATTACCATTTTACACAACACTTAAAAATACAGCAAAAAATCATAGTTGACTTCCTTGAAGTTTCCGGCAGAATTGCATCAGATCAATAAACTCATTAGTACATGCAGTATGTTGTTTCTTACATGACAATTTAAAGCCACACACATAAACATACATAACTAAACAGACAAAACACTGATTCACCTCATCCTCTTCTTCCTCCATCCTGCCTCCCGCCTCGTCCCACTCCTTAAACTTCTTTACTTTACCTTTAACACACTCTGCTTCTAACCTAATCCTAACTTTAAAACCCCTTCTTTATTTTCTGCCCAGAGATGCTTCCAGCTCGTTCCTGTGCCACGTCCAGAGGAGAACACAACCAGAAGATGCACCCTGCCTCTGTATAGTCCACCCAGTCACAGGTCAAGCTGCCAACACGATACAACAGGCACGTACTAACTGATGACACTTGTACACACACACGCACACTCCTCACACGCACGCACAAACACATAGCCACGGGTAAAGGCCAAAAGCCCAAAGGGGTGTCATGTTTCTGCACAGTCATAAAGGGTATGTAGGACAGCCCTCGGACACTCAGAGGTTTGGATGCTCAGATTTAGAAATGGCTGAAAATGGCAACCTTTCAAGGAGGAGCAAAAAGAGGGCATTCCAGAGAGGCCACTTTGGTGAGGAGTGGTCATGACTAATTAATAAAAGAATATATTGAAAATGGTCATTCCTGGACATAGAGTTTAACGTAATTCTCTTAAGATTACATTTGCATAACATTAGACATGGTGTGCAACCAACAATGCTTTTACAGACATGTATTGATCAAGAAATTAAAAACAGTTATAATATAAGTCCAAAAGAAATACACAATGAAAATATATATACATTTATTCTTATCTACCCCCCTAGAGTATTAAAACAGCTAAATCTTTAAATATTTTAAAATCTTTGTTGAAAACTCATTTGTATCCACTGGCTTTTAACACACGCTGAGCTGGACATTTGTATTATATTGTTTTTGGATTAAGATTGAACTTTACATTGCTTTTGTACAGCACTTTGGGCAGCTGTGGTTGTTTTTAAATGTGCTTTATAAATACACTTGACTTGTTTTATAGATTATATCAAACTCTTGATTCCCGAATGAGCTACAGTAAGAGAATTAACTGGCAGAAATGTGTCATTTTATGCATACGGATTTATAGATTCAAGAAGCGCTAGGACTTAATGGCACTATATGATGTTGGTATAACTAGGCTCTGTGATCTTTGACCTGTATTGTACAAGCCATTGGAGCCAATAATAACTTTGTAACATAGTTGAAATGTTGTAATTATTCAATGGGAAAATCTTATTGGCTTTGTTCTTTTTTTGCCCAGGACGTGTATACTGTATACAGAAAATCTGAAATACATAGACACTTATTATGCGTTTTATATGTATTTTATTGACTGTTGAAATTGTAATGTACTCAATGTGCCTTTATAACATTACTTTATACATGTTAACTGTTCCTACTAAACTTTTTTATAGTTAGTAATGCATTTTAACGTAAAGCTGCTGCTGTTGCTACATCTGCACTAATATAATATGTGCTTGTGAAGTGAAGTGTGAATAACTAACAGAATGTTATGGAAAGTATGACTTGTTGCACTGTAAATATTGCATTGTGCCCACCTCCACCTCCTCTCCATCCTTTTAAGAAGTGTGTAGAATCCCTCAGTCATCCAGGTTCAATCCATGGCAAAAGGAGAAATTCAATTTGTCAACTGGGCAAAAGTTTATTTCGTCGAATACGTTTTTAAGGACTTCAGATGGAAATTAGCTTCCTGAGCTGGTACTAACATCTTTGCCCATCTTGCATTATGTGACTATTGATAATTTGCATTGACATCACGATGGGGGTGTTTTATATGCTTGTCTATATAGTATAATGTTTATCAGTTACCATGGAGTTGCACAATGCACACATTAACAAACACAGCCAAAAAAGTTTTAGAAAAAGAAATTAAATACAAAATACATTTAAACAACACATTTTCAGTGTTCATGGTCCAGTTTTCTTTTTTCTTTTTTTTTTCAATAAAAAAAGGTAAGAGTGAGTGAGTAACTGAAAAACTGTGACTGTAATTTTATGTGTTTAACAGCACAAATCATCTCACCTGTTGTAGCTCCAGCTAAGACAGTTCAAAACTCAGAATAAAGTCTAACTTGAGTAACAGAGCTTCAGACAGAGACATCAGCTGCAAAGTATCAATACATTGTCCTTTTAAATAAATAAATAAAATGAAATATGCACAGAGACCATCCCTAACCACTGCTAATGAATATGGCACTTCACATCATTGGACATTCACTGACTCAGCAAAAACTGTAAAATCCTATTAAAGCTTTTCACCCCAGTAAGTACATTTGTCACTAACACACAAACACACATACATTTACTGACCACACACCACTTCACATCCTGATTTAAAACACACAAAAAGCATCATTTCACTAATGGACTTTCAGCTGAACGCAATGATCTCACTGTGAGTTCACTGAGGAGAAACATTTGTGTCACCATGTACTGTAACAAAAGTTCTATTTGAATGAATGACATAACAAAATTGCAAATTACGTGAATGAAGCAGATTAGGGAGAATTACCACTAACCATGAATTCACATTGGGCTAAAAAACATGTTAACTTAAAGGTGCATTGTGCAACTTCTCTGGTGGAGGGTCCGTCACCTGCTTGTTTTCATGGAGATGTTATTGTTTGTCTAGAATGTTCCACGGTAGAAATTTAACCTATGTATCTCAAGGAAGACAACTATAGACTACATTACAGGTCAGATCTGTGGAGAAGCAACCCTATTAAGAGATAGAATTATTGCATTTTTGAGTAGAAAAGAAACACCCGTAATGAATGAAGCATTCCAGGAATAGCAATAACATCTCCATGGAGACAAGCAGGTGATGGACCCTCCAACAGAAAAGTTGTGCAATGCACATTTAACTACAAAAAGTACAAATTCGATTTATATTGAATTGCACTGTATAATAAAAAAATAACTTCTGGACCATATTGTATTAGGATTTCAGTACTGTTTTGTATATCAGTAGAAATAAAGACTTTCTCAATCTTTGGTGAGTGGCAAATGCAATAGTTAAACACACAAATAAATAACCACTACAGTAAAAATGGCAGTATATTGGTAGCATAGTAACATTATCTATTTTTTATTTTATTTATTTATTGCTAATATAAATATTAACACCAAATATACCATTCCATAATATTCTTTATTTCAATAACTGATTTAAAATATTCTCCATAGTACAGATTGTGTTTGATTCTTCATTTGGTGTTCGTCATGTGACTTTAATAGATTTCAAATGACTTGGCATTAAGATACAGTTTGTCTGTGGCGACAAAGATAGCACTCAAAATGTCAGCCATATTTCAGTCACCTGACTGAGGCTCAGACGTGAAGGGCAGGGGTCTTGTGTTTCCTGGGTGTGTATCCAAACAGTCACGCTGTCTCTGTGGTATGGTGGTCCACAAAACACGAGCACTGTGCCCATGACAACTATCCTCAATGCTAGTCAATGACATAATGGTCCTGTATGCACGGACCTTAGCAATACTGGCTATCCAAGAACAAAGAATGCAAACTGTTACTGTAACAAACTGATCTCCCTTGTCTCCTAAAGAACCCATGACTTCCCCTTTGCAAATCTAAGATGTAAAAGTAGTGGGTAGAGCAGAGCTATTTATCACTGTGTATTTCCTGGAGCTGAGGAGAATGTGACTGAAGCTTGTGTGTGTTTGTATGTACAGGAGGGAGAGACTGGCGCGCAGCTGTCAGTGGGACAAGGCCATCAGCCTGAGTGGGGATTGGAGATGAAAGGGGTGTGGTGCAGGGAGCAGGAAGACTAGTCTAAGCTGGTTGGGATGAGGTAGAATGGGGGCGGGGGGGGCAGGTTAGGCATGCGCTGACCTGGCCCAGTGGGGGGGTGCTGCAGTGACACAGCAGTCCATAGCTCTGCCCTTTGGAGTGCCTGGACTGTTTAGATTGTGGTAAACAGAAACACAAACTAATATCTCGATGATCATATTTGGATACAAATTGAAAATTGTAATTAGGTGGTATATTCTTATGTAACATGTGCAGTGTAAAATGGAGGCTCTCGCAGTTATGCTAATACTAATACTGATACTGCAGCATCTGAAAAAATCTGTACCACTGCAACAACGTTTTGTATGTCAAAGAAGAAAAACAGGAAGCATTCACAGAGCCAGAAATACTGACCAGAGCCAGACCTTTAAAGACATAGCGTGATGAGTGGTTTCCTTACCTGGTTACATGTGCAGATGTCAGTACCATTTTTCAAAAACTCCAGCACTTTGTTAACGTTCCCTGCTCGGGCTGCTCGAAGAAAACTGGTGTTGCTGTCAGACTGAAAAGACAAAGACAAAAAACATGTATTAAAATCTGTAATAAAACTATCCTGATGGTCTTTACATTTTAAAATATGAAAAAAAAAGTATAGACTCATTTGTAAACACTGCTCACGTTTGAAACATATAGTCTGACCTAGTTGTTGCCTAGGTTGTAACATTGGAAGAGGTACCTTCTGACCTGGATTCTTTAAACATTCTAGGGATAACTCAAGAGCCCTCCCTGCAATGACATGGACAACAATCTATCCAATTTAGCCCTAAATCCACTGACAGTTGCGTCTGAGTGGAGACAAAAAATGTGCGATAAAACGAAACAAAACAAAAAAAGAAACAAAAACCCCATTACCCCATTTAAACTTAAATTTTAATAAGGTAAACAACAAAGAAATCACAATGACAATTAATTTCTGTTGGAAGAAACAATATGTGTTCTTGAGCAATGCGTGCATGTGTGTATGTTGTATGTAAGGTCAAAGGGCATCACACTTCCGTTGTTAGTGTGTAATTATTCAAAACATGCACAAGATTGAAACAGGATCTCTGGGACTTTCCAATCACTGGTGTCAATTTGTGTGCTCTGTGTGATCAAACGCACAATTACATGTCTGGATTAAGTTTACAGCCTCATGCAAAGGTCACACACACACACACCAACACCAGGCAGGCTGCATGGATGCTTGGATCCCACGTGCTTAAGTCACATTGCACTCAGAGTCATGGACAATGACCAAACCTTAAATTTAGCGGGACAATGAGCACCATAGCAGCGCTTCTCAGTTTGCAAACATAGAGTAAACATAGTGCCCAGCATATAACGAAGAACAAGATACAGTTTCAAAAATTCAAACTAGAAAGCTCACCAGAGAATCATCCAAGTTTTCGGCTTCAGTTTCCGTGTAGTAGTCAGTGTGATGGTTCAAGTTATTCTCACTCCCAGCCCTTCTTAGAGATGTATTTGATCCACAACTCTTACACGAGGCTGAGTTTCCCATTGTAGAAAAAAAAAAAATGCCCACTTTTTAATGTAATAATATAACTTTCTAAATATATTTGCTACTCATGTACGGTCCCTATTCCATCCGTCATCTCCTGTTCTTACTACCTTGTCTCTATTTCTCACTGGCAACTGTAAACACTACATTTCACTGGAGGCTATTTTTATTTGGGAAGGCCTGACTTGGACCATATACCCAGCCCCTTGGTGCATATGTCCCGGGTGGGGTGCATGACAGCTGGGCTCCACGCTGTCAGGAGACTGCTGGTGCTGTCAAGGAACAACCAGAGCCTTCAAACTCAGTGAACTAAGTCTGGACATAGCAGTGAGATCAGGTTTCAATACAAACACAGCCAGGGATTCCGCAGAGACAAGATAAGCAAAGATACAAGAATACATTAAATTCCATGGGTCAGAAATTAATATTTAGAACTACTTATATTAGTAGTTAATGGCTATTAGTATTCTCCTTTAAAAATAAATACATGCTTCAAAACCCAAAAAAAAAGCATGTAAAAAAAAAAAAAAAAGTAACCATAATATCCAAAGACAAAACCACCGTATTTTGGCACAACCTGTCTAATACACATTCATATATGTTTATTACTTATGATATAATAAAATAAAATAACATGCATTTATGTATCTATGCCAAGTATTGTGTACTCAAACATAAGTATGTTATAATATCATCCTGTGTGTTATGCAATGATGCCTGTAAGTACATTACTGGTGATGCATGTGCTGAGTAAACCACACAGAGATAGAATTGATTGTGGAGCAGATGTAATCTGTGAAACTCAACAGGATTTGAGTGGATTGAACTGCAGCCGTCCTTATAATAAAGCATAGTGGATTATACAGTGATATAATCCCATATCTGACAAGGAGAATGCAGTGAGCACACTGAGTGCCCAACCCCACAATAACAGCTGCTCATGCTACAAAGATTTTAAGATTTTGCCAGAAGATTAAGATTTTGTCATTCTCGTTGCCGCGTACTCATAATCATTAACATCAAATCCAGAATATGACATTACTGTACACAGTCATTATACATACATGCATATCACTGTACTGCACTGCACTGAATAAGCAGGCACAAAGCTAAATCAAAGTTTACCTGTCGTTTTCGCTCTAGCCTCTCTTGCTGGCGCCTCCTTTTGTCTCTGGCCTTCTGAAGAGCTTTGTACTCAAGGTGCTGCTCAAGTTCTCTAGCTTTCTTTAGGTGAGCAGCTGCATGGGCCATGATTTAAATTGAATTCTCAAACAGAAACACTGTAATTTCTCCACATCTGGTACACTTTAAAATGTATCTTAAAGCTGGAAAGCTTGGTGTCCAAACAAACTGTAGTTGATACTCCAACATCCATCAGTCCAAAGCAAAATGGCATTTAGATGCATGTGGCCAAATACAAAGACAGATGATGACAGAAAAGGCTTAAATAATGATGACAGTAAGTCCTCCCTCTCGCTCATCACATTTAACCACACAGGGAATGCCTCATCCAGATGTGCACAACAGAACAGATGTGGAAAAAGGCAGTCTGCAGACACATGCAGAGGTTACACATGTAAACTGTTCTCTAGTATCATGAGACAGTAGTTTAGTGCTTGCAAGTTAAGAACAGTTTTATAACAGCAGTAAAGCGTGGAATTATTATACTGCTGATGTATTTAGGCACAGCTATAGAATTAAAAAATTATACTATTAAAAAAAAAGACATAAAGGGATTAAATAAAACAAGGCCATATTATAACATAATTACATCATTAAATAATAAAGACAACATAAACCCTGTTTATGAGTTTTCAGTTTATGTTGTTTTTATTGTTTTATTTACTCTTCAAGATATTTATTTAAGACACATATTTTTTTCTTCTTTTTACTGAGATTAAACAAATGCAGAGGCATTATAAACACTTGTTGTACTGAACATTTGTGCCTTTACTGACCCCTTGAGGCTTGGGTGCATTAGTTTCATGTTGCCAACCAGCACTCCTTGCTTCTAATCCGAACCTGCCCACTGCTGACAAAAATCATTTTCCTGTCTGGAGGTAATTTAAGAACCACTAAGCATAAACAAGCAGTAATCAAAAGGACCATGAGCTGAAAAAGTAGACCTATATGTTGAGTACACACTGTTCCTATGAGACTCAGCACAGAAAAGTGACACTCAGTCACCTGGAGTTCCTGTGTCCCCCGTAAACAGAGAAAAGTGGGTCAGTCCAGTTTCAACTGCACTGCACCTCAGCATGATCTGATTTGATGACATATGAGAAATGAACAGGCAAGCAGGTGTACTGGCCCATAAAAAAAACAAAACAAAAAAACCCCATTAGACTGTCTTGATTCACTAGGGTAAATTGAAGCTTCTAATTTCAGTATGGTACAGGGATCCTACTCTGACGCCTCTATGTATATGTTGTCCATTCAGGCCTGTTTCAAGTCTTTACTACACTACTTTTATTGCTAATGGTGTATGTGGCAGAATAAGTGCAAATCTCTAATCTTTTCCAATCCTGCTGGCTCATGTGCTGGTTTTGCATTTTCCTGTTTGACTTGATCTGCTCTACCGCCCTCTGCTGGTCATTACTGAAAAATAAACCCTGAAAATTAATAGTTTATTAGCGTGGTGCAACAATGTACCATTAGGGGCTACAAGGCATACATAAACAGTTTGGCATAAAATATAGTAATATATTGAAATGCAGTAATCACTATGTAAGCAGTAGCTCTACAAGTAACTTTGCCTTGTTTAAGGGGCCTATATTAATCTATTCTGTGATCTATGTTATAATGTTGTTTCCTAAAATCATGAAACACATTCATTTCATCATTCATTCATTCATACGTTTCAGCTTTAACACATTAACCCTACATAGTTCTTCTCTCAAACAGAAAACATTCTATTCCGCCTTGTCATGGTCAATTATGTGTATGTTTTTGATGAGGTCACAACATTCTAACATGTCATTCTAAAATCATTTTTACGTAATATAGGACCTTTAAGGCTGGTCTAAGTACAGTAAAGTAAGTAAATACTGATACAACATTAAATCATATTTAATCAAATGTTAATTATAAATCACAAACAAGAAAACATATGACTATTTACATGTCACATGTCTCAACGCATTAGTAAACACACATGTCTGATTTCTCAACTTTCTCTCAAAATCCATACTATATTGATTGCTATGTTACCCAATCCTGATACAATGTTCTTACTGTAAACTTCCCTGGACATGCTCTGGCCCCATCTCCTGATACTATGACCATTTTACAACTACTTACACCAACAAAACTGATCAATATCATCTTATTGATCTTTTCCAATCTCCATCACTCATTTGGGATGATGTGGATTGGGAGAATGCATTATAAAGCTGGGATCAGGGCAGAGCATGTCCATTTAGGAGTCGCATTACATTGAAGGAGGGCTGAACTGCAGGTCTAGTCTCCTGTGTGGGGAGAGGGTAATGGTGTACTTTCCACTTTATAGATCCAGGGCTTTTATAACGCCCATTAGAACAGTGTGATAGACAGATACAAGATGGTTTTGTCATTCGACTTGTCTCATTAACATACATGGACACAAGGCTTGGTCTCTCATAATACAAGTGAATACTAACAGAAAAGGGGTAAGAGGCTTATTACCTGAATGTGGTTTAATAAACAACTTCATTGTCACTAAAAAAGCAAGAGAGTTCTAATAACTGCTGGTAAAACAAACAGAATTCTTGTATTTGTTTATGTGATGGGCTTGGTTTACAGAATGGATCATGGTTTACAGTAGCTTTTGTCGTTTCCTTCCTAATGGATTCTGTCCTGACTGGTAAGAGGAGTCTGTCCAATGAGGGTTTAACACACATTATGAACCATCAGCTTTAATGGAGAGAGGATGTTACTGTTTTGAGACTGCAACCCATTCATTTTTAATTTTTCTACAGCACATTAGTGTTTGCTGAACAGTCAGTAGGGATGGGACAAACAATAATATTGCTTATCATGATAAAAAAGGGTAAACAATACAAGTTCATGGGAAAAGGGTAAACAATACACGTTCACGGGAAAAGGGTAAACAATACACGTTCACAGGACATTTTATATAATCGTGATAATATTTTGGCCATGATAATTGTCAAATTTCAGTATCGTCCCATGCCTAACAGTGAGTATTTGTATGTTGTTATCAATACAACTATTTCAAGACACACTTGAATTTTACATCAATCTCATCATTTAATGTTCTAAATTTTGTAAACTCATGTGCCTGTCTCAAGCCTAGATAAGTTGAAAAAATATCTGATATATAAACTACCAACCATCCAATTCAATGTATTCTCAAAAGCATTATGTGCTGCTGTGCCAACGCTGAAGACACAAGAACAGTAAACTGTAACTGTAAATTAAAAAGCATAGTCTGTTATCAAATGCATAAATGAAGTAACTCAAAATGGCATTATCATATTAGAGAGGCAGGGACACTGTTTGAGATGCTCCAGACAGCAGTGGGAGGTCCATAAACACACCCACATGCACTCACACATGCATAACACACACAAAACACATACAGAACACACACACACAAACACAGGCAACACATGCACCATCTCCCTTTAGGTTATTGATTCTAGACTGCAGCTGAACCCTGCACACCAACGTCACTGCTGCTGTCCACCTGACTCCTATAGATATTTTTAGTTTTCTGGTATAATTAAACCAATAACAAAAACAACAAAAACATTGGTTGTATACTACTACACTAACTATCAAAGAACAAAATCAGCTGTAAACACATTCACAATATTGGTTTTGTGTCATATTGCCTATCCTTGTAATGGTTAATGAGACTATTTAAAAGGTAGAGCACAATATAGCCATGCACACGTCAATATAAAGTGACCAGTCGCTAATTTACTCTTACTTTAGAAACATGTAAACAAGAGTTAAATCCATATCCTTGGCAGAGACAGTGTGGCAATAGAGTAAGAATGATGTCATGCTTGGCTGCCTTTAATATTGGTTAGAAAAGGTCAGTGTACAGATAGCATTTCAATTGTCTGACTCACTTTGTCGCCCCATTAGTTTTCCATCAAATTAAATCAGATATTAGATACAATATTTAACAACATATGGTTTGGTTATATGAAAAAAATTAAGCCTATGGCCTAAGGGTGGACTGAGAACAGAACAAACACACAGAGATGCAGAGATTTTAACCTTGATATAGTCATATGATAGGCTAGAGAAGGCCACAGAGTGAGAAAGTGGAAACAACCACACCCCACTGTAACACAGATGGTAGCCTACTGCACAAATGCACACATTTGATTTGCAACTGTGAATTTAAACTATGGAGTGGTTAGAATTTAAAGGCGCTCACTGACATCTAGCAGTATTGCAATATACTCTCTAGGCTATAAATTAAACATGACTGCCAATGTTGAAACAGGTAAATGTGTATAGTGGAGAGAACTGGTGAAGGGACATAAAAACACATAAAAAAGAAACAAAAGAATACTATAACATGGTTTACACAATATTGTATATAAGACCTTTAATGTCTGTCCTCATTTTTTCGTTATCTAAGTACAGCATCTGCTTTTGTATATAAATAGATGCACATACTGCTGATGCTAGGTGTACATTTATTTCATATACATCGTGTACTATGATAATATGTGAAGCAAACTCAACCTTTCTATTGTAGCGACCCTGTACAAAGCTTTGGAAACAGCAGTGATGCCACAGTAATTTATAGCATTCACTTATTCTGTTTGAAGTGCAGCCAGGTCCCCGTAGAAAAAATATGACGTCAGTTTGCCATATTCATAAATGAGATAAGACCGAGAAACAAGCGTATTTCAACAGTGATCCGACTGCAGAGGCAATCTATTCTAAATGTATTTTAATGTGAGCTCTGCAGGTCAGTCTAAATAGACTTTATGATGTGATTCTTAAGTCGAATTTATCTGCTGCTTAGGCCATTAGATGTCTCATTTTTCTAAAATATATTTTGTTATCATTTTATTAGAATTATGGTACATAGGAAATGGTATATAATTTCTAGCTTGATACACTCATAAAACAACACAGCTACTACAAACGGATGACTGTGGCTCAGGATTTCACCTCAAAGCTGTAATGAATAAAAAAAAACAAAAAACAGCCATGTGACATACAAAGCTAAGAATGCTGAGTGATGCTCAAACAGATGCTTTTCCTGTAATTTATACTGATAATAATTAAAAGTCGATTCTATTGTATTCAATCTAATTTATAATAAACCCACAGCCCCTTGCCTCTTGTGCGCAGTTCTAAGCTGCGCTATTTCCACAGTGAAAAGCTTTGATGTGTGTTTCTGTGAGGACTCCACTGGCAGCACATGAGACCAGAGAGGAGAGGAGCAGGGCAAATCCAGAGGGCCTGGGTACATTAGAATGAAGGCGTGTTTCTGAGAAGTCTATTGATCGCAGGCCACACCCACCATCCTCTCACTCAGTCCCACTCCTTCTAACGGGAAATACAGTCATAAGGCTGCAATAAATTATTAAGATGCTTTTAATGTTCATTTGAAAACATCTGCTCCCCACAAAGCATGACGAGGCATACATCTGCAGCCAATATTAGACATCCTTTACAATAATAACTCATTTCTGATACAGTTGGTGAGACTTCCTAAACTACACAGTCCAAATACATTTTCCAATCTAATGTTCCTATTAAGGCTAGGTTACCACACCCACTTGCCTTCTTATATGCAGTGGTTCCTATATTACGGCATAGGTTTTAGGCCAATGACCTTTTCATGAATAACTGTATCAAATGAAAACTAACTAAGGATTAACAAAGAACTACGGCTGGATTTAAACATAGAAGAAAAAAAGCAGTATGTAGCTATAATATGTTATTCGGTGAAGTATCAAAACATTGCAGTACATAGTTTTGACCTATGGCTTATCTGATGTTCTCACTTCCTATTCTTGCCCAGTGAGAGGTGTCATATAGAACTTGGAGTCCTCTTAGGTACTATACAGCCTTGTGTTAATGCTGTGTATGTGCTGATGTCAACTATAGACTCTGAAATACCAAAAGTTTCCTATCAACAACATGATACTAGGAACACATCAATATTATCATATGACTGCTGCTATTGCTTTCAAAGACACAGCCAGTAGCCTATATGAGCTTTAGGTTCTGACAATTTAATATAAGATGCAAGCCCACAGTTTTCACAACAAAATTTCTTTTAGTTTTGTCTTATTTTAAAGTTCCTCTATTAAACAATGACTCTTGTGAATGTATGGAGTTTAAAATCACAATGGAGTACTCGCTGTATTACCACGTAGCATCACAAGGTGGAACAGAGTCGAGAGAACTCAAACCAAATTTAATGCATTTGTGTGTTAGAACACAACTCCGGGTATGTATTTGATTAGGAAACAACATTATAACATACTGGATCAGAAAATAGCATAACATAATTACAGGTGTAGTGGATAGACGAATGAGAAAGCAAGTGCAGCTGACAATGTGCAGAAGCTATCTACAGTTTATTCAAGGGCTGTGCTAAAACTTAACTTCTATCTCCAATAAAATGGGAGGTATTACAAATCATTTTAATCACTGCACTATCAAGCCCAATATCCTATTCTGGTTTTAATTAACAAAATAGTAGTGACTATTAGTAGAAGCCACTCCAAGTAATAATATTGGAGTAAATAGATGATTATAATTCACTAAGCACTCCTGACTAGCCCAGCCAGTGCTTTAAACAAAACTCTGGTAAACACAGCTGTGGTCAAAAGAGTTATGTAACACTCGGAGGTGAATTTTACAACCCTGCACAACCACAGAGACCCTTGCATAGCATACTTGTATTTGCCCCTCTGTAGTACTGTAGATAACCAGTGTGCAAGTAGCTGCAGTGTGGCTTGAGCCAGTCTAAAGAGCTAATGTAATGAAGGCTCCATTAGGACGGCCTTCCTGCAGAATCCCATCACTGAACTCCCAGAGGAGACAGAGGCAGACAGAAAAGACAGAGCAGGAGCTGAAGAAAAGCAGATGAAGATGTCAAAGGTGTGGAGCAACCTGAACTGCTGAGGAGGGAGAGGGGGCAATGCAGAGAGGGTAGGCATTGACCACTTCAGGCCCATAATGTGGCTGGTTGTTACTGGTAGGGCATCTGACATAAAAAACAACAATATGTGATTGGTTTGTTGTGGTTAGAAAGGGAGCAGACTATCATTACGCTGAACTGGCTAAGAATACTATTACATAGTAACTGATTACTGTTAAGGGTCAAGATCTTGTTCCTTAAAATGAAAACACCACAGGATCATCTCTCCTCTGGAGAATGAGCTTGTGATATTTGTCACTTTTAGTTTGACACAAATAGACAACCACAATAATATATAATTATCTTCTTCTTGTTCTTGTGGGTCCAATATTGTGTTTTGTATCATCTCCTGTGGGATTTTGCAAGATTTCAACAAGTTTCATTATCATAGAATATTTTACAAGCCAAATTCGGGTTTCTTAGTTGTTAAAATGACAATACCTCTAACAGAATAATTAATTTGACAATTCAGTTTATGTCTTAAAGTTGCACTATGTAACATTTCTGATGGAAGTCTCCATCGATATGTTATTGTTTTGCCTCCAATATTTTTGAGGTCTTTTAGAACAATAAATCAATGTGTTTACTTGTAATTGATTAAATTCACAATAGACAAATTAAATGCCATTCTGTGGAACATTCCACGCAAAGCAAATGTAGACAAACAGGTGACGAACCCCCCACATGGAAAGCTTTAAATCTGTCTATTGATGAACACAGACAAACAAATATTCCATCCACGAAAGTGCAATGGAATAAAGGTTTTATTATCCTGACTGTCCTGAAGTTATCTTTGAAGTCACCCCAGACACTGCCCTCTTAAGCAGACAAGTGAAGGATGGTGATGGGCCTGGGGTTGTCCACAAAGGAAAGGGAGCAGACTGAGGCTGTATTGCCTGACAACAGCACTAATGCTCACTGATACAGGGCCACTGAGCTCACACACAGACACTGGGCATGGAAGTGCCCATTCTTCTACTGCAAAAATCACACAAGAGACAGACATTGCAGTATTTTTAGCCTGGGAACTGAGAGCCTTACAACATTTTGATCTTTTGTCACAGTAAGTTCAACTTCAGTAATCTCATTCAGAGTCTTATCTTAAACAACTAAAAGGCCAAATGTCAAATAATAAAGAAACATGGTAAAACTCTTAGATGCCAAAGCTGCAAGGTTTTGTTATAACAGAGACATATACTCCAGTTAAATCTTCAAACTGGAGCTCATGGTAACAAACTCTTTTGACTGGATGAGATCAGAGGCCCCACCCAAAGACAAAGCTTGTATGTCTTAGTGTATTTCTGTCTGCTTTGACTGTGTGTGTATGGCACAAGAGTCCATTACGGAAATCACATTAGCCAAAGAGAGCACAAGCAGGAAACAATTCAACATCTACCATCTCCTGACTCCAGTCATCAAATACACCCAACACAAGATCATTAAGACTTCACCTGCTGCCCGTGGTCTTATCACGTCTCATAATTATAGGCATCTGTGATGAGAGAGCTGACTCAGCATGACTCTTATGCATCAGGCTCTATGATCCACATGTAAACACTGACATGAGAAGTCAGTCCAGTGATAGCAAGAGTACCAAGGTTGTATCAAAGACACAGTTACACTGTTATTGTCATATCAAAGCCAGGTTTCGAAGGTGTCAAACTTGTAAACACATGCAGACCTCACTCACACCAGCCAAACCTAGAAGCCAAAAGAAAACTTAATAGCCAAGTGAAAGCCTATTGAGATGGTTGTGTCAGTTTAAAAGGCCTGTACCCCAATCAAGTATATAACTTCTAGTTTTATAAGCCAGGCTAATCAAGCATCTGCTCACCAATGTGATGCCAACTTCTTTTAATAGGCCTGCAAAAACATGGATCTAGCTACTTTAAGTTTGCATTTCTCTAGAAGCAGCGTTTATTTTGATTGCTATAACATGCAAGCCCAGATCTCTACACTATTGTATGAAAACATGTCATTTACATAACAGTTTGAACCATTGACGTATGATCAATTTCATAACACATCACAGTTAATTTGGACCGTGGCGATGTGCTAAAACCATGGATCTATTAAAATAAGGCACCGCCTTAGAGAGCTTCCACTGCCAGTGAGCACTAGTTACACGGCTGACTGGGCTAGTCAATGCAGAGAGTGGACTGCAGACACCCACCTGCCGAATCCGGCCCTGGTGAAGAGGAGCGGGGGGCCCACCCTCCGGAGAAGTGTTGCTGGAAGAGGCCATCTTCAAGTCCCGGTCGGAGCCGCCGCCCCTGAAGAGACTTTCTTCGGATCTACTTGACATGATGGCTCGGGCTCGCAGCTGCAGCCGCCACAGTCACTGGGGGTCCTTTAGCCGGGGCAAGGTGATTTCTCTTCAAGCCTCAGAATTAAGCAGGTTCGCTGGGCCCTGGGAGCATCGTGTGCAGTGAGCACAGCTGCAGATCAGGACGTGTCCGTGTGTAGGCTGAAGGATGCTCCGGTGGTCTGCTGGAGCCTGTGTGGAAATGTGAGCGCGCCGCAGATGCGCTTCCCCGAAACTCCGCAGGATCTCTGCTGCATTCAAGGGCAGTAGGAAACGTCATTGACACTGCCCATTAAACTGGCCTGGACCTGCCACTACAGAAATAGACAGGCTGAGTAAAACAAAGTGAAATACTATTAAGGTCGGTGTGACAATAACAGTGGTATTAAATAGGCATAATAAAAAATAATGTATTGACATGCTCATCCACCGACGGCCTTCATGAAAATGCCCCCTAAAGGCAGCTGCTCATTTCAGCTTATTACTTAAATTGGTACGATATTCTAGAAATATAAGGTCTGGATCAGATGCATAAAAAGCACCCACATGCATGCTAGCCAGTATGACCTCTTATTTGTTTGGTTACGGTTTAATGGTCTCCCTCAACTGGTAAGTTATTTTTAAAACAATAAAAAAAAAAATAAATAAATTATATATATATATATATATATATATATATATATATATATATATATATATATATATATATATATATATATATATATATATATATATATATATATATATATATATATATATATATATATATATATATATAAATAATATAAATAATATAAATAATATAAAGTAAAATTGAAATACTATAGATCTGGTCTACCAAGATGACATTGAGTCACTTACACTGTGCATTGAGTGAGATAGCTAGCATGTTTGTAAAACTTGTATCTGGGTATACCTAGGCCTTTAGAAATCATAACCCCTACTGTAGGAGATTCATATTTTAAAAGAGAGCATGGGTAAAAATATAAAAAAAAATCTTTATTAAAATTTAATACTTTCCACACACTATGAATGCATCACTGACATGGTCCCAAACTTAAGAGTTCACCACATATTACAATAACAGTCAACACAGTGAAATGCAGAAGAAGAAAAATATACACTGAAAGAAAGATATTAACAGCTATAGTGTTTTGTTTTTTTTAGTTTGCCAGTTGGTCCACAGGTTCCTGACTACGGTTTGAGAGATGAGCCTCAACAATTTCTCCAAACAGACTCCTCTTCAGCAAGTTGTAGGCCATTGGGAGAAGTTGCTTGATAATTTTATGAAAATACTGATGGGGAAAATATATTGTTATTATAATTATAAAATATATTGTCATTATCAGTGATTGAAGTACTTACATGAGAGCCATAACAGAAAAGGTCCATTCCCAGTTCATAACCCATGCCATAGTCACACTCGTCATTAGCAAACTGCACATAAGTGATCATCTCTTGTATAGGCCCAAATGCTTTAATTCGCTCGTCATCAGTTTTGGCTTCAGCAATGGCTTTGCAGATCTTCTTGAGCCCAGCTAAATCAGTAAAATGCAGATAATTCATACAGTTCTAAAATTCTGAAAATCCCACATAACATTAGGCCTGTCACGATAATTTTGAAGCGCGATATATTGCTACAGAGAAATATTGTGATGAACGATAGTATTGAAACTACTGTAAGACACAAAGCAGGATAATACTAGTAAACCAATTTCTAAATAGACAGTATTATTAAAAGGCCCGAGCTGCAACAAATAAACAGCAGAAGGAACCAATAATTAGCTATGGAAGTTAAAGCTCAAATCTTACATTATATGACAAAAAAATGACAAAAATCTAATTTTTATTGCAAAGAAATTTCTCCACATGATAAATATTGAGCCCCAAAATATATTTCATACACTCCCAAACAGAAAGCTTACCATCAGTTTCTGGTAGTTCTCTGTATCCAACATCGTTCTTATCAACTGGGACAACTATGCCGGCACCATGGAATGTTTTGGTGACCACCTACAAAATAAATTAACAACAGGGTTCTCAATAATCTATTACGGTTTCTAAATTCTGAAGTTATGCAACCATTTATGTGTGCTGAATGTCCATTGCCCTGTAATCTGATTTGAACTATGTAAAATTGTATTATTTCGAATGTATATTGTTTAAAAAAAGATTTCTTGAAGATGAGATCAGTTGTATGTGTACCTTCTTATCTCTTTGCTTCATGTCTTTGGTTTTTGGCTCAAGTGAATACCCCAGAATGTCTGCTTTGTCTTGTAGCTTTTCCTCAAGGCTTTCCAAACCTGGCTTCTGACTTCCTTTCTCTTTCTTTTTCCTCTGAAGAAACAAACTAATGACAAAAAATGCACATTGGTTACAGTGCCTATAAAAGTTAAAGTACTGCAATGATCGTATGGTAAGAAGAACATGGCAACAGTGGCTCAGTGTTTGAGTGTTTGCCCACTAACCCAAAGGTTGTACTGGTCAATTACAAAACAGGATTATAAAAAATGTACTTACTAAACAGCAGCAAACACATTTTCCCCCATCTGTGTTATAGCACAGCCCTTCTTTGCATCATTCTCTCCCACAAATGATGGAAGTGCATCTGGAGTATCTCTGCAAAGAATCAAATTTTGTACATTTAAATTGACGTTACAAACCACAGTTGGGCCTGTCATGATAATTACTTTATAGACTGATCGTTCAATATATTGTAAGTGAAACAATCATTTTTGGGGATCAATATTTATTTCGTTACTTTTCCTTTTTTGTAGTGAGGGATTTTTGGTTATTTTTTCTGCAGTATGTTCAGATTTGAGCTGTCGAAGATTGAATTATGAACTAAGTAATTAGTTTGTGTAATTTTAAGCTTTGCATTCTGCCATTTATTTATACAGCTCAACAGTATTTTTTTGGGAATTATTCTGCTTTATAGTTTGGTTTCAACTTTCAGTATTATTGTTTATCGTTCATATTTACTTCAGCAACATATCGCACTTTGTTATCGTGACAGGTCTAACTATGATGACAATATATATTCATTATTCATCCATTACCTGTAATAGCCAAAGTGAAGCTGGCTGCAATCACTTCTAATTATAGTCTGAAATTCTGGTGGATCATAGAAGTATCGCCAATGAAGATTTAAGTTTGGTTTGGTCTTTAGTTTTTTGTGAGCTCCTGCCAGAACATCAAAAGGACCAACCAGCTGTAACCCGAGAGTCGCTGTTAATGCACCTGTAAAATAAAACTACATTATAGGCTATAAATTCTATTATAAGTAATTAGGTGGTATTCTTTGGCATGTACCGCGGGGGTTGTCTGGACAGAGTTCCTTGCAGAAGTCCCAAAAGTGGTACAAATCTTCAGGCATTTCCAGACTGTAAAGTTCTTTCATTTCATCACGTTGTAGAGAAGTTATAGTTGATGTGGGCACGTCCTTCAGTTCATTCGTGCGCGGTTTCTTTAGTTTTCCATTCTCTGTAACGCACTCCTTCAGAATAAAGAGAAATAAATATGACATATTGGTTGGTTTCATCATACAGTGCCCTTTAGCCAACACACCAATCCATCTAAAGTTCGACTAAGCTTAAATTTGGCACAAGCTACTATCAAAACAAGCGATGATATACAATTATAATGCCAAGTTTTATGGCATGTCATTTCAAGGAATCACAAAGCAACAGCACACTGCAGCACTGCCATATTGCCGAGTGTCCACTGCGGACATCACACGTAACAGATCAACCCAAATCTCAATCTCAACCGCTAATTGCATTGTCTAAAAATCTGCATATGCATAAGATGTGTCCGTACACTTGAAATGCCTTTAAAATAAACAGATTCATTCATAGACGTTTCGGGGCTTGTAGATTTTACCTGAATAGGTTTAGTTTTTCTTTTTACGCGCCCTGCCATGTTTCCTCTCCTCCAGCGTCTACTTCCTCTGCCCTCTCCCTGCTTCAGTCAAGTAGAGCGCTCACTGTGATGTGCACTGCTGCCCTCTACTGACCAAAAGAGCACACTGCCAATACCCGGAAAACAAAACTGCTGTAGTAATTTAGCCTATATATTTTGCGTAGCCTATTTACAAAAAAATATCATCTGCTCACTAGACATAAATATTTTAATATTTGTTTGACATGTTAACATGATAATAAGGGTGAGAATAAAGATTACCTGAAGAGAAAACACTGATAAATAATGGCATAATCGGCTAAAAAGAGCAAAAAAGTATTGGACACAGGGCATTCCCTATTTTACTTTAGTTTGGCACTGACACAATTTTAAGTTGTGTTGAATTATATGGACAATATCTTATGAAAGCACATTTGCATTAAGTACTGGGTCAGACAAGACTAAAACTAAACATTTGGAAAGGCATCTGTACACACACCTGCTAACTCAAGGATTACCAGACAGCTCTGCCAGGATACAGTAACAATATTAGTCAATCAGGGACAACACTATCTCAAAGCTTAGATTAAAAAGCCCATATTATGCAATTTTCTGATCTATGTTATAACGTTGTTTCTTCATCATCAACATCCCTGGAGTTGTGTTTTGTTTCATTCACACATGTTTAAAGCACAAACCCTGCATATTTAGGCTGAGTTCTTTTTTCATACTGAAAACACTCCACTTTGTGATGTCATGTGGTAAAACAGGAAGTGCTCTACTTTTTAAATTCTACACATCTTCACTAGAATCATTTGGATGAGTTCAGCCCTGGAATTGCCAGTCTCTACTGAATAAAAGAGAGATAGCTGTTACCTTGAAAACTACTACTTCATGATACATGGGTATCATATGGTGGAACAGATCATTTGGAGCTTTGGAGATGAAGACAGACAATAATGATGCAGGATTACATGTGTGAATGAAACAAGACACAACTCTGGGTATGTTTTTGATTAGGTAACAACATTCTAACATGGCTAAAAGCTCACAAGAGTCAATTTTGCGTAATACAGGAGTTTTGATGAGCCGTAGAAGTTTCTTAAAAGGATTTCAGGCTGGTGCGTCATCAGAGATTCAGTTGAAGTACAACATGATCCAACTTTCCATTGTGTGGCAATTACCTCAGACACAGTCTTCATCAGCTCCTCTTCATCTGCTCCTCACTAAAGACACTGCACTTTCTCAAATAGTCCCCTGAAGTAGGACCAATCAGAGCCTCTTGTGTTATCTTGCCATCACTTTCGTTCTTGGTCTTGGTTCTTTGTCTGTCAACAGTGATTGAGAAACGTACCTGTCTGCTAATCAATATGTTGCACTAGGACATCACAAGCTGTAGCTTTAGTATTAGTTTTTTTTTTTTTTTTCTTTTCTTTGCTAACTTATCACAAATTTTGTCTTTAAAAATGTAGGCATTTGGTAGGCTATACAAACAATATTTTAAATATTTCAAAATTCTGAGCACACTTTATCTTTATAACATTTATTTATTATTCTAATTATTATGGCTACATAGCCTGAGGCAAAAACCTAGTAGGCCTGTTCATGTTCATGTGGGCCTATGAAAACACCGGGCCTGCCTCACTCACAGGCTCCACGAGAAGAAGCTCGTCGGCTCCAGAGGAACAGGACTCCGCGCCTCTGAGTGGAGGCAGGTCATCCCCGAGCTCAATTAAACTCACAATTCATCGATTAAGCGCTGATTTTACTCCTGACAAAGAAAACAACAGAAAAAGTCAGGGCAACGCTGCTGACGGGCTGGAGGAAGTTCGAGGTGAACTAATGCGCTCATTTTCTGTTGTCTTTGTGTGTTTTCCAAGTAGGCTTATGTAGCCTATCCATTTTCCAAATATAGCAACATTAAGTCTAAGTCAACTTTGATAAATGTAGCCCTTGTAAAGAGGCAATAATTACATTTTATATTGTTATCTTATCCGTAGGCCTACAAAAAAAAACAAAACAAAAAAAAAAAACAATAATGAGATGTAGACCTTTAGGCCTATAGTCTAAACACAAAGTCTGGTCTTTTAAATTTTATTTAATATTTTTCTTTTACATTTAAGGTTAAATTGAGTATAGAAAGGAATATAGACAATTTAAATGTTTTCCTTTTTTAAGATAGGTCGTTACGCACGATGATTGACGCACAATGCAGCCTACCTTATTTCTGTGTTTTAATTCCTTCTCAGCATTGAATGATCAAAAGCGCCCTCTGGTGGCTGTTCCTGCGCCATCACCTGCAGTGGGAGTGTGCGCCACTGACAGCTCCACTCCTATTGGCTGCTGGAAGAGGAGGCTGCCATGACACATTGGATGCTGCACAGAATCAGTTCCACAGCATCAGCAGGCTCAGCACCTCCATCCTCCCTTTTAACCCTCTCCTTCTCTCTTTTCTCTCTCTCATCCTTCAGCCTCTCCACCTCTCGCCACCATCCTTGTATTTTTGGATTGGGACCTGCTTGTTCTTCTGTGTCGACGAGAGCAGTGACAGAGGCCTGCTCCGGCACTGCAGCAGAGGACACACACACACACAGCAGCAGCAGCATCAGCAGCAGCAGCAGCAGCACCAGCAGGCCCACTGGTAGGTGTGCTCTGGTCTGTCTCCTTTCTCATCTGCACTACACTCATCTGATGTCAGGTAGTCCTTCATTTACCATAACTGACCATGTACTGCATGTAGCTGATAGTTGTGTGATTAGGGTTGGGGCTGTGTCTGTACATTCTGCACACATGACCACCACACCCTGGTTATATTTACTACTGGTGTGAGCTACAGAGTGATGAAGAGGCATATTTTTAGTCCCATCCTTCACATATCATTAAAATTACGTAGTGTGCTTGTACTATGTGTAGTTAACGTTAGTTCATCCACTTAGTGATACCATTATATATGGTCATGTCTCTGAATTTTAAGTATAAAGGTCACATATGGCCATAACATCATGCCTCCTTTCTAAATGAAATATTTTTTGTCTTTCCAATTTCTCTCATTCTTCTGCCCCTATTCCCCAGACAAACTTCTGACATCCTTCACTCCTTACCCTCTAAACCTCATCTTCTGCTGGTTTAGAGTTTACCCAGCATGCCTTGCTCCAGGCTGCTCCGTTAGGCCACAGCAGCATGGGCGAAGCCTGGGTGGGAAGAGAAACTACGGATTGGAGCCTTCCCCTCAGGCTGGCCGTGCTGGCAGGTCAGCCTTCCCCTGCTTCAGATGGGAGAGGACGCTGAGAGCCCAAAAATTAACCACACCTTCCTACGAGACTACGTCACCGAAGGTATGACCGTGATCTCAGAGTCAAAGTTTCACTGGTGTCAAGTGTCCCACTGCTCTGACAGGACAGTTTTATATAGAGGGCGTCCTCACTGAACAAGTGGCAAAGTCCAGTCCATATAAAGGGATCTGTGGGCAATGTATTTGTAATTATATACAAATTAAGGTGTGAACATGACTTGGCAAATTGATCTAAAATATTTGACTGCTATTAACATTTGTTTTCTGCAAATTGCAGATGTTCCAAATGTTTTTAAAATAGATCATGATTTGGACAGTGGATACACAGTTCAGCAGATAACAGTTTTTTTTATAAAGTTCTTTTTCATTTTATTCACATGCCATTTCTTTGTCTCTGAGGTCTTTTGTTACAGCTATATTTATGCCATATTATTCTTGGCTTTGTCTTTTTTCTTTGTGCCGTTTCATGCTAACCATTCAACAGTGCAATTACAGTATAATTGCCTCTGATACTCCTGTCCTCCTCCAGCTGATGTCATCTCTACTGTGGAGTTTAACCAGACAGGGGACCTGCTGGCCACAGGCGACAAAGGTGGCCGAGTGGTCATCTTCCATAGGGAGACTGAGGTGTGTTCTCTCTGTTACTTTAATCATGTCAGTATTTTCTTCTAAATTAATAAAAACTACACGTATTGCTGGGTTTCAGATGACATCACAGTATTCTATAGGCCAATATTAATTAATACAGATGGGGGCAGCTAAAATGAATATTGTTAAAATGCGGAGATATGTTGTAATACAGTGAGTTCTTGGGTTTAGTCAATAATTGAAAATACCAAGTTCAACAATTGTGAATTTACCTTTTGAGCTGAGTATTACATCATCACATTTGAGAATCTGTAAACTTGTATGTCTGAAATAATGCTATGCCTTTTGTTTTTATTTGTGTTGAACAGTCCAAGGGGGAGTCAGAGGAGGTTGGAGAGACAGGGGACTCAGGAGAGTACAATGTCTACAGCACCTTTCAGAGCCATGAGCCAGACTTTGACTATCTGAAGAGTCTGGAGATTGAAGAAAAGATCAACAAGATCAGATGGTTGCCACAACAGAATGCAGCACATTTTCTTCTTTCCACCAATGGTAGATGTTTAGAATAGCAATCCCCCATGCTCCTATGCTGCTATCAAAAAATTTGCAACATTGCACAACATGCATACTCATATATCTTCCTCATATAAATATTAGTCCTGCGATATTCTTAAGAGATGTTTAAAGAAATGCAACAGTTATAAAGCTGTTTTTTAATCATATGTTGCATCTTAACACAATAATTTAAATGCAACTCAATGTAAAAATATTCAAAATACAGACCTCTGATTGGACCATGTAACGAAACATGGTGCAAAATACATTTTAATGCAGGTATTTCGTGTTCTGTAACTAAATACAGTATTTTTGCCATCACTGGTAATAGATATTCTTAATTATTAATATTTATGTAGTGTAAATTAGGAATGTACTAGATGTACGCACAGGAACCATCATACCATTTACCAGCATACATCAATATTTAACTTCATTGCAATCCAGTCCTGCTATTAAAATGCATTCTACAAAAGGCTAGATGTATTCATATATTCAACTAAAATACTAGTTTGTGTTATTGTTTCACTACATTTCGTGTTTAATTGCTTGTAATAATACTGTATTCTGTTATGTACCAGACAAGACCATCAAACTGTGGAAGGTGAGTGAGCGAGACAAGAGACCTGAAGGTTATAACCTGAAAGATGAGGAAGGAAGGATCAAGGACATCTCCACTATCACATCTCTGCAGGTACAAATGCACACAGACAGCTGAACAGAGTCACTGCTGATTTTGTGTATTTGTTTCTATTTATTTTTTCCCTTTCGATTTCAAGGTGCCCGTCCTGAAACCGACTGATCTGATGGTTGAAGTGCGGCCCAGACGAGTGTTTTCAAATGGACATACATATCATGTCAACTCTATCTCCGTCAACAGTGATGGGGAGACGTACCTGTCTGCTGATGACCTACGCATCAATATGTGGCACTTGGGCATCACAGACCGTAGCTTCAGTATCCTTTTTAAAGATGTTTTAAGAAGGAAAAGAAAATTGTAAACACTTTTTGCCATAGTTTAACTAATTCAGTTTTTAAAATGCATTATTTGTGTTTAAGATGAGCAAACATATGAGCATTTGTTTTTATATTCATCAATATGACCATCAACATTATTTTCAGGACAAACTCTATAACAGTGTTTCCCAGCCGTTTTTGTCTCACTTAGTGTTGACTCACACTCATGAGTACCCCATATTAACACTACAGCAGTTTCTTCACTAATTATAAGCCTGTTTACTAGTACAATGCCAATTATAACTAATATATTTTCTTGTTTTAATAACCTTCCATAACCTTTATGCCAAAATGATCCTACAGAAACATTCTTAAGGATGTGCAGTGCAGTACAAAAATGATTTACAGTCCATTCCATTCAATACCACCTTTCTTTTAAATCTGAAATCATTCCAAGTACTCTCTGGTTAGTGCTTGCATACCCCCAGGGGTCCTTGTACCCCTGGTTGGGAAACACTGCTCTATAATACATAATACAGTTGGAATTTTTTCATCTCAAAGCTCAGATACAGCCCGAATGTACATGCATCTACTAATTAAAAGGAACTTTCATTTGATTGTTAGATAAAAACCTATGCATTTATTTGAAACACGGTGGCACTGGATTGAGCGTTCGCCCATTAACCAAAGGCTGGGTGTGTCAGACCTCCTCCAACCTCATGCTGCCGTGACCCTGTTGTGTAACTCACATTGCCCACTGCCCACTGGTATCCTATGGAAATCCCAGTTAAAAACACAGCATCTTCTTGCATCTTTCTGAAATGTAGATACAGTAGTATGATTCAAAGCTTTCTTAGAGTTTCCCTCCTTCATTTTTAATAAGAACATGAATAGGTTTGCGTCTGATTCCATTATATACAGTGTTTGTAGAGAAGCAGGCGGTAGTATGTCGGCCAGGGTGCGTGTGGTTGATTCCTGTTTGAAAAGAGGCTGACCTAGAAAATCAGAGATGCATCCATGGAGGAATTTAAATAATTTACTCAGCAGTACACTTTCTACTGAACCACACAGGACTGTTACAAATAGAATTGTCAAGAGGAGCGCTGTCCTCTTAAAGGGGGGTTTGGGATTCACTATTTTTTTATTTAATTTGATGTAAAGGGTTAAGATTATTCAGTGTTATGTTGTCATCATAGAAATATTGTATGTGTTTTTAAACATGCCTTTAACATGCTTTAAAGCTCACAAAATTGACTCTTGTGAGCTTTAAGTTAGAATGTTGTTTCCTCATCAGAAACATACCTGAAGTATATTTGAGTAATCCTTTATTATTAGTCTGTCTACATCTCTAAAGCTCAAAATGCTCTGTTCCACCTTGTGATGTCATGTAGCGGTAGTTTTCAACTTAACAGCTCCTTTTTACCTTTAGTAGAGACATGAAATTCCAGGGCTGAAATTATCCAAATGATTCTAGTGAAGCTGTATTGAGTTTAAAAACATAGTGGAGCACTTCCTGTATTACCACATGACAGAGTGGACAGAGTGTTTTCTGTTTGGAAGAAGAACTCAGCCCAAATACGCGGGATTTGTGTGTTAAATGTGTGTGAATGAAACAAAACAAAACTCCAGGTATTCTTTTAATGAGGAAACATCATTATAACATAGATCAGAAAACTGTGTAATATAAACCCTTTAAACCAACCAAGTGTTATAAGGCCTTGACCATGCATCTCAGATATTGTTGATATTAAACCAGCCAACATGGAGGACCTGACAGAGGTGATAACAGCAGCAGAGTTCCACCCACACCACTGCCACCTGTTTGTGTACAGCAGCAGTAAGGGCACGCTGCGTTTGTGTGATATGAGGGCCTCTGCACTGTGCGACAAGCATGCCAAACGTAAGAAAACAAATCTGACTTTGTTTTTCAATCTTAAAGGGTCCATATCATATATAAATTGGACTTTTATGAGCTTCTAATCACGTTATAAAGATAGTCATTAGTTTACCCAAAGTTGTATTTCCATTGATTGTTTGATCATTTCAGTCTTGAGTGCCTTGAAAATGTCTTTTTTCACCTACCCCTTATCTCCACTCACATCTCTGTAATTAGTAAAACTTCATAAATGTAGGTTAATAATGTCACATAGTAATTTTTAACTGTAAACACATGTACATGAAAATCCACTGCTTGCTACAGTGAAATTTTAGTATGAAGAGCCTCTGTAGTTTTGAACAAGCATTCAGCCATTTTAGATCAATATTGATGTTTACAATGATCAAAATATAAAATAATGACACCCAAAAAAACATATTATCTCTTTAAACATGAGCTCTTCACAAATTCTGACTCAACTGATCTATCTATCTTGCTATTTTTTAGTTTATGAGGAACCAGAGGATCCAGGAAGCCGGTCCTTCTTCTCAGAGATCATCTCCTCTGTGTCAGATGTCAAGTTTAGTCACAGTGGGCGTTACATGCTAACGCGAGACTACCTCACCGCTAAGGTGTGGGACCTACACATGGACAAGGGCCCAGTGGAGACTTACCAGGTGAAGTAGCACTGTCATCGTGAGCTGGCATCTGTACCTCTACTGTGTATCTAACGGAAATAAGAGGAGTCATTATGTCTTTCCTTTCTGCGCTGTCCTTATTGGAGTCTAAAGTATTTGGCTCTAGAATGCAGTGATTGACTGGATCTTACTACTCAGTGTTTTATAAATGTTGTATATACTTTGACTGCTGATGTTTTTGTGTAGGTACATGAATATCTGAGGAGTAAGCTGTGTTCTCTTTACGAAAACGATTGTATCTTTGACAAGTTTGAGTGCGTCTGGAACAGCTCAGACAGGTAAGAACTAACTTAAACGCTAAAAACTCTTTCTGACTGCACTGATACACTATGACAGTGTTTGTAAATTGGCAACATACCATCTTTCATTTCATCTGTCCTGTATTGTAGCTGTTTAAACAAAGCACAGATATAACCTTTTGCAATTAAATAATTTGGAAGTGGTTTTGAGCCCATGTAGTGATTTTTAGAATTGTATACTGCTCAATTTATAAACCAATATTAGAGATGCACCAACCCAGCTTTTTTGTTCCAATACTGATGTCAATATTTTGGCTTTAAGTATCTGCCAATACCCTGTATTAACCGAAAATATAATCTATTTCCTTCAAACACAAACAGCCTATGTGAAAAGTGTGTTTCGTAACTGTTATTTATCATTTAAAATAATTACAGAACATCTCTAACCAATATATGACACAGACATGCTTTTTTATACTTTATTTTTGTTTAATAATACCTGTTAATAATGGAGCTTTTTCTTCTTTTTGTCAGTGTGATCATGACAGGAGCCTACAACAGCTTCTTCCGGATGTTCGACAGAGAGACCGGGCGAGGGGTGACTTTGGAGGCGTGGAGGGAGAGCAGCAAACCCCGTGCCGTGCTCAGGACCCGGCGCGTGTACACTGGGGGGAAACGTCGCCGTGGAGATGTGGGCGTGGACAGCCTGGACTTCACCAAGAAAATCCTCCACATGGCATGGCATCCGGCTGAGAACATTATCGCCATAGCAGCCACCAATAACCTGTACATCTTTCAGGATCGGGTCAACCCTGATGCACAAATGCAATGACAAGGAAGGGAGCTTTGAAGTGCAGTACATGAAATTGGCCTGGAGTTAGCGGTATGCACTACTCTTTGACTTATTCATGTATTGCAATGTAAAAGCACTTGTTTTTGGTTGGACTCTTGGATGATCTGATTTCTGGTGTTGCTGAAATTGTTCTAGTTGATCTAGGACTATCCTAGGGCCAAAGAACAACTGCGTAAGTCATTATTAAGTCATATTTAAAGGTGCGTTGTGCAACTTTTCTGATGGAGGGTCTGCCAAATGCTTGTCTCTGTGGAGCTGTTATTGCTCTTTCTGGAATGTTTCACAGTATGACATTAAACCTTTCTATCTTCATGGAAACCAAACCAGGTCAAGTTACAGGTCAGATCTGTGGAGAGGCAACCTCTCTTGCAGTCAGAATGTATGATTTTCTAAGTATTTTTGTGCTATAAAACCACCTGTAAGTTAATAAATGTAAGGTAAAGCTGTTTAATGTCATACTGTGGAACATTCCAGGCAGAGCAATGACATATCCATAGAAACAAGCAGGTGACGGACGCCACTTAGAAGTTACATAGTGCACCTTTAAGCATTAATGCATATTCATTGTTTGGGATTACAAACCTGTATGTATTCTTTATTAACAGCAAGCAACACAAACAAAAAGTCATATTTTCTTTCTAATTTATCTATAAAGTAAATTTACTGCATCATGAAAAGCAGTCAGCTTATAAGACAAGATGGTTTTTTGTAGGGATGTTCATGGTGTAACTAGAAGTGAATGTGACGACGTAATACTGAAACTGTAACACACTTTTAACATTTAGAAATCAGATTATTCATCATCCATGACTGACTCCACCATTTAAAAAGAGATGCAGGGACATCTCTCCTTTTTTGAGAAATGCCCGAAAGACAAAGAAAAGGATATGATGCAAAAAGAACTCTGTTAAAGTATCTGAATGAAGATTGTCCACACATTGAATCCTTCTCTCTTTCACACAGGAGCAGTGCTCTTGGGGATCATAAATAACTGTCCTATTCATGGCGCAATAATGGCACTGCAGCAGACAGTATTTTGGACTTTTCCAGTAACACACATGTACACTGCAAAAAGCAACACCTAGGTACGTTAAAATTACTTAAATTAAGAACATTTTACTTTATTTGAGTAAATTCAACTTGACAAGTAAAATTATCTACCAATGGAACAAGCATGTTTTTTATTAATTCAAGCAACGTTAGATTTTGTTTCTTATTTTACATGCAAATAGTTTTTCTCATCTTAAAGGTGCACTATGCAACTTTTCTGGTAGGAGTCCAGCACCTGGTTGTGTCCATGGAGATATGCTAGGGAGATTGTTTTCCTTGGAATGTACCACAGTATAGCATTAAACTTGCTTACCATTTAATTTTAGTTGTTTTTTTTTTTCCCCACAAATTGGACCTGTAAATTGGCTTGGTGCTTATCTCCATGGAAACAGATAAGTTTAATACCATACTATGAAAAATTACAGGCGAAGCAACAACATTTCCATATTGACGGACCCACCACCTGGAAAGTTACATAGTGCACCTTTAAGTGTAGTAAGATGTATTTTCATATTTTAAGTACAAAAAGTCTTGTTCCATTGGTAGATCGTTTTACTTGTAAAGTGAAATTTACTTAAATCATGATAAAACTTTCTTAATTCAAGTTATTTTAACTTGGTTAGATTTTAGTTTTTGCGGTGTCTACTCTCTTTTTATTGTCTGCTCTATGTATTTGATGTTTCAGGGTTAATGCTGTTCTTTTTGTGTCCCAGAGATGCATAACAGGAAAAAAAAAAATATTTATGATTGTAATAGAAATACGATTGTAAAATTTGGTAATGCAAACAACATATACTGTATGCTTAGGCAGTATTGGAGAATGCAGTATTGAGGTTGCAGTTTCTATGTGAAGGTCTGTTCCCATTTCTTTTAAAGGTGCATAGTGTAACTTTTCTGGTAGAAGGTCCGCCATATACTATTCTCCATGGAGATGTTACTGGTTTGTTTAGAATGTTTCACAGTATGGCATTAAAGCTTTCTATCTTCACGGAGGCCAAACCAGACCAAGTTACAGGTCTGATCTGTGGAGACGCAACACCACTCACAACGCTCAGTCAGAATCTGTTTTTCTTGGTATTTTTCAGCTATAAACCACCTGTAATTGAATAAATGTAAAGCAGAGCTGTCCATAGAAACAAGCAGGTGACGGACCCCCAGTCAAAAAGTTACATAGTGCACCTTTAACAATGTGGCGATTGCAATCAAAGAAAAAATGATTGATTGGTCCAGATCAGTAGAGATTTAGTAACTCAGAAGCACATTTTGGTTTAACAATCAAAAATAGTTCTTTAGAAATGGGCCTGTGAATGGGAAGTAATGGCTGAGGTATTTAGATCAGGTCCGATCATCAGTGCAATAGCTTTCCATGTATCTTTATGATTGAAATGTGTCATGCAACATTGTGTATATCATCACATACCTGTAGCATATACCTCATAGCACCACCTGCTTCTCTCGGGGCCACTCTAAAAATGTACTGGAGTAAAGTGTAGTTGTGATGGACGAAATTATGTAACTTGAAATTTGATTGTTTACAGTGACTGCTCTATTTTAAGTGACCTTGGCCCTACTGGGATTGTGGTTGGTGGTCCGGTTGTGTATGTGTTTGCACTTAGAAGACTTTTTATCACAATTCAAAAGTTCAGATAGTGATCAACTGTGTTCCACCGGTCTCTCATGTATCACTGGCTTTTAAACAGACTTATGATTTATGTAGGGCTTGGATTAGAGTCTGGTCTTTACTGTTAAATACATGTCCACGAATAATTGGTCTTTGAAAGAGCGATACCAGAGACAGCAATGCGATAATGATTTTTAAACTTGGGGCAGGTCTCAGATTCCTATCAGCAAGCTGTAATTTCAGCGAAGATCTCATCATAGCCACCATCACACTCTATGCACACGAGTGAGAGGTGCACAGCTGAAGCATGTTACATTACTTAATGCTACTTGCGTATTTATCATACTGTAAAAAAGACAAACCTAACAATACAAGAAATCTAAGTCAAAAGAGATGAATGAAAGGAATGTGCATTAATAAAACTTGAGATGTGTCTAAATAAATGTCATGTTTTTGTCTGTTTATTGTTTAAATACTGATAATGAGATAATGAGATGTTTCAGTGCAAACAGTTTAATTAAAGTTAAACTGCAATGTTACAGATATAAGACAGATATTCTTAACATTAGGTAAGAACACATACAATCCGAAGCAGGTTCAAAAATCAGCACTCCGAATTTATAAAAGATCATTAAATATGATAGATCTCTAATTAAAATGTCCCTTTTTCCTCTTTTTGGTATTCGGAAACATTTGTTTAATTCAAATCTAAGGCCAGTTTGAATATTGCAAATGCATACAATACAAAAAAAAAAAAATCAAAACAGTATCAGTGCTAAAAATTCTATAAGAAAATATTTTAAGTCTGAAGAATGTTTATTTAATACATACATGTATTTTCAGGAAACAATTTCAATCATGTGTTCGATTTTTCTGTTTCTATTGCGCATCTGTTTAGATACAAACAATAAATTGCATTACAGTGTGATTTAAGGGTTTAAAATATTTTTTTGTTGTATTTACTTTTATAACAAAAAATAATTGTAAACAATGACTCAATGGTCTACTGGTGTTTATGTCTTCTTTATTGCGAAATTTTTGCTGATAGAAATGGAGCGAAGAAGAAATCAAAAGCAAACTTTAAAGCTCTCAGTGTGGTGCGTCTCCAGTTCCTCTCGATCTTCACCTGCCTTCCTCCGGTCAGCAGTGAGGAGGGACAGTCCAGACAGTGAATCGCCTTCAGCTCAAACGCCGGAGCTTTGGCCCCCAAACGCCCTTCCAGTTTAGTGCTGAACTCCACCAGGTCTCCAGGGTCCAAATTTAATAAAACTTGTCTAAACTCATGACTGGCCATTAAAAGTATATCTTGGGCAGGATCCTCTTTTTCAGGATGTCCCTCGTAGATCATGCCCACTGTCACCTCAAAGCGGTAACTGTCAAAGCGTTTGACATGGCACGTGTGTTTGGCCAGAGCCTTTATCTCACAAAGCTCTTCTTCCTCCTGCATTTTGAGAAGTAATGGCACAGAGACAGACTCCGTATCAGCTGTTAATCCTGCAGTTATATTGGGCACTGTGGTATTCTTAGGTTCACATTTAGGGTAGGTTTCTCCATAGAGGCACCGCAGCCAGTCTCCCATGAAAACAGGCAGCATGTTGATAACAGAATGAGCTCCATTCTCAGTCTCTGCCACACGGACATGTTTAAAGCGCCCAGTCCAGGTCACTCTGTGTCCATATAGGTGGCTGCAGAAGATCTGAGTTTGAGCCATTCCTTTAGACTTCCAAGATGGTGGACCACATGCCTCGCTATACTGGTGCCAAGTGAGAGTGGAGTTGTACACTTTCTGTCCTTCAGCGTAATATATATAAACGGCAAAAAATAAAAGCACCATGGAGATGCAGAGCAGGATGAGTTTGACAGGTCCACGGTGTGTCAGAGATCTGAGAACATCCAAGATGGAGGTGCTGAATCGAGTCCAAAGGCGCAGGGTGACTGGGATGGCACACACAATCAGGGTGACGATCACTTTGGTCAGCTCAAGCTCCAGAAACCACTTGAAGACTTGGATGAAAAGCATAGTAGCAAGGCCAAAAGCAAGAACAGGTAAGGCAAACAGAAAGAGGAAGTAGGCCACACAGGTGCGGATCAGACCCACGGCAGACGAATGTTGGAGGAGCACCACAGAGAACTCACACCACATGAAGCACACCAGGTACGGCACCAGAAAGCAGTATGTGCCTCGAAATCCACGCAACATGGCCATTCTGCAACACAAACAACTCATAATGATTCAGCCTTCTTGTGTCAATGTGCTGAAGTACTGATGTTTGAGCATTTATGGATATTTTGTAATGCATATGACAAAAAAAGATTACAGTGATAATTCTGGATGAGACAAGATCTTTCAAAATAAAATTGCCACAGGACTGTACACATACGTGAGAATGATCTTGTGAGATTTTTCCCATGTACTTATATTTGGGTTTTACAAAAAAGGATGAAGTTTAAATTTTGCCAGGTGGCTGACAATAATTCACAATTAATCCAATTAGTTCTACAAAACCATATAGTCCAAAGAAAAGATAATTGAACTACAGTTAGTTTCTCACCTGAATATCAGAAAGAACAGATAGGCGTAGAGCAGGCAGGGGAGACTGAGCTTCAACACAACAGATTCCCCCAAAGGCACTGTGGCAAAGGTGTGTCCCAGTAATCGCAATGCAGTCATTTTCTCTGGCAAAAACTGAGTCATGCCACATAAAAATGATGCCACCTGAATCACAGAGAGAGATGTTCTAAGTTATGTTTATTTTTATGTCTATGTTTAAAGAACCGCAACCTTAATGTAGTGGAGGGTTTTGAGTGCCTGAATGATCCCAGGAGCTATGTTGTCGGGGGCTTCATGCCCTTGGTAGGGTCACCCAAGGCAAACAGGTCCTGAGGGACGGGTCAGACTAAGAGTGGTACAGAAGCCCCCATGACGAGAAACACAGCAAGGCCAGTTACGTCGCCTAGATTGGCGTTACCGGGGCCCCACCCTGGAGCCAGGCTGGGGTGGGTGCTCGTCAGCGAGCGTCTGGTGGCTGGGCCTCCCCCACGGGGCTCAGCTGGGCACAGCCCGAAGGAGCGACGCGGGGCCGTCCTCCTGCAGGAGGATCCATAGGGGGCCGGTGCAGGGAGATTGGGGTGGCAGTCGAAGGCAGGGGCCTCGACCACCGGATCTCCAGACATGGAGACTAGCTCTGGGGACATGGAATGTCACCTCGCTGAGCGTTACTGACTAGATATAGTCGGCCTCACCTCCACGCACAGCTTGGGCTCCGGAACCCAACTCCTTGAGGGGGGCTGGACTCTCCATTTCTCTATCATTGCCCGCGAGGAGTGGCAGCGGGCAGGTGTGGGTCTGCTCATTGCCCCACAGCTCAGCTGCTGTGTGTTGGAGTTCACCCCAGTGAACAAGAGGGTTGCATCCCTGCGCCTTCGGGTCGGGGACAGGTCTCTCACTGTTGTGTTGGCCTACGGGCTGAACAGCAGTGCAGAGTACCCGGCTTTCTTGGAGTCTCTAGGAGGGGTACTGGACAGTGCACCGACCAAGGACTCCGTTGTTCTGCTGGAGGACTTCAACACCCACATGGGCAATGACAGTGACACCTGGAGAGGGGTGATTGGGAGGAACAGCCTCCCTGATCTGAACCTGAGCGGTGTCCTGTTATTGGACTTCGGTGGTAGCCACGGTTTGTTCATAACGAACACCATGTTCGAGCACAAGGGTGTCCATCAGTGCACATGGAACCAGGACACCCTAGGCCGGAGGTCAATGATCGACTTTGTTGTCGTGTCATCTGACCTCTGGCCGCGTGTCTTGGACACTCGGGTGAAGCGAAGGGCAGAGCTGTCAACCGATCACCACCTGGTTCTGAGTTGGGTCCGCTGGCGGAGGAGGAAGCCGTAAAGACCTAGCAGGCCCAAGTGTATAGTGAAGGTCTGTTGGAAACATCTGGCAGAGTCCTCTGTCAGGAGGACCTTCATCTCACACCTCTGGGAGAGCTTCTCCCAGATTTCAGAGGAGGCTGGGGACATGGAATCCGAGTGGGCTTTGTTCTCGGCTTCTATTGTCGATGTGGCTGCATCACCTCTGGACTGGCAGACCAGGGTGGTGGTCCCTCTGTTTAAGAAGAGGGACCGGAGAGTGTGTTTCAACTACCGGAGAATCACACTCCTCAGCCTCCCCGGTAAGGTCTATTCCAAGTTACTGGAGAGGAGAATCTGACCTCTCCGGTCGAACCTCGGATTCAAGAGGAGCAATGGTTCTTGACCGGAAAAAGGTGGCTTGCCCTCTCCAGGTGGGTGGAGAGTCCTTGCCTCAAGTGGAGGAGTTCAAGTATCTTAGGGTCTTGTTCATGAGTGAGGGGAGGATGGACTGTGAGATTGACAGGCGGATCGATGCAGCGTTGGCAGTGATGTGGTCGCTGTACCGGACCGTTGTGGTGAAGAGGGGGCTGAGCCGAAAAGCAAAGCTCTCGATTTACCGTCAATCTACGTTCCTCCCCTCACCTATGGTCATGAGCTTTGGGTAATGAACGAAAGAACAAGATCGTGGATACAAGCGGCCGAAATGAGTTTCCTCCGCAGAGTGGCTGGGAGCTTGGAGTAGAGCCACTGCTCCTACATGTCGGGCATCTGTTCCGGATGCCTCCTGCACACCTCCCTTGGAAGGTGTTCCGGGAATGTCCCACTGGTAGGAGGCCCCAGGACATGCTGGAGGGACTATGTCTCTCGGCTGGCCTGGGAACGCCTTGGGGTCCCCCCGGAGGAGCTGGAGGAAGTGTCCGGGGTGAAGGAAGTCTGGGAGCCCCTGCTTATACTGTTATATTGGATGTTTAAAGGTCCTATATTATGAAAAACAGACTCTTGTGAGCTTTAAGCCATGTTATAATGCTGTGAGGTTGTGTTTTGTTTCATTCACACATATTGAGTAACTCTTTATTATTAGTCTGTCTACATCTCCAAAGCTCACAACGCTCTGTTCCACCTTGTGATGTCATGAAGTGGTAGATTTCAAGTTAACAACTACCTTTTATGTTTAGTTCAGTAGAGATTGGCAATCCCAGGGCTGAAATCATCCAAATGATTCTAGCGAAGGTGCATGGAGTTTAAAAACACAGTGGAGCACTACCTGTATTACCACATGATATCACTAGATGGAACAGAGTGTTTTCAGTTTGAGAGATGAACTAAATCTTAATGTGCAGGGTTTGTGTGTTAAACATGTGTGAATGAAACAAAAAACAACTCCAAATATGTTTGTGATAAGGAAACATTATAACATAGATCTGAAAATAGTTTAATATTAATTTTATTAATATTATGTGGCCACACCAGCTTGTCAAAGCCTGATCCCGGCAGATCAGGTTAGTACTTGGATGGGAAAATCAGGTGCCACAGTGGGGCGCCAGTTGCAAAAACTGTTGTAGTGTCCTTAGGCAAGACACTTCACCCACATTGCCTAGTATGAAAGTGGTGTGTGAGTGAGTGATGGTGGTGGTTGGAGGGACCGATGGCGCTGATTGGCAGCCTCGCTTCTGTCAGTCTGCCCCAGGGCAGCTGTGGCTACAGTAGTAGCTTACCACCACTGAGTGTGGAATGAATGAATAATGATCTGTAAAGCGTCTTTGAGTGTCCAGAAAAGCACTATATAAAACTGATGCATTATTATTATTATTATTATTATTATTATTATTATTATTATTATTATTATTATTATTATTGGCCCTTTAAAATTCACGCAATCTTACCTCTATAAGCATTGCTTTTCGTGCATACATCGCTGCAGCTGGACTGAGACTGTGGTAGCTGATCACTGTGAAGAAAATGGCTACAGTGGAGAGCTCAGAGCAAGGGATCCAGCCCTTGTCCGCCACAGGGAAGGAGAAGATGACAAAGAAGACTGATATCATGAAATATATGTACTGCTCCAGGTTGTTCCAGCCAAAGTTGGTTTCAGCCTGCTCCACATCCAACCCAGGCTCAAAACGTGTCAGCAGAGACGTCAAGGTTTTGAAATTTTCCCAGGTCTAGTAGACAAAAGACAAATTAGAACAACACAACTATATAAACCATAATATGATTACCACAGAACGGAAATTTCACCAAAATGTTATACCAACAATATAAAGTATCTTAAATGTCCTATGTAAAATTGACTCTCATGAGCTTTTAGCCATGTTAGAAACTTGTTACCTTCTCAAAAATATACCTGGAGTTGTGCTTTGTTTCATTCACACATATTTGAGTAATCCTTATTATTAGTCTGTCTATATCTCCAAAGTTCAAAATGCTCTGCTCCACTTTGTGATGTCATAAAGCAGTTGTTTTCAAGTTAACTGCTACTTTTACCTTCCTTTTTAACTTCGTGTATTATCACATGACATCATGAGGTGTTTTCTGCTTGAGAAAAGAACTCAGCCTAAATACACAAGGGTTTATGTGTTAAACATGTGAAAATGAAACAAAACACAACTCAACTCCGGGTATGTTTGTAAGAAGGAAACAACATCATAACATAGATCACAAAATAGCACAATATGAGCCCTTTAAATGTGTACCTTACCTTGCTGCTCTTGAATACACGCAGAGTGCAGATGATCATAGCAATGAAGGACAGGTAAAAAACCAGCAGTGGGATGACAAATGCAAACAGGTCCACGGTGAGGTTGCTGATGATGAAGAAGAAAATGAGCGCGTTGACGTGTTGTGTTGGAATAATGGTGCTCAGCCACTGCACTCCAGCTCGAGAGGCCCAGTCCACAAGGCGCTCCTTCATCTCTATAATCCCATGTAATGGATATTGCAGCATCTATATCATAACATTTGGATAAATGGGACATTTTAAAGATTTTATATTATGCAAAATTGACTCTTGTGAGCTTTAAGCCATGTTATAATGTTGTTACGTCCTCAAAAACATACATGAAGTTGTGTTTTGTTTCATTCACATATATGAGCAATTCTTTAGTATTAGTCTGTCTACATCTCCAAAGCTCAAAATGTTTAGTTCCACCTTGTGATGTCACGAAGCTGTAGTTTTCAAGTTAACAACTACCTTTTACGTTTAATTCAGTAGAAAATGTGAAATTCCAGGCCTGAGATTATTACTATTATTATTATGATTCCAGTGAAGGTGTATGGAGCACTTCCTGTATTACCACATGACATCACAAGGTGGAACAGAGTGTTTTCTGTTTGAGAGAAGAACTCAGCCTAAATATGCAGGTTGTGTGTGTGTTAAACATGTGTGAATGAAACAACAGGTATGTTTGTGATGAGGAAACAATATTATGAACATCATGAATTATTGATTAAATTTGATTGCAGAAAGAAAGAAAACATTAACATACCACTAAGCGTGATTTCATGTCCATGGCTCTTTTCAAGGCCACTGTCTGGTTGGTTTCTAGCATCATTCCACCCCATGTACTTTTGTGGTGCTTTCTGCCAACTGGAGGAACAGACTCAGCTTTACACTGCAGAATTAAGAAATACACAAGACATAAGTAACAAATACAATAAAACAGTGTTAGTATAATTGGTCAGACTATACTTAACTCACCATCATGCTTATTTACCTTATAGCTGCTGCTTAAAAGTCCAGTTCTTTCTGATTTATCTGTTTCCTTGTCGTCATTTGCAGGTGTAGACTGAACAATTCCTTGAGCATAGTTTTTAGTCATCTCAACGAAGTCATCCAGGTCCACCATCTGTTTGGCTGATGGTAGAAATATATTATTATGAACTATAAACGTGTTATGAAATGTTTTTTTGGACTCTCACCCTCATTGCTGACCATGCTCTCTAGTACTTTTTGTGTCTGGCTGGATGTTGGGGCGTCAATATTGCTTGCAGTGCCACCTGCTGGTGAGAAATGAGCAGAGCACTAGTGAGTTCCAAACATAGAAGGTCTGTAACGTGACACTAGAGATCCCAGCAGCTGCAAGACTTGAAGTCCCAAATGGCTATATATCATGCACTCGCAGTGATAACATTCAGATCACAACATCAATGCTAAACTGCTATAAAGCATATACTTTACATTTTATATTTAAATAAATAAATAAATAAATAAATAAATAAATAAATAAATAAATAAATAAATAAATGTATATATATACCTGGAGCTGTGTTGACCTGGCTCACATTCTCAAGCATTTCAGCCACTGCGACCTTTGATTTCCTGTCCGGGTTGAGCTTCCAGTACATCATCATGGCCGCTTTACGCACTGCCAGCTCAAACTTACTCTCAGTTGACAACTTTCGTACGTCAGCTTCATTCTCTGGTGTAATCCCTAGTAGAGAGAGCAGTCACATTATAAAATGTTGCAAGAGCAAATACACAGACAACTGTCTTCCTAGAAGGCATTGTTATTGTAAATTACCCCTTTTCTGTATCCAACAACGGCGCAGAATCTTGGCAGCACCTTTTCTTCCCTGTTTTGCTGCTTTAATGAGCCAGCTAACGGCTAAATGGTTGTTTTGCTCTGTGTCCTTCTCATCAGCTAGAAGAAGATAGTGCTGACCCAGCTTCAATAAAAAAACAAATAGACATGGACATATTGAAACATGTCATTGCAGGTGGAAGGACTGATATTTTCATAACTTTTTAAGGTTTGACCTTTTGGAATATTAAGCACTGCTGCTGTTATTCAACAACGTGTACTGAGCAGCAGAGACTTCAGGGGATCATGTTACTGATGTTTAACAACTTTAATCTAATGTCATAATAAACACAGGTGGCTTTTTATGCATGGAGATGTGGCTGCTTTAAAAACTAGAAAATGAATATGCTTATATTTTAACACTTTTAAGGCATAATGCAATATTTTATAATTACAACAAAAGAGTTGTAGAGGAGCAGAAAGCCACATAACTTACAAACAGCAATGCTTGTTTTACCCTTTGGACAAGACAACCCCTGTGGTTATTTTAAAATGTGACCTAAACATGTCCCGTACAGAACATACATGAGCAAAACTTCACACCATGTGCTTGAGTAATTCACTCTGTCACGTTGTATATGAGTATGTCCTGAATATGTGTGTATGCGTGTGTGCGTATGCATGGAAATATAAAGATGAAAATCATGTAAATCAAAGTACTCAGTGGTTAATAACAGGCCTGAGGCAGTATGTTGTGTGCATGAGTTTGAAAGCCGGGGTCATCTTCCAGGAGGCTAAAAATACTCTCTTAACCAGACAGAGAGAGGCAGAGAGTTTCAAAACAATACAAAAGACTATCTTTACACAAGCGAGTGTTATTATCCGACTGTCTGTACACATGTGTTTGTTCTCACCCGAGTCTGGGCCCTGGCATCTCCTTCTTCAGCCTTCATCTGCAGTTGCTCCACTGTCAGATCTTCTTCAGGTTCTTCATCTGCATGTGAAGTAAGCAATAAAAGCATGAAAATGTCTGCACATTCTCAAAAACAATGCATCTTACAGTTTAATTACAAGCATATTTTGCTTATAACTAAACTGTAAGGCTACTATTCAATCATAATATTATTAATGGCACAGACTGTATTGGGCCAGTCACATGGCATGGATTTCTTTATAAAAAAAAAAAAAAAAAGACTAACAGGGTGACCATGACACTGTTATTATGACACTATGCTTCGAACTACTAGACTTGGGAATGGCTTAGCACCTGAGCACTGCAGTGTGCAGCACCTTCCACTGTTAAATGCTGAACAAGATTCTTACCAACATCGTCCTCGTCTACGTCCTCCTCGGCTTTCCTCAGTCTCTCCTGCATGATCACTTTCTTGGCCACAGAAGCAAAAGTGCGTCTCTTTGGTGGAGTCTTCTGAGTTTCAGCACCTGGTTTGGGATTAGAGGGGGGTTTAGCTGGTGGTACCTGTCCATCTGAAGAAGCATATTCTTCATCTGTCTGTGGAGAAGCCTGGGAGTCACTGGAGCACGGAGCTTTGTCTGACTCAGTGTTCTTTTGACCGCAGAGGCTGTTAGGGTTGGTCAGAATGTGTGGAGCCGAGGGAGGGGCAGGGCTTAACCCCTGGCTGTTCACACTTGGGGTTGATGTCAGGTCCATCTGCAAGATAAAAAAAAGGATAAAAATGCACATTTGTTTGGCTTTGAGATCATTAATTCATAAAACAACTTACACATACAAATCATACTACTAAAAACTACTGTACAACTTGTGGTCAGGTGAAAAGTTATTGTTATTCTTAGAATAGATCAACAGTCATTATATTACCTTAAATGGCGAACTAGTTGGTCTTTTCTAAGTTAAAACGTAGATTTATAATTCCTGTGGGACCCCATGTCACTCCGCGAGGCTCCATGAAACCAAAGACACCATATGTGGCTGCGGCTGGACACTTAGGTCTCAAGTCTGTGCTTATAAAAAGAACACATTTAAGCCCCGCCCCCTTCCCTGATAGGGTGTAATGAATGTCCATCATGAGGCCTGCTGCTTTGCTATTGGCTGTATGGGCGAACAGTGACATGACAGCGGCGTTTATATCAGGTATTATTCGAAATACTGAAAAGTAATCAGCGTATTTTAATTATTATTATCATTATCAATTTTGATCAATTAATGATTAATTAATGAATTCACAGCATAACAATATATGACCCTACAGCAGAACATTGGGACGATTCAGCGGTGTGAAGTGCTAAACTTAAATTCTAAATTTGCCTTCATTTTCGTGGTCAGCTTTATTTCGGTGGGCTTCCCTTTTGACGCAACAACAACATACTACTTGAATAACTGGGATGTCCAGAAAGGCATTGTTGATTGGAGCTGTCCACCTGCGCCGGTGCTGAAACGACAGCGCTGCCATTGAACGTATGGGGGCAGGTATTTTGATTCCAACTTGGTCGTATGGGTTGCAAATATATAGATTTTAAACGCGTTTTTGATCAATATCTACCGGTTGCTCTCAAACACAAGTATCAAGTGTTTCTTTCACTTTCTGGTGTATGGGAAGTGCAGGCTCATGTTTGAGAGCTCAGCTCTGTCTCCAGCTCTGAGCTCCAGATGTGGGTTAAAAGGTGCGAGCTTTAATCTAATCCTCTGATGCTCTGACCTACTGAACGAGCACACAATGAGTACTGCATTTTTGCGAGTTGCATGTTGATCGTCTTTTACAGATACGGTATGTGCAATATGAGGCAACGCCCCCTTTAAAGCTGGCACTGCATACATTAACTTGCAAGAGGACAAGACTTTAGAGCATCAATTATTGCTCACAGCAACGAGTAAGCTCGAGTACGAGGGAGGCTGAGCTGCCGCGACCCGGCTCTGAAACGCCCAACGAGGAGTCCTGTCGTCTCAGTTTGGGAGGAGTGGGTCCATCAACAACACGAGCCATGTCGGACTGCAGGAGAGAGTGGAACCGCGAGGACGAGCTGCCAGTCTACCTGGCTGGCCCTATCAACACCGGGCCGAAGCAAAGGAAAAGCTATGGCATGTTCAGCTCCGTCGAGGGTGCGTTTGACAGCAAGACCATAGACTTTGACGACTTTGCAGTTGGGAGAAAGGGCAGCCGCACCCCGAGGAGCGGCAGCCGGGAGAGGCTCCTGGACACCGAGGAGTCAAATGGAAAGAACCCCGCTAACGCCCCGGAGGCCCCACCGAGCAACACACAGGTGGAGAACGAAGGAGGCGACAGTGCCACCGGAGTAAAAGCTTCAACTGCAAATAACAGTTTACTTGGAGAGGTATGAAGAAAGGCATACAGTAGCCTACATATTGGGTTCATTTATTTACTGATTGTACAGCCTAAAAGTAAGCAAGGGCTTATCTTTTTGTTATCAATGGTTAAACTGATAGATTAGATGGATTTCAGTTAGTTGTCGTTGATCAATGCATTGGCCTGTAGCTGCAACTATAGTTATAGATGATCTCTTTGTGGAACTGTCCAATTCGACGTGGTGCTGATACCACAAAGCAGTGAGCGCGTCGCTAGTTTGTGTTTTGATGTAGGCCTCCTCCACCACATGTGTCTGGCACTGTGTTGTTGGGGCTTTTGGGGGCGCTCTTTCCTCCCCGCACGCACAGAGCTGTCACCTGCGCGTTTCCTGGCTGCCATACCTCCCACTGAAAACAGACCGGCTTTGAGCTCCAACCGGTAACCACTGAGCAGCACCTGGGGGACTAAGGGGTTAGGCACAACACAGGGTACCAGTGTCAGCACATGTCAGAGGCTAGAACCCCAACAGCGCGGCGGGATGTCGGGGAGCACGGAACAGGAAAACTGCATCCCCCATCTGACGGTAAGAGGACCGGCTAGCCTGGTTAGCCGACGCACCACAAATCCCGACACAAGGGATTAAATTCTTAGCGTGGAGAGTGGAGGCAAAGAACATATAAGGCTTCTTCTGTTACCCGAGTGACTGAAGACAAAGAGGCCACACATCTCCGGGCTACGTCTGTCTGTAATTATGCGTACACGTAACGTTGCCTGTCAAAGCGATTATTTTTTTTAATCTGATGTGACAATGAAACGGAGAGTGGTGCAGAAAATAAACAAAAGTGATAGAAAAGAGGAGAGGATAGCTGCCTAACGTAATTGCTTTCAAATGCATTGTGTTGATTGTGTTTATAGTACAACATAGCGACTGCAATTCCCGTTGGAATAGGCAATAGCAGAAATAGAATAAATAATGTCTAATGTCTCGAAAGAATTAATCCAGCTAATTTTTTTCAAAACCATGAATGGACTCAGGTTGCCATTCATGGTTAGAAACGTAACATTTGCAATTCAGTCATCCATGGTGGAGGAGGGTTCAGATGCACATAATCCTTCCTTTGTGTGTTTCATGTGTGATGTTTAACTGGAACATGTTCCCTCAGTCATTTCACAGCAGTTGTCTAAACTCACTTTTATTGTATACGCTAAACTGCAGGGTGAAAAGCTGCTGATCAAAGGTGGACGTGTGGTGAATGATGATCTGTCCATGTTTGCTGATGTCTATGTTGAAGATGGTGTTATCAAGTGAGTAGTGTTATCAGTTCTATTGTGGCAAACTATTCACATCGACCTGTTATTCTTCCCAGTCAATATATTGTGCCTTTTGTCTATAAATGCCTTATAGAGAGGTGGGAGAGAACCTGATCGTCCCAGGAGATGTGAAGGTAATCGAGGCCAATGGCCGCATGGTGATACCAGGAGGAATAGATGTCAACACCTGCTTCATGAAGCCCTTCATGGACACGTATCCTGTGGATGACTTTCTGCAGGGCACCAAGGCTGCCCTCAGCGGGGGCACCACTATGATCAGTGAGTGTGAACTTATCATAGGGTACAACATAGTGCCACACTGTGTATATTTGTGTTACTGTTATGCTGCATGTATTTCAATCAGGGGAAACAGGGACATATTAGTGAAGAGATTAGAACAATAAAATAAAAACTGTTGAATTTATGCATCCAACCTTATTATAATTGAATAATCAATTTAAAATCAAATTTGACACTATTAGACAATGACAATGTAATGTAATGTAATTTACAGACTTCACTCAGTGTTAGGGATAATTATATTATCATGAAGTTAAGTGGAATAACAGATCGTGTTTCCATGAGTAATTATCATTCATAATTACGCTTTTAGTCATTCAGTTATTTCCCTGTAATACCATACATTACTGTGATGTAAAGTGCTACTGAAAACATACTTTTCCAGTTGTATAAATGTGGCCGTCATCTGTACTTGGATTTGTATTTACATAGTTATTATTTCTCTTGGGTTGTGAGCTTGATGACCTGTGCTCTCCCTCACAGTTGACCATGTGAGCCCTCAGCCTGACCAGAGTTTGTTGGTGGCGTTTGAGCGCTGGCAGGAAGCGGCCGATAAGAATGCGTGCTGTGATTACTCTCTGCATGTGGACATCCCACACTGGGACGAAACAGTCAAAGATGAGCTGGAGCTACTGGTGCAAGACAAAGGTACATTTCACTCTTCCAAGGCTAAAGTTTGTCTATAAGTCTTAAAGGTGCATGGTGTAACTTTTCTGGTGCAGGGTCCGTCAAATGCTTGTCTCCATGGAGATGTTATTGCTTTATCTGGAATGTTTCACAGTATGGTATTAAATCTTTCTCTCGTCATGGAGAGTGCCTGTTTTTATATGTATTTTTGAGCTGTAAAACCACCTGTAATTTAGTAAAGTAAGGTAGAGCTGTTTAATGTCATACTGTGGAACTTTCAAGGCAGAGCAATGACATATCCATAGAAAACCCAAAAAGTTACATAGTGCCCCTTTACGTTGTGTTTTGCACCAGTGCAGCCTAGTGTTTGAGACAGATTTAGAGGCAGTTTGGCAGAAAATGTGCTGAATCCTCTTACAGCAGAACCCTTTTGTTTCATAACAGTGGCGACATGGTGGCTGGCTGTAGAATAGGCTTGTAATCTGTTCTAAGTCAGAAATCACTTCACTTGTGAAACAGGAAAACTGCTCATGTCCCCATTTTTCATCATTCTACTATTTCACTTGGATGCGTTGTTTCACACTAATGTATAGAATTTCTTTGCCAAAATGCTGTGCTGCTTCTGTACAAATAATTTAAAGAGCCTATATTATGCTATTTTCTGGTATAAACCCTGCATATTTAGGCAGAGTTGTTTTCTCAAACGGAAAACACTTTGTTCCACGTTGTGATGTCATGTGGTAATACATGTGGCAATCTCTACAAAACTAAAGGTAAAGGGTAGCTTTTTGCGTGAAAACTACCTCTACATGACATCACTAAGTGAAGAGAACATGTTGAGCTTTGAAGATGTAGACAGGCTAATCATAAAGGTTTACTCAGACATGTGTGAATGAAACAAAACACAACTCCGAGTATGTTTTTGAGGAGGTCACAACGTTATAACATGCTTTAGAGCTCACAAGAGTCTGTTCTGCGTACCTTTAAAGTTACTTACTATCTGTCTTATGTGAAGGCTTTTTGTCACCAGTGTTTCTGTCTTGGTTGTCTGTCTTAGGGATCAATTCATTCCAAGTGTTTATGGCCTATAAGGATGTGTTCCAGATGACAGACTCAAAGGTAAGTTTTTTATTACCAATATCAACATAATTTGCATATGTGTAATGATAGTATCTGATCTATTTTTCTCTATTTTAGCTGTATCAGGCCTTCTCCTTTCTGAAGGAAATGGGTGCTGTTGTTCTAGTGCATGCTGAAAATGGAGATCTGATTGCACAAGTAAGTTTACATAAAATATATGTGAAAACCTCCGTCCAAACTTGAGATGGTCCAACCACAGCTGCTAATTTGTAAAAGTGTCTCTTAAATGTGGAAGACATCTCCACTCCAAAGTTCTTGTAACATCCAGAACAAAATATATTACTTCATCACTGATTGTTTAATCAGAGATCAAAAGATGAATAGGGATGCACTGTTGCAGACTTTTCAGCTTTTCCTCCTTTTTCAGTTCCAATACTGATTCCGATACTATAGCTTTAAATATCCAGTACTCAATATCAACAGATACCGGTGCAGAGACTGAAAACAATATTTATTTCCTTAAAACATAAATAAAATAAGACAGAAATGATCCATATGTGTTATGTAGCTCTTATGTGTCTCTCTAGTAAATACTGATCAACTCTGCATAAGTAAAAATTCAAACAATGAGACTTTCTGGGCTGACTACAACCAGTAAATAGTTAAACATATTGGACGCTTTTGTTGTCAGCCAACTTTAGTTCAAATATTAACCACAAAAAAACAACATAATTATCACTTGAAAGTTTTGTGATCATCTGTATTCTTGCGACTCCAGGTGCAGGGGGAAACAAATGGTAGTGCAGCTGCTGAAGATGACAGGTTTATATGAGGGCACGGTTATTAGACTAATGCTGATGATGAAGCATGGGTGCACACAGTGGTAAAAGGTGAGGGTGCGAGCAACACCGACAGCTGTGATGAAGGAAGGTGGCGGTCACTGGGAAATAATGATCCTGATTAAGGTGACAATTAGCCTGAAGACTATGATCTATGTGTAGATAAATGAGGCCAATAGATTCTAATGAGAGCAAGTGAATTACAATGATGCGCTGCTTAATCAGTAATTCAGAGCAAGATGAAAAACCTTTAATTTCTGAGGGTGAGGACAAACAATACAAGAGAGATGTGGAAGTGGAGCGGGCTCATTCTCAAATATTCACTATTTATTGTGTGCCCTTTGCAAATGAAATAATGGATGTTTATCGAAGAGACAGGAAATAAAAGTTAATTTATTTTGGTAATTAATGTATGCAGATCAAAGGGTGCATTGCAAATCAACTAACTTTTTCTTAGTCTGAATATGTGAACAGAACTACAAACTTTGACAAAACTTTTCAGAGGTTTTCAGAGGTTGATTTAAAAAAAAAAACAAACATGGCTGCTTACACGCTAAAAACGAGAGAGAAAGAAAACCCATAAAGGACTTTAAAACAGCATGGATTTTCTCAGAATTAACAATCAAAGCAACAAACTATTACTTATCTCAGGTAAAAAAAAAAAAGTTAAATATTTTGTTCTGAATGATATGAGAATTTTCAAGAGGTGATCTTCTGCATTTTAGAAACACGTGCTACAAATTAGTGCCTGTGGTTGGCTTTCGAACAGAATGTAGAAAGGAATGGCTGGTCAGGGAAACATTGCCAACTGCCCATGCGATTGAGCAGAGTATGTCATATAAAGCTGATAGTTGAGAGAAACTACCACTCATAAACCTAAATAAATACACACATGCACATGAATTTTTATTTACCAATCATTTCACACTATTTCAGGAGCAGAGTAAAATTCTTGGCATGGGAATCACTGGTCCCGAGGGGCACCCTCTGAGCCGACCTGAAGAGGTAATGTTTGATTTTTGAAAATACATATATTTAACAAAATGAATATGAATAATATCATATTTCTAATGTTATGATTCTGTTAAGGTGGAGGCCGAAGCAGTGTTCCGTGCTGTCACCTTGGGTAACCGTGTGAACTGTCCAGTTTACATCACAAAAGTCATGAGCAAAAGTGCAGCGGACACCATCACACAAGCCAGGAGAAAAGGTCTGGGCGATTACAGATGCTTCTGATCTATGTTATAATGCTGTTTCCTCATCAAAAACATACATGGAATTGTATAATCCCTCAGTCGTCCAGGTAGAATCCATGGCAAAAGGAGAAATTCAGTTTGTCAACTGCACAAAGTTTATTTGGTCGAATACGTTTCGCAGCTGAACTGAAGAAGCAGCTTGGATGAGCTGCGAAACGTATTCGACCAAATAAACTTTGTCCAGCTGACAAATTGAATTTCTCCTTTTGCCATGGAATTGTGTTTTGTTGCATTCACACATATTAACACACAAACCTGCATATTTAGGCTGTGTTCTTCTCTCATACTGAAAACACTCTGTTCCACCTTGTGATGTCAAGCGGTAATATATGGTTCCACTGTGTTTTTAAACTCCATCTTTACTAAAATAATTTGGCTGATTTTAGCCCTGGAATTGCCAATCTCTACTGAACTAAAGGTAAAAGGTAACTGTTAACTACATCACAAGGTGGAATGGAACATTCTGACCTTTGGAAATGAAGAACAGACTAATAATGCAGGATTATTCAAACATATGTGAATGAAACAAAACACAACAACTCCAGGTATGTTTCTGAGGAAGTGACAGCATTATAACATGGCTTAAAGCTCACAGGAGTAGGACCTTTAATGAGTTAAAGTGATTTCTTATGGTCCATTTCTGTATCTAGGTTCTGTGGTGTTCGGAGAGCCAATCACAGCTGGCCTGGCTACTGATGGGTCTCACTACTGGAGCAAGAACTGGGCAAAGGCAGCAGCTTATGTTACTTCACCTCCTCTGAGTCCAGACCCAACCACCCCAGATCATCTGACCACACTGCTGGCCTGGTATGTTATAAAGATTTTCTTGACATATACCGGTAATACAGATGTACAAAAGAGCATTCAAACACATTCAAACATGTATCTGTTCTGTCAATTCAATAAAAAATGTAATTACACAAGGAAAGCAAGCAAACTTACTCACATGAACTTAACGCCCTGCTACTCACTTTTGACTGTCCTCAATTCCATAAATAGCTCCAGAACTACAATCCTTCATCATCTGTTGCCTTGGATACCGTGTTCCTCCTACTCTTGAACTCCCCTCTCGTCTCCTCCACTCGTGCCTGAAGCTCCAGCCTTTCCTGTCACTCCAGTGTAGTCATAATGCTTTTCTTATTTCTTATTCTGCTGGAAATAAATGTATTTAGCTACATTTTAAAGATACAAGGACAGAGCACTTGTAACTATTACACTAATTAAATTCATTGAATAATTAACAAAAAGAATGTGCTTGGTGACACATTGTGATAGTTATAAATCTAAGTATCTTGTTCATAATAAAATGAAGTCTCATAAAACTCCTTTGTGCTGTAGTTAATGTTTTAAAGGCTGTACTGCAGTAGTGTTGCACCAGTCTGCTCAGCTCTGGTTTGTTTGCCCTAGGCCTAGACAAGACTTACACTTTTAATGCACATGCTCTTTAGGGACCCCCACTGGCTAAAACAGAGAAGCATCACTTTACGTAAGATACGCAACCATACTCCATTCTCTCGCAATGTCTCTTGTTATAATTTTTACGACTGACAACATCCATCCATAAAGGTACATTGTGTAACTTTTCTGGTGAGTGTCCGCATCCTGTATGTCTTTATGGCGATTCATTGTTTTCTCTGGAATGTTTCACAGTATGGCATTAAATCATTCTATCTTCATGGAGCCCAAACCAGACCAAGTTAGAGGTCAGATCTGTAGAGAGTTAACCCCGCTCATAGTCAGAATGCCTCTAGGTATTTTTGAACTATAAAACTACCTGTAATTGAATGCATGTAAGGTAGAGAGCTGTTTAATGTCATACTGAGGAACATTCCAAGCATAGCAGTGGTGTATCCATAGAAACCAGCAACTGTTTGTCTCCAAGGAGATGTTAATGCACCTGTATTGCAATTAATGCATTTGCACTGTGAGTGGGGTTGCTTCTCCACAAATCAAACCTATAATTTGTCTTGAAAGTCTCAATGGAGATTCATCAGATTATGGCCATAATGTGGAACATTTTAGGCACAACTCCATGGAGACAAGCAGATGATGGACACTCTAGCAGTCAACTTACACAGTTCATCTTTAAAATATGATTTACTTAAAAATGTACTGTTTTTTGTACAGTGGGGACCTACAAGTTGTGGGCAGTGCTCACTGTGCGTACAGCATGGCCCAAAAAGCCATTGGCAAAGATAACTTCACCCTGATCCCAGAAGGAACCAATGGAGTGGAGGAGAGGATGGGGTTTGTGTGGGACAAGACTGTGGTGAGTGTGAGGCCTCCATACACCATTCAGTATTCATTACATACTTAGACAAACTTTATTGATCAACAAGCAAAATTATTTGAACACTATAGCTCACAGTCACAATACATTACAATAACAATGAGCAAAAATATAAATGGTAATAATACATTCAAAATAAGTAGCAAAATAGCAAGAGACTGTTGTCAAATAAGGCATGTACAAATAAAAATACAATATAAAATTATAGTAATACAAATATATCTCAGCTATATACACAAAGAAAAATGAAATAATGATTGACTGGACATAGGGTTGTCTATTACATATGAATGGGTTGTTGTACAGTTGTATGGAGTATGGTATGAATGTGGCCTTGTATCTCTCACTGTATCTCTGCCTTTACTCGTCTTTATGACATACTTAGGTGTTTTTCTTTCTTCTTTCAGGCAATTGGGAAAATGGATGAAAACCAATTTGTGGCTGTCACATCCACTAACGCTGCCAAAATCTTCAACCTGTACCCACGGAAAGGGCGGATCGCAGTGGGTTCTGACGCTGACATCGTTATCTGGGACCCTGACCTCATCAAGACAATCACTGCCAAAGACCAGCAGTCGGTGAGGGCTTCGTACAGTTTTACAGTCTACTATTGATGCTTTGCAGGGATCTCATGCTGTGTGTGTGTGTATTTCTGTGGTGCAATGTTCATTAGTTACAATGGTGACACAATGCACACATTAACCTACCATAAAAGTTTTTAGATGGTCTGAAAACTCAAGAAAAAATACAAAATTAATTTAAACAATACATTTGGCTAATAGCTAGCTCGTGACTGTAATTTTATGTGTGAGAGACACATAAATCAGCTCACCTGTTGTAGTTCCAACCGAATCAGCTCTCAGATTAAGTTTAACTTGAGTAACAAAGCTTCTAACAGAATAGTGCTTTCAGTTAGCTTCACACCCCCAGGGAATGTTGGTGATATCAGCTGCAAAGTATCAATACAATAAAACAACATAAGCAGAAACCAGACTGAGGGAAAATATTTAGTATATAATTTTGCCACACAAACCACAAACTTTATTTCTTATAATTTATTTAAAATATAAACCCACTACAAAGAAATTCATCGTGACTCGGAACACTTACTGTTGTTAATATATTCACTCTCATACTCCCTAAACCAGTCTGCTGCTGCTTTGAGGGATTATACCCCTCCACCCACCACCTACTCTGTCCCATCCCCCCAAAATCACTGTCACTGTTCTGCCCGCCTGCCTTCACCCCTATTTTCTCAACTGCCTCCTCCCCTTACTTCCAGCCGTTTGATGCAGGGACCCCAGACACTACATGCTATCAGCGTTGTAAATGGTGTTAGAGATGATAGAGCACTTCTTCTTTGTTCTCAATAATTCCCGTTTAACATTTCCTCTGTGTGTGTTGCTTATCCGTTCTTACCAGGCCTCTGAGTACAACATCTTTGAGGGTCTGGAGTGCCGTGGGGGGCCGGCTCTGGTCTTGTGTCAAGGTCGAGTGGTGTATGAGGACGGAAAACTACAGGCTCAGCAGGGCACCGGGCGATTCATTCCACGCAAGCCATTCCCTGACCTGGCCTACCAGCGCATCAAGTTCAGGAACCAGGTATACTGAAAGAAAGAATAGTTGAGGACAGGGACAAGTATATAAGATGATGGTTTTAAATTTCATAAACTTGACCTATCTGTGTTCCCAGATGTGAGGTAAACATGCACAACCAAATAGTAATTTTAGTACTGATAATTAAAATTTCTTCCTTAAAGAAAAACGACATGGTGGCTCAGTTGTGTAGGTCATAATTTGGTGTTTTGGTTCTCAAGGTGAATAGAAAAGAGTCTCTCATTTTGCTTTCAAGTTTCAATGCTGAAATCCAGTTAAAATCTAGAAAGATCTGATCTAAATCCTCACTACCTAAACTCCAGCACCTGCAGCCAACCATTAAGCTATGCTAGTGCAGCCTCTGCAGCTCAGTGAGTGAAATCTGAGTGATGTTCTGAGCTTGTATATGAGACATGGCCTATCCATATACTGAGAATGAGAAAAACTAGTATGCTATACGAAAGTTAAGGCACTGGTAACTTAGGTTCAGTTGCTTAATTATGCACGTACGCAGTATCAGTACAGGCTCCTTACTGTCCCTTTAATATATTAATGTGATATTCCATTTTATGCAGGTTAATAACAAGAAGGGCGTTACCCGTGGGCTGTATGATGGTCCGGTCTATGAAGTTCCACCCATGCCCAAATATATAACTCCATCTCCTTCTGCCAAAACATCACCAACTACCACCCAGCCCCCGCCCGTACGCAACCTCCACCAGTCCAACTTCAGCCTATCAGGTATGCACCACTATTATTTCTTACCTTATTAGAAATGTGCCTACCCAGAATAAACTGCAAATCTGTTCTTTGCAGGAGCACAGGTAGACGACAATGTCCCACGAAGGTCTGGCCACCGCATTGTAGCACCCCCTGGTGGCCGTTCCAATATCACCAGCCTTGGTTGAATGCTGCTCAGATGATCTTCACCTTTCTTTTAGTGTATGTGAATGCAATGTATGATTGTCTTTGTGAGGGTACCAGCTATGGCTGAAAACCGTTGTAGTTTCTGTTAAAGTAATGACACTTCTTAGAACATTAGGTTTGTATAACTTTGCCTTGTGCTCATGGTCACTGAGGAGCAGCACATTTCAGACCTGTTCACTCTGTGTAATTTACGATCATGTAAGAATAGACTGGCACACTCACACTGAACACACAGTAATATTGATATTCTACTGTTATAAACTGTAACTGTTATAAAAAACATGTATTTTAGCATGACTGATACTTCCACTGACTGTCTCACTGTAGTCAGCTTTAAAACATGGTGCTTTTTTCAATCCAAAGTTGTTTTTATAGCAACTGGCTCACATTTTGCATGGACATATCACACTTCTTGCTGACAGAGAAAGACTGGAGAGAGACAGGGCCCATTGGTATTCCACAAACACACTGTTGTATTTGCTGTCTGCTTCTACACATTATGCATATACCTGTCTGTAGATCTGGAATAGATTGATTCCAACACAACTGTGAAACATTATGCAAATCTATTTATAATGTCTCCTGAAGTATGACTCAAGTGGATCACAGTTCACACCAGTACATGTATTACCAGCGAAATGGATTTGTAACTGTTTTTTTCCCCACATAATGTTTTGGCCCTAATGCGTCTGTGTTGTCTGACAGGAGCAGATGTGCTTATGGACTTTTCTTCTGACTTGCCATAATTTCCTCCTCCAAAAAACAATCACTGCAGTTTTATGCTTATTTAATTGTCTTGTTTGGTACATTCATTGTTTTATGATACTTTGTTTTTTTTTTGCTTTCATTGTCTGGTGATTCAAATGAACTCACAAATGATCAATAAAGATGACTCTTGTATACCATGATGTTTTGTTTTGTTCATTTGTTTTTCTTTTTCAGTTTTAGAGGAGCAGTTGTGCATGAGGTACTGTAGGGTTGCCCACTCGGTTGCCGGTTCAGTTCCTAACCCCACCACTAGCATTGGTTTGGGGTGGCAGTAAGTCAGCAGGTACTAGTGCACATCCTCTGATTCAAAAGTCAAAATCCTGAATCCTGCTCCTCGCATAAAAATCGCCGGAAGAGCCCCTGTGCCATAGTTTGACGGTGCAATTCCAGCTCCCACAAATGAATACTTTCACTGTGTCACTGGGCAAGACACTTTACCCGCTTCGCCCCCAGTGTCTACGTAAACTGGCATGTGAAAGGGTGAGTAGTTCCTTGATGTAAATAGACCAGTCACGAAACAAATTTGAAGCGCAATATATTGCTACAGAGATATACAGTGTTAAATGATAATATTATATACTGCTGCTACTACTGCCACTCACACAATAACAATAATGCAAGTTAATCCCAGTAAGCCATTTTTAAATATACAGTATTATTCAAAGGCCTGAGCTGCAACAAATAAATAGCATAGGAATGAACCAATAATTAGCCCATAGACAGCCTTTACAGCTCAAATCTTATTGTATTCCAACAAAAATAAACAAAATCTCCCCACTTTTGCAAAGAAAATGTACACATGATAAATATTGAACCCCAATATATTGTTCCAACTTTCATATATTGAACAATAAGTCAGTGTTGTAATCATCTTGACAGACCTCGATGTAAACCACTTTGAGAGCGTTGAAGGTAGACTACATTGCAAAAAGCATTTTCTAGGTCATGATTTAATTAAGAACGTTTTATTTTATTTGAATAAATACAACATGACAAGTAAAATTATCTACCAATGGAATAAGTGTGTTTTTCTTAATTCAGGCAACAGGCAAATATTTTGTTTCTTATTTTAAGTACAAATAGTTGTTTTCTTATCTTAATAACAAGATATATTTTAATATTTTAAGTACAAAAAATCTTTTTCTATTGGAAGATCATTTTACTTTTCAAGTGAAATTTACTCAAACTTTCTTTCTAAACCTTTCTTAAATCAAGTAATTATAAGTCGGCTAGATTTGAGTTTTTGCAGTGTAACATTTGTGACCATGTGGTGGTTAGCGAGGCCATTGACTGGTATGACTAATAATGTTGTAAATAAGATGTTTTTGTCCTCTGGAGTAGTCAGACAAACCAGCGCTTACCTTGTTAAGCATGTGTCAAAGCGTCTCAGCTTGTCAGGGGCCTTAAGAGCCATAACGTTGTGTGTCATTAGCAGTAGTATTCCAGGCTCATGTGGAGTCCCAGAAGAGTGTTTACTTTGATCCACGCCTCTGAGAATAACAGCCAATTTAGTGCAGCTGGTTTACATGTCTCATCTGGCAGAAATGGTCTTTTCTTGTTCCAGAGAGATTCCTCATAGGAAAACTGTGCAACTTTGCTCAAAATTTAATTTATTCTGCCTCTGAGGATAACATTATTTGTCTTTGAGTGGAGACAGGTTGATCAGCTTAATTAAAATTCTGCTTCAAAATGTATGCTACAACTTTATAATAGATTTTTGATAAATCTATATTTAAAAATCAAGCAATTTTAATGTTTTCATGTTATGTTCTTGTTTACTTTAGGATATTTTATTATTAGGATAATTTTAATAAATAAATACATGTGCTTATATAAAATTAAAGGTGCACTGTGTAACATTTCTGGTAGAGGGTTCGCCGCCTGCTTAACTCCAAGTTGTTTTGTTCTGAAATATTATTCAGTATGGCATTTAATTCTACCATCTCCATGGAGAAAAGCAGGCCACATCACCAGGCCAAGTACAGGTCAGATCTGTGGAGAAGTGAAACCAATCACCATTATTATGGTAGTTTTGAGCAATAAAAACACCTGTATACAAGATATATTTGTTTAATGACATACTGTGGAGCATTCAAGGCAAAGCAATAACATCACCATGGAGACAAGCAGATGGTGGACCCCTCACCAGAAGAGTTACACAGTGCACCTTTAAAAGGTTATAGTAAATATGAACATTAAAAGATAAAAGAGATTCAAATTACTTGATCGTGGAAAGTAACAGCAGCTGCATGTTTGGATGGGCAAAAATGTGTTTACAGAAATTGTTTTTTTTTACATAGTTGCAGCAAACAACTCACCCTCTTCTGTCTTCACTTTCAAATAAAGTGACTGTACCCGTTACTGGCTCAGACTTCCATGTGTCAGTACCATCTGTTTGGGGACCTCACCAGAGCCGAGGTGCCCTGAGCTCCCCAGACCCAATCGAAGCACGAGAGTGTGTTTGTGCTCCTCTGAAGTGTAAAGCAGAACATGTGAGGATTGTGTTTTTGTGAGGACCAGGGGCTAAACAGGTGCTAACACAGAGGTGGCTGCTGCTCCGAGCCAATGCACAGTGAGTGAACCAGCTGTGGTCTCCCACTGATTCAAAGACCCTCTGAATACTGCAACTCTGTCCAACTATCTTTGTTATGAAGAGACTGTGCAACAACATCGCTATTTGTTGTGACTTATACTTACTTTAAGGGCCAGTACCTGATTTTTTAAACCATGAGTGATGTTCAGTGTGAACTGTAGCCCCACCCCCCTATATAACTTTGATATTGCACTACAACACAAGTGTCTGGGATCTCATGAGTCTCATGGTTCATGGTTCAGTCTCCACCCTCTGAAAGTTGTATTTTCATTCTTGAAAACGCACCATGACAGATGATGTTGTTTCTGGTTCCAACTTGGCAACTTTACAGCTGTTCTAGCTTTGTTTTTTTTTTTAAAATTATTATTATTTTGCCATAATTCTGTATGTCTTGGATTCAGAAGTGACACACTTAACAACACTATCAAGTCCAGCAGTTGTTTCCCATGTATGATACTTAACGAACTATGTTCCTGATTGGATGTAGTTATTAGTTACCCAACAAGATGCTAAGTAAAGTTCTTGTGTATGCACTTCATAATATAAAGGCCATTTATCTCAACCAGAAGAAATTGGTTGTCCTGCACAGTCATTTAGGCCATGGTCCCTTGTCCCACTTATTTAGAGAATGCCCCACTTTTTCATTGATGCCTCATTAATTATAAATATTGAGATTTACATACATGATATGCTTTTTTCCAGACTAGACTGAAACATGTTGGCATCTATGACTATTCCTCTGTGTTATGATTTATAAAAACAAAAAATTATATATTATTGCGCTTATCAATGATCTTAAATTTCTAGAATCTGATCCTCCATGTCCTTCCACATTCAACAACATGGACAGGTGTTGGACAACATGCCCATCTTTTTATGCAATTTGTGGTCACCCTATGTGGGACAAAAGAATGATTATGATGCTAACGAGATATAGAACAAAAGATACGTTTTTAAATCTCTAAATACAAAAATTGAGGGTTGACTATTAATAATAAATTTAACACCAGGCAAATGTCATATTAGCTTCTTCTATTCTGCATTTCAATAAGCAACAAATTGGGGTTTAAGAAAATGAATTGTCTTTTTGGTCAGACTTTGCACTTGCACTGCTAACAGAACTGACAGATGTTTTTGAAAACTAATTACGGATTTATCCACAAAATTACATGTTTCAAAATTACAGCGCTGCCATGATGACTATATCTATTTTCTGTGCTCAGAGCTGTGATTTTACCGAAACAAACAAAAAAGTAGCTGTAATAGACGTTTAAAAAGCACACAACAGCTGGTAGCTATGTACTGGAAACAGCAGCAGCCACACTGTTGTCATCTGTTCTTTTGAAGTCAAGCAGCGTCCGCTCTGGTCCAATCAGTAGATGGGTGCCACTACTGTAATCACCCAAATCCCTCATCAGGGCCCATCTCCACCTGCAGTCTGTACCATCCCACACAAAATTAACTTTAGATATATCTATATACAAAATATAAAAATATATTGTCCTTTTTAATGTTGTTAACCCCATTGTCCTTTTTAATGTTGTTCCCCCATTTTTCTTTCTTTTTTTTTTTTTTTTTTTTTTTTTAGTTTAATTAACACATGTTTAACACACAAATCCTGCATGTTTAGGTAGTGTTCTTCTCTCAAATATGAAAAACGCTGTGATCCTCCACTGTGTTTTTAAACTTGATACACCTTCACTGGAATCATTTGGATGATTTTAGCCCTGGAATTGCCAATCTCTACTGAACAAAAGTGTATTTTGAGCTACAGGATGTAGACTGATAATGCAGGTTTACTCAAATATGGGTAAATGAAACAAAACACAAATCTGGGTATGTTTTTGATGAGGTAACAACATTATGACAGGTGTAATATGGAATCTTTAATCAATTTAGAGATTTAATTCTCCTTTGGCCAATGCTGCATTGGTGAGCAAGACAATTCTCTCACATGGCCAACTCACATTTTCTCTGCTTCTAAATTGGCTGTAAAATGTATATTTCATAAAAATTTTGACCAAGTGATGCATAGGCCCTACCCAGCTTCATAATGAGGAAAAAAAGATCATTTAACAATTTAAACTAAATAATATATCTGTTGAACGGTGGCTATAACTGGAAGCTGAAACCGATGAATAGTTTTACAGTATATTGCTGTTGGTACAATACTGACGACAAAGATAACATTGATAACCCCAATGTAATGTAAGAAAATTACATTAACATTCTTAAGTGAGCTATAGTGCTATAAAAGGCATTGTCACATTTATATAGGTGGGAGAAATGTCACGACTAAAAGCTAGTACTGAATGCTTTGTGCAGCCGCCTTGAGTAATGGCAGGGCTTTAATGAGTTCAGGTGCTGACCATGAACAAAAGAGACAGAGATGCTCACAGAGACACAGAGAAAGAGAGACACCGAGACAGAGAGACACAGAGATGCCCACAGAGACACAGAGACAGAGAGACACAGAGATGCTCACAGAGACACAGAGACAGAGAGACACAGAGATGCCCACAGAGACACAGAGACAGAGAGACACAGAGATGCTCACAGAGACACAGAGACAGAGAGACACAGAGATGCTCACAGAGACAAAGAGACACAGAGATGCCCACAGAGACATTTCTGGACACCATATTTGTTTGAAGTAACATCTCTGTTACTTGAGGAAAAGGTTTGATCACTCTTCCTACCAGGCTCGTCGACAGAAATTTGGGGGCCCAGGGCAAGAATACTCACATCGGCCCTCCTCTAATATTAATTAATAGGCTTCCAAGAGGTTCCAATTCTGGCGCCTAAGACCCTAGGGCCCTGGACAACAGACCCCTCCTGTTGACTCCCCTGCTTTCCACTGTGAGTAAGTTTAGTGCTAATATTAAATGATTGGAACATTTATGTTTCTTGCGTCACTCTATTTTATTTTTCTCATTTTGCGCAGTCCATCTGTATTTATTGCATTGTCCTTTTAATTAACTTTAAATTATAAATCAGATATGTGTAGAATCCCTCAGTCGTCCAGGTAGAATCCATGGCAAAAGGAGAAATTCAATTTGTCAACTGGACAAAGTTTATTTGGTTGAATATGTTTCGCAGCTCATCCAAGCTGCTTCTTCAGTTCTGGTCAGACGCTGGTGGACACTGCCTTATATCTGCCTGAAGGGAGGAGCTAAATACAATGAAATTACTCTGAGAGTAACACACCTATTTGTTTACAGTTTCTGTTAGTTAGGTGGGCCTATTAAATATGTAGTGGGAGTGGGGTGTGGGGTCTTGTTAGCAGAACCATTCAGGACCATAATGGGTGTTTTCCTACTAGAGTAGTAGTTCTTCATTACTCATATTTCAGTCATCTCTTGGACCACAAAACCACAACATTTTGTACTTTTACTTGAGTTAATATTACTTTGAACTTGAAGTAACATTGAAACATTGCATATTTCAGACTTTGTGAAGGGCCACTCCTGGCTCTGGGCCCTGGGTAAACACAGCTTTATCCTCCCAGTCCAATGCCCCTGACTCTACCCATCTCTGTTGGTTTCAAAAGATAATACCACATTATTTCAAAATTATGATAAAATATATTTCATTTAAAACATATTCACTGCTGTCAATATGAATTCATAAGAAACCTCCACTAATGCTGAGAATGTCTGAAGGCAGTCTGGGAAAAAAAGGCCACACTGTTCAGTCCAAAATTCTTTTTAAAATCCATGAAAGCTTCTCACCACTCCAAAGCCCATTTGATATACTGAGCACAGAGCACTGGCTAAGATTCTGGGATTTATTCCATCATATGCCTCCTTCCAATCATTTCCTCCATCTCCTTAAAAATCAATAGAACCAGCTCTCAGGCCTAGAATTTAATTAAGAGTTCAAAGAATCTGACATTCTTTTTCGCACTGCAGACAACTTTGTATCCATTTACCTGCCAAAACAAATGATTTATTTACAAAGGCTTTCACGAGTATTGCCTTTCTGAGATAAACCCTGTCTATCTGATCCATCAGAGAGTTTTGATGTTTGAAAGTGAGCGGCTAATATCTTTTATTGTGTTTCTTAATGATTGTGTTTAAAGCTGGCCCTGGAGGAAGGGTAATGCCATCAAGTGAAACCAAATCAAGAGTAGTTTAGTTTCTATTAGCCAAAATGGAATGTGCTTCTCTTGTGTTGTCCTTTTGCAATCAATACCCAACATAGAAATAAATAACTCATGCCTTCTAATTAGAATACACAATTAGACACAGTGAAATAGCATTTTGTAATACGTGATAAAGATAAATGCTTTTAGAATAACATTGTTTATGATATAGTATGACACACAGGCTCCTATAAACCCAATAGAGTTTAATTAAATTAGAAGTCATGAATAATACTGTAATACTGGGGTGTAACTAACTTCAGTCTAACTGACAACATTTCCTTCTGGCTGTCATCTTAAATAGCTTAAAAAATACTTAAAAATACTACTACTACTACTACTACTACTATAACTATATCTATTACTACTTACTTCTAGTACTACTCTTTTGTATTTTTGCTCAAACTCTTTATAAAAATAATAATTATTATTAACCCTAACCCTAACTTAAGAGATGACACGTCTACTTCCAGTGAAAGCTAAACTCTTTCAATGTGTGCAGCAAACTATTGTTATTATTTGTATTATTTGTACATATATATTTCTGCAATTATGCCTTATTTGACTACTGTGTCCAAATAATTTCCCTTGTGGATCAATGAAGTCTAATTCTATTTAAAGGTGCTCTATGTAACTGGTGGCGGGTCCTTCACTTATGTCTGTCTCTCTGTTTCTCCTCATAGAAACAAGCCAGTGACATCAACAGGCAAGGTACAGGTCTGATCTGCGAAGAAGCGACCCCACTGACAGTAAGAACAGTTTTTCAAGGTATCTTGACATTAAAAACATGTAACTGAATATGTTGAAAATATGTTTAATGACGTACTGACTGAGACATTCCAGGCAAAGTAATATCTTCACCATGGACACAAGAAAGTGAAGGGCCCCAGCATGAAAAATTACAGTTTTCTCGTGGGTCTGCTACCTTCTTGTCTCCATGGAGATGTTTTTGCATTCTCTGGAATGTTCCGTGGTATGACATTTCCATCTAGCATTTATTCATTACACGTGTTCCTATTGCTCAAAAATACAATAATTCCTTCTGTGAATAGGATCGACTCTCCACAGATCTGAACTGTAATGTAGCCTAGTGTTCTAACCAGCTTCTCCCCCATGTGACAGATAGGTTTAATCTATACTGTGGAATTTTCTAGACAAAGCAATAACATTTCCATGGAGACAAGCAGGCGCACCTTTAAGTAAAACTGTACTTGGATGAATAGTCTTCATGCTCCAGCTTCTGTATAGGCAAGTTATAACGTAACACCACAGTACTGCCTAACGACCACATGGTGTCGCTGTTGTATACTGGAGCAGGGGGGACACGGATTGCGGTTCGTTTGACATTGGAGTCCTTCACACTAATCTTTGCAGTGAGCACCGCGCACGTCATTCTCTAAACCCAACAGTTGGAGATGGAGCCTGTCAAAAACTGAATTGTGTTTTAGATGACATACAAGCCATGACTGTTTTCTTCTATTTTCAGTTTATTTGCATATAGAAAGGTTACAAATGATCCGTTACAGTGCTGCATGTAGTCGCTTAAAAACTTGCCAGACACAGATATGTTTGCCGTTTTTAATGTCAAACTTTTACAGTCATCTTCATACCAAACCATTCGCCAAGATCTCGTCCTTCTAGTCATAGCAAATGCAATTAGTTCATAATGTAAATACAGTAAAGATTCAGCAAAACAAAATTAAAAATTAAATAAAATTATAAAAACCAAAGAAAATCTCAGCCAGCCTCGTATAAAACAAACAGTTTTGTTCAACCATTTTTCTCAAGTGCAGATTTTGTAAGCATGCCATAGTCTTGTTCTGGTTCCATTTGTCTGGTTTCTACAGTGTAGTTTTAAATCTGTACATGGCTATTAGTTAATAACAGCGTAAGGGGGGGATGACAGCTTCACCATGTCCTCGAAGTGTCCTATTAAAAAAGTAGTCTTGATTAGTGCATGGTACATGATTGGTGTTCACCGTCTCCCCTTTTTGTTTTGCAGTAGTAGACCCAAACATTTTTAAACGTGCAAGTATAAAAAAATTACACACGCCCACACAGATTCATATACAGGAGTTCTGCTGGAGGAGTGGTTGAAAGGTGCTGTAATGAACTGCCATAAAACAGCAGAATATGAAGTAAAATCTCTGCCACTTTTCAAGAGGCAGGGCTGCGTTGAGTCTATTCCCAAACTGACTTTTTTTTTTAGTTCTCCAGAGATCTTCCATGCCAGTCAATGTCCATCCATACCCTGCTATGTTGTTGCTGATTGTTTATCACCAGTTTCTTCTCAAAGTTCGTCAAGTTGAGAGTGCTCAGTAAGCAGCCATGTTGGGAAGGGGGAGTGTTTTTTTTTTTTTTTTTTCGGAGCTACTAATAGTACATCAGTGGAGTTGAGTGGAGTTCTTAAGGTATATACAATGTAGGCTCATATACAGTATAGAGCACAACCAGGTGCTGGGAAAATCCTGTTCTAATTTGTAATGTTCCAAGTTGCCTTCCAGTGTATAGGGACCAAGCAGCAAGAGTTTATGGCAGTAAGAATGCCAAATATTACAATTTACAGTAGTAGACTAAACATGAAGGCAGTGGATGGATAGTGGACAAACTTCATTTCTCTCTTTGACCTAAAAAATAGTCTAGACTATTTTTTGTCTGTTATGAGAACTAGTAACCCAAAAGCTAATAATTATATTTTGAGGCATCTTACTTAGTTTGGCATTTTATCAGAGATGGCCAAAGAAGCAACCATCTGGTGTGGTAGAGATCCAATTTTCTGAGATAGGGCAAAATGCACATCAAACCTACATCGCATAGTATTACTTTTTGTGTCTATATAAAGCAGTGGTGGAACATAACAAAGTAAAAGTAGTGAAGTACTGTACTTAAGTATAAATTTTAGGTATCTGTACTTTACTTAAGTACATTTTAAAGAAGATACTTTTTACTTTTACGTCTCTACATTTGAGAGAAGGTATCTATACTTTATTCTGACTGAAAAACCTGTAAATAAATTCAGTTGTTTCTGCTAAACAAAATTCAGCACATCTAACAACATATGAAGCTTTATTAGATCTCAAATCTGAGCAAAATATTTTTTACTTTTTACTCTTTAAGTACATTTTTAAATGGGTACTTTAATACTTGTACTTTTATTTTTTCATGTGATACTCATCTGTACGTTTACTTCAGTAACAAAATGGAGTACTTCTCCCACCACTAATATAAAGCCAACAGCAATCAGGCATTTTATATCTATGCTATCATTGCACTGTATGGCTTGACATTGTATTTGGTCAGTCAGGCTCTAGACGATCTAAATTTGACTCAAATTAAAAATTCAATATGTCTAAGCAACTGTTGTCCACTATTCTTCCGCTGTCTTAAAACACAGCTCACATTTCCTGAGTCTTTTGCATCAGCGTGTATCAAATCAATTCTCACCTGATCTAAAACAACCAGGAAATTCAAAACGAGACACACTTTTCCTGGCTCCTCACTAGCTACTCTTTCCTACCCTCACATTAAGGGGATCAGGAGAGTTGGAGGAGAAAAGGAAACTCGTTAAAACCAAGGGGACGACCTAACCCTATTATCCCCTATCACACTCCTGATGATGAGAATTAGTATATGGCCTGGATCCACACCCACTCACCAGAGCAGTGCAGTGGAGTGTGTCTCTGGCTCCTGGGAAGGGCGAGATCTGGAGAAGTGTGTTATCTCCACCAGTCAGAAGCAGCCGTCTGGGCCTACCCACTGAAAAAGGGTTCCGACTCCAACTTTGTGCTGACAACATTGTGTTCTGTCGCCCGTAACAACCTCCTCACTTTTTGGGTGATGGAAAAGTTAAAGAATCCACTGAAGACTGGCTCCCTGGCTGCCTTCCTCACCTCCGTCCCCGTAATAGCTTACAGTGTATTCAAAAAAAGGCATGGGACTGTATCCAAAAAAGTGTTGTAAAAAAGAGAAAAATGTTCCTTCATGCAAGAGTCCTTTTTATTTTTTTATAGATTTGGTTTCTCTATGAGTCCTACTTACAGTATGCAGAGTAGTGCGTATTCCCTTGTTGATACGTACAGAAGATGTCATTGAAATTCCCTTTAATGAAGCCCTATATAGCAGTCAGAAAGATGAGTGATTATTTAAGTACATTTCGTGTTTAAATATTAGCTGGAGGGTAGCAGGCAAAAATGCTTGAGTTAGTTTTAATTAGGCAATATGTTCAGAGCACATACACGCATGGAGTGAGGGTCCAGTTTCTTCTTTTGTGCTAATGTAGCCATGTCTATGTGTATAATGTATTCAATGTTACAGCAATAAGGAATAACATTAAGGCCAATACTGGTGGTTTAAATATTACGCGTTATTCTAACCACCTAGTGCAACTACCACCTAACTACCTGCTTGATACAGACTGTAAAATTCCATGTATCTTCCAGTTATGGAAAGGCTCTGACTTCAGTTGTCAATTTTAGCTCAAAAGCATTTCACAATTTTTATTTTACTTTATTTTTTTGCTGCATCTTCATTTCCTGTCTGAAAAATTCCACTTGCAAACCAGTTAGGTTTAAGAGCTTATCTGCTTGTCATAATGTTATTCCTGCTTGGAGTGTGTCTCTAAGTTAAATGCTCCACTTTGAGATTACCATGTGTGGACTTGCGTTGAACTATTTGACTGTATTTGCATGCTAACTCGTACTTGTGTCCATGTAGGCGTACGAGTACTACCAGTGACTGGAGTAGTACTCTGGTGTAGTCAGTGGTGAATGTGGTCTATTACACACATATGTACATACTGACCAATCAAGCAGGCCAAAAGAAAATGCTGCATTGACACTACAAACCATTGTGTCCTTGTTCATGGTACAAAACTATTCACATGGTAACAGTTTGTTCAGAATCCTTTGCGTTTTCCACAGATACCTGATTTTTCACATTCAGCACATTTTTTCGTGTAGTTACTGTACACCGCGAGCACTTTGTTGCTATTTTCATCCAGTACTTAAGACTTTGTTCTTATGGGAGTTGCGGCTCTGATCGTTCCACTTTCCCAGATTGTAGCGATAAAGGTTGATTATTAGCCATGAGAAAGTTCTGTTTTTTGTAATGAATCCCACCCAAAACACTGCTATCAAAGTGGTGTTCTATTTTTACTTAATAAGACCTTGGTGGTGGTGAGCTCATCCAAAGCTGGCATAGTGGTTTCACATGAGGCGTTTATAGCATTTGGATTGCTCACTATCTGTGTTCTTCACTCAGATCCTTCTTTTTCAAAGGGTCAGACATGCACTGGAATCAGATACACAGAGAGGAAGTTGTCCACCTCTACAGATGTTGATAGGATCATTGCCCAGAGGCAGTCAGTAGTTAAAAAAATCTTCTTAAGAAAGTTAGCTCCCGTCAGTCCATCCTCTGCCTGCTTAAGTGTAAGTGCCTATAAATACTGGTTAGAATCCAAAAGGTTCAGTTTGATACATGAAAAGCTTTCATCTCTGACATTTTCACAGCATTAAGAGGCTTCCCAAAATGTGTTTACAAGCTTTAATGTCTTAATACTGGCTCTTCAGTAAAGTGGTAGTTGCAGGTGATTTCTGGGTCGTGCAGCTTGTCACAGATACACTTCTCTCCGGGACAGGGTGAGGCAGGATGTGGTCTTGTAGTCCCCTCCTGTTCGGGTTAAGGGTATGACCTCTGGTGCTTCCTGGCTCTCCCCGGCCTCCTCATCCCCAGGTTGGCGCCTGCCGAAGCCAGCGCTGCTGAACGTGTCATAGGAGGCGGACGTCATCTTGCGGTTCAGAAGGTTGCGGTTGTGGTCGCCCATGTTCCTGTTGCCAAGTGTGCCGAGGGGATCCCCATTAGCCAAAGGTAACCTCTGACCCTCTACGCTGACCACCACTCCAGGCTCTGAGCTGCCTGCGCTGCTCTCACTATCACTCTCATGGTGGTTGTTGCCGCGGAGATTGTTGTTGTCGTCCCCTGGTGCGAAGGTGGAGAGCCGTGGGGGGTCGCTGCCGTGGCGTGGCCGGCGGGGGGAGGATCGGACGGGCATCCAGCAGGTGTCTGAGTGACCAAACTCATCACACTCTCGGGTGCACTTCCCGGTGAGGGCCACATCTGGCAGCTGCCTGGCATCTAATAAAGAAAAGAAGATTTGTGAAGTCAAATGAGCCCAAATAGTACGCAGACCAAATGAGATTAGAGCAGAGGTGGAAATGATGACTCACATTTAATATGTTACAAGTGCGTTAAGTTACTGAGTAAAGAGGTTGCCACTGAGTAGTTTTCAAATACTATACCGTAACCTAAATAGCACCTTTTGGTGTTGTAAAATTAAAATAGATATTCATAGACTAAATGTCCCAATTATCAATACAAAATAATCTCATATTACAATGTGTGTAGAATCCCTCAGTTGTCCAGGTAGAATCCATGGCAAAAAGAGAAATTTAATTTGTCAACTGGACAGAGTTTATTTGGTCGAATACATTTCGCAGCTCATCCAAGCTGCTTCTTCAATTACAATTAAACTGTCAGTATTTAGGTAGATTTATTTTGCATCGGTATATTATTTTTTTGTCTTGAGTTATAGGCATATCATTTTTAAAGCAATACACTAAAAACAGCGTGGGATGTGTACACAAGAAAATGTGGATGTCACAGCTTTCTAGAGAATGCTGACTACCACACTAAATCTTAAGGGTGATGGTTCAAAGGTCAGATGAACCAAACACTTTAAAGTGTACAAAATGGCCATTATTAGTCATTTGAATGAGAGTATTGAATATTTTCCCTATCTGCATTTACATAGGGGCAATTATAGATCCCATGAGAAAAAGCTTAAAAGATCAGCGTGCCAATAGAGACCAGTGCTGGTGAACTGGTGGGTTAAGTGTCAAAGGGTATTTGTAAATCTTTCATTCATAAATCAATACGGATGATAGATTCTATACAAATTAGCTACTAAGTAAAAAAAAAAAAGTACCCTATGTATACCCTACACCATCATTCTAAACCATTTAAAACCTTTTCAATTTCCTACTAGCAGCTCAGATAAATGCATGTGAAATCAAATAGGCAAATAATTATTATTCAACTTAATTAAAGCCAGCACAATGGATTCTCAATTCAATCCGCCTCTCCATCTGACCATGACCAAAAGTTATTACAGAGAATAACATCTTAAGGATTTTTGCATATTGGTGAAAAATTGCATTAAAAAAGAAGCACATCTGCAGAAGTACAGCCTGTCATCTGAAGGTCAGCACAACCTTGGCCACTGGCATCAACCTCTACAAACGGACTTTTGAAAGTAAAAAATAGCATACTTAATTTCTTTTTAGTTACGCAAGGAAAGGCACATTGAATTGGAAATTGTGGTCAAGGCAATGCACAAGGGACACGACAAAGAGCTTTATTTTTAAGGCTTTTTGTAAATGTGTCTAGTTAAGTGTACAGTTGAAGTAGTACTTGGGGTTTTCGATAAATATTTCAAAATGCTGATGGTAAAACAAGGATATTTGCTTGTAAATATATATATCAGTTTAAAAGTGCACAACATTTTGGGGGTCCAGCACCTGCTTGTTTCTATGGATATATCATTGCTCTGCCTGGAATATTCCTCAGTATGACTTTAAGCAGCTCTACTTTACATTTATTAAATTACAGGTGGTTTTATAGCTCAAAAATACCTAGAAAAACATTATGACTGTGAGTCTGGTTGCCTCTCCACAAATCTGACCTGTAACTTGGTCTGGTTTGGTCTCCATGATGATAGAAAGGTTTAATGTATAATGTGGAACATTCCAGACAAAGCAATAACATCCCCATGGAGAAAATAATTTGTTGGACTCTCTACTAGAAAAGTTACACAATGCAACTTTAAATTATATGTGATCTACCCAAGGATTATGGGAAATACATGCAACCATAAATAAAAAAATAAAAAACATAGAAGAGGAATGTGTCCAGCATATTTTAAGATTAAGTGAACTGTATATATTGTACTCACTATGCAGAAATAGAACATTTTCAGCTTTATTCCAAATCGGGGAATACAAATATTTCATAGTATAACCCATTTGTCAAGAAGAAACATTAACACAAATGCACTGGTGTGGAACAAAATGCTGCATTTTTCCTAAATAGAAAAGACTCCTGAGACAAATTTTTCATGAAGGTGTTGGAGTTACACACTGCATAAATACACAGTAACTGGAAGCCTCTAGACAGACATTGTTATTACACCAAATGGCTTTTATATGCCTGTCACGATAACACATTCTAAAAGTTATTGCAATAAACAATAATACTGTGGCCAAAACTCCTTGTCAAAGCCTGATCTCGTCAGAAGCTCAGCAGGACTGGACCTGGTTAGTATTTGAATGGGAGACTGTTGGGAAAATCAGGTGCCCCAGTGGGGCGCCACTGGCAAAAACTGCCGTTGTGTTCGCACATTGCCTAGTATGAAACTGGTGTGAGAGTGAGTGTTGGTGGTGGCCGAAGGTACCGATGGTGCAGATAGGCAGCCTCACATGCATCAGTCTGCCCCAGGGTAGCTGTGGCTACAACAGTAGCTCATCATCACCAGCTATGGAATGAGTTAATAATGCACCAAATTGTAAAGCAACTTTGAGTGTCTGGAAAAAGTGCATATAAGACTAATGCATTTTTATTATTCATTTAATTTAATGAATATAATGTAAGATAATCCCAGTAAACCATTTTTAAATAGACAGTATCGTTAAAAGGCTCGGGCTGCAACAGATACATCACAGAATCAAGAACAAATAATAGGCCATAGATATAAATTATTCAACCTTCTACAGCTCAAATTGTTTTGTATTATAACAAAAATACTAAATATGAAATTGTATACACGATAAATATTGAGCCCCAAAATATATTGTTCCAGCTTTCATATATTGAAAGGTAAGTCGATATAGTAATTATCGTGACAGGCCTAGGCTTTTATTAGCTGTTTATATTGTGGCATGTGTGTGTATGACTGCTCTGACCGTTCTCCACATGCTCCTCTTCGCCCACACTGCCCTCTGGAGTGGTCCGCTCGTAGCCCTCTTCAGGCAGGGGTAAAGCTCCCAGTCTGGGCCCTGATGAACTCTTACTGCTGGGGGTCTCGGAATCCTCCAGGCCACTGTCGTAACAGCCGCCATCTTGGGCCTGGTTAACCACGGAGAAGGTCACCCGCCGCAGGGTCCCCTACAGAAAAAACACAAACATACACAATATGGGTTTAATCATCCACGACTTCTAATCTGAGTTGCTAAAGGAAGGATTAGGCGTATGGGCAGGGTTCACTGGCAAAGATGTGCTAAGATTATCTGCGTGTTCTCCTTGATTATGGGTTTAGCAGCTACAATGCAGGCAATAGTCATGGACCAATCAGGGAAGTTTTTGTTTAAAGGTTTAATCCTGGTTACAGATGATTGCAGCTGGATTTTGGGGTTGGTGTGTTTACAAATCGTCCCTTATTTATTTTCTATTGGACCACTGCCCGTTGCAGCTGCGTAGTCTGGTCTGGTGTAAATAGTGTGCGTGCCATATAAGCAGAGTAAATCAGGTTCAAATCTCTGCCCAGATGGGAATTAAATTAACAAATATATTCACAGATTTATTTAAAATTGTGTTACCAATGTTTTTAAGTATTTGCTTTAATCACAACGGTATTATCGTAAAACCTTAGGCCAAATTTAGATCAACACAGAATAACATTAGGATTAAATAGGTTTATTAACTGTGCTTTATTTAGTTAATTATAGGCCCAAGGTAACAATTATTCACAAAAAAATAATAATTAAAAGAAGAATGTATGTTTCATAATAGTTTAAATACATTACAAATAAAAACTTACAACAATATATGATGTCATCTTTTTCATTCAATTATTTTATTTTAATCAAATTTTTGATTTGAATATTTTGAATATTTTATTATTATTTATTTATTTTATTATTATTATTTTTTGTACTACAGCAGATGCAATTTCTACGACATCTAATGCATCTTCCACATGTACCACAGGTTAGCATGTGGCCATTATTGATATCTTGGAAAAATACTTGAAGCCCACCAGACTCTTATGAAATAACAAAATCTAAAAATCACAGGCTAATAACACTATAAATACTACCACCACTAACATCCCCTACAACTTCTATACTCACTGTAACTCACCACTGAATTTGCATATTCAACCTGCTACAATTTACAAGTACAAATGGCCAAATCTAGTAGTCTTTTTCGTGAGTTAGTGGGAGAAACAAAATGCACACAGAAAGCCCATAATAAAGTGTGATGGGGAGAATATGAGAGCGAGTTAAGTGACTCCATCTTGCCTGGAGGGACCATTCTGCACTGGGACGCATTATTTCTATAAAACACCCTTCCAATCTTTCCACTAATTTATCTGGGGAAGTTACGGTCCAGCTAATTTAAATCTGCTTTGAAACATGCTGCATATAGACTCATATTAAAATGAAAATTCTTCACAGATAGCCTTGATAAAATATAACCTATTTTACACCAAATCGAATCATGTTTGCAACACTTAATTACATTTATAAGACCCATACTACGCTCTTTTCTGATTTATGTTATAATGTTGTTTCCTCATTCCAAACAAACCTGGAATTGTGTTTTGTTCCATTCACACATGTTTAACACACAAATCCTGCATATTAAGGATGAGTTCTTCTCTTAAATGGAAAACACTTTGCTCCACCTTGTGATGTCATGTGGTAATACAGAAAGTGCTCCATTGTATTTTTAAACTCCATACACCTTCACTAGAATCATTCAGATAACTCCAGCCCTGGAATTGCCAGTCTCTACGGAACAAAAGATAAGATTTCAGAAAAGTAGAAAGACTAATAAAGGATTACTCAAACATGAGTGAATGAAACAAAACACAACTCCAGGTGTGTTTTTGAGGAGGTAACAGCATTCTAACATGACTAAAAGGTCACCTGAGTCAGTTTTGCATAATACGGGATCTTTAAAGTAAAACTGAGATATTTCAACATTTCATGCCACATTTAAAGGTGCACTATGGAACTTTTCTAGTGGAGGGCCGTCTATCTGCTTGTTACCATGGAGATCATTGCTTTTCCTAGAATATTAAAAAGTATTGCAATAAACTTTTCTGTCACCATAGAAACCAGACCAAGTTACAGATCTGAGGACAGGTGACCCCGCTCACAGTTAGAATGTATGCTATGTAAGACATAAACAGATATAGAAGGCAGATCACGAGAAAAGGAAAATAAACAAACAAACAAACAAAAAACAAAGTTAATTAATAAAAATAATTCCAGTGCTGGTTTAGTCCAGGTTTTAGATCCAGGTTTAGTCCGACTTTGGTCCCAATTTTGCTCTACTTTTGCATTTATTACAACTATGACTATAATTATACCACTAAAACTCCCACCCAACTTTTATACACCATTACATTCTGTTTTAGTGAAACTGACAGATCATTTCTTTTGAATTGATATTGCAAACAGAATTGGTAAATGCAAACAACATTAATCTTATTTTGTGTGGGCCCAACTATAAACATTTCACATAATGAGATATAACAAGACAAGAGAGCAGAGGTACACAAGCAGATCAATTAGGCAGAGGAGAAAATTAACTCAGAGCTTCCTTCTGGTGCCAATTCTTAACAGTTGAGGGAAAGTTAGTGTGACAGCGCGAACACTGGTGGCGTGAAATGCCACCAGAATAGAGTTGATGCAAAAAGCAGCAGTTCTAGGGAGAGTTTCTTGTTATAATGCTCTATAGAGTCCCATGTATTTTTAGAGTGATCGCTAACAAGGAGATGACTCAACCTATTTCCCTCATTCCAAGAACTGTGGAGCAATCGTGAGAATAGAACATGACAGAGTGTTTGATACTTGAAATAGGACATTTATTAGGCATTACATGAGGTGAAATAAAAGCCTTATATACCAGATTTTCCGCCATGTATTAGAGCCCCAGTGCAGATATATTGCATCAGCCACTAAGGTCAAAAGTCTGCTGTGTGCTGTCTGCAGGATTGGCGCAAGACATTTTTTCTTGGAGGAGCTATGGGGGGCTGAGTTCTTCAATGGGGGTGCAAACTTAACATGCAAATATAGAGCCTTTTCACAATGCAGCCACTTTGTGTCACTGTTTTAAACAAGTTTTAATGTAGTTAGCCCCTGTAGTGATTTATTAAACCTAATACAACATTTTTTTTATTGTAGACTCATTTTGTATATTTTTTTGTGGTCATTTAAACATTTTTAGTCATGACTGGATGTCGTATAAAAATGGGGAAAAAATCTACTATTGAAAACTATAGGAGTGCATTGGTCCCTCAAGGGGAAGCTAGTGCCCCCCCAAGTCCCTGCCTAGCATCGTCTCTGGCTGTCTGTACATAATTAGAAAACATTTTATTGTCTGATAATCAGGAAGTACTTATTAGCATGCTAGTTTCTAAAGTTGTTTTATTGTTATGGCAAAACTTCGTCTCGTGAAAAGCACTTGCGGGTAAGTGAGGAATCATTTGGACCACTGCAAACCGTTTAAAATGAACTAGTTCTGTTTTCACTTTTTAAAGACAGTACAAATTTGGTACAAAAGTAAATAGTTGTTTATCATGGTCATGATCAAGAGGGCGCCCCCCCCCCCAGCGACGGGTATGCTAGGTCTGAGAATAATAAGTAGAAGATGAATGCACGGTTGACTGGTTTGTTTTGGTTGAAGCTTTCGCGAGATAAGGTAAAACTTCATTATTGTTTATATATTTTCCATTATCAGATAGAGCCATTTTCTCAAAGAACCGTCAGTTTTTCGTTATAAGGTTTTATGGTCCCTTATTCTGACGTTGTCTCTCATCTCTAATATTTTTGATATGGTACTATGCCATCACTGGGGATTTACTATAATACAAAAGGCACATATGTCTGTCAGTTTCTCGAGAAAATACAAAAACACAATTCCACGAGTGAATGAGATTAGCATTGAGGATTTGGGGATTACCATCTGAATGTAAATCCAGAGTGTATCGTCATGGGACATGTTTTGATTGACAGCAGTTGAGTTTTCCAATATCTGAACCTTGCTAGTTGCAGCTTGCACCTTCTATTACAGAGTATATTGGTTCAGGCATGATTCTATCTAATTCAATTTAACTCAAATTCCCATATCTCCAGGCCAGATAGTATATGTTGTTTTGCTCTTCTCTTGACTCTCAGCTGTTGCTGTTACTACTACTAAAGGTAGTTACTTCTACTTGTATTTGCTGCTGCTGTATTTAAATTAAGGTACGTTTATAGTTGTGCGCTGTGGGGTTAGGGTTAGATTCGTCACCTGCTTGTTTCTATGGATATGTCATTGCTCTGCATGAAATGTTCCAAAGTGTGACATTAAACAGGTCTACTTTACATTTATTCAATTACAGGTGGTTTTACAAGAATACCTAAAAAAAATAGACATTCTGACTGTGAGCGGAATTGCCTCTCTACAGACTTGACCTATAACGTGACCTGGTTTGGTTTCCATGAAGGTTTAAGTCCAGACAAAGCAATTATATCTGCATGGAGAAAAGCATTTAATCAACCCTCCACCAAAAAAGTTACACCTTTAATACACGTTTAAGTTAATTAGCAGGAATATGCCTCTTATTTTCCATAATCTATTTATACTACCTTTGTCCTTTCCTCTTTCTTTCAGGTTACGTGTCCTTCCTTTCTGCTCTCCCCTCTTTTCTGTTTTCTTTTTCATTCCTTTTATCTTTCAGGTATGAGGGGGATACAAAGCCCGATAGCCAGGTGCCCCCTCAGAAACCCCAAACCAATATGACTTTGTCTAAACCAAACATCGTCTTCATAAATAACACATATTTACACTGCACTCTGATGGTGTGGGTCTTGTTTGGTGCAGTCAACTATTTTGTTACTACAGCTAACACTAATGTGACTACTGTTACTGCAACATCTTTTACCACTGCAACTACTTCCTTATGTTCACACTTCATTCGTCATTGCAACATTAAATTACAATGAACAACTATTTATTTGGAGACTAATTTAACTTAATCCTAAATCGATCTGCATTAGTAAAGTATTTAAAATTGCTTTAAAGAAGACTTATTGTGCTGGTGTCTGCTATATAGCTATAATCCCTGACACCTGTGCATCATTACATTACAATCTGCACATTTTAAATTGCAATATTCATCTAAAACTACTTTGATTTCTGCGTTAGAAAAATGGGGTGCCCAATGGGAGCTGATTTCACTTTAAATGTCATTACAACAAAGAGTATAGCATCTCCTACGGATAGCTGCAGATCACACTAGCAAGCATAAAAGAAAATGTACCAAAATGACTACGTGACGCGTGATTAAAGATTGCTCAACATGCCCAAATCAGTCCAAATACAGTTTTGAGTGAGTAAATGGTGAGGTGAAAGAACTATAACATGACTGAAAGCTCTAAAAAGTTGATTTTGCATAATAGATCTGCTTAAAAAAATTTAAAAACTTTCTGATAATGATTACTACTACATGCATTACTACTACTGCTGACTTCTACTTGACATCACTACTGTTACTACCACTGGAAATATATGCATAGCGTAAATGCGACTAATGTTACTAGAAAATCCTATTGCTACAAACTACGCCTACTTGAGCTACCACTAGTAGATTGCCTCTCAGAGATATATAAAGTTATATTGATTGGCACGTCTTTTCCAAATCTCCCTGCGCAAGACTTTCTAGACTAGCTTCTCAATGTCTAACTAAAAAAGTAATGTATACTTCAGAAACTTCAAACTACTACTGGATACTTATAGAGATATAGACAGTCTCAGCCTTGCATTATTACTAAAGTAATTCTCTGTCATATTTCTTTCCTCCCGCATACTGCTCTGGACCAGTCATCTTTATGATGTGCCGATCAATACTATGTCCTTGACCTCATTACGGGTCTCTAGTCTTTCCCACACAGACTTTTATTGACCTGTAACTCCTCCACCACCCAACCCCTTTCCCCCACATTTTCACTGAAACATTTAAACTTTTCTACCTCCAGTCTAACTCTACAGGGATGTACAGAGATCAGTTCAGCGCACACGCCTTTCACTACGAAGGCCATGGGATCGATACCCAGCAAGATCGGCTGAGAGCTGGAGACATTTGTGATGGACAGGTGGACACTGGACAAACTGCTCTCCATTATGGACACTCCTGCTCACCCACTGCACCAGACTATAGAGGGACAGAGGAGCTCATTCTTCAACAGGTTCCTACAGCTCCGATCACACAGTGAGAAAAACAGGACTACATTCATACCACACTCCATACAACTGTACAACAACTGACCCTTTTGTAACAGATAACCTTTGTCATGTCAATCACTATTTAATCTTTGCATTGTTTCTCCTTACCCACTTTTGTATATACAGTAGCCTAGATATATTTTATATTACTTAATTTCTAGTTTTTGTTTTTTTTAAAATTATTTTTACTTATATATACATTTGCAGGGGAGTGACAAAGGGCTCTTAGGGGCCCAGAATTGGAACCTCTGAAAATTAATTAATATTTTGCGCCCATGTGAGTCTTTTTACCCCAGGCCCCAAAATTTCTGTCAATGGGCTTGTACATTTGTATAATTATGCCTTATTTGATACAAGTCTCTTGCTAGTTTTACTACTTATTTTGAATGAATTATTGTTGCTCTTTGTTATTATAATATATTGTCATGTGTGAGCTACTGTGTCCAAATAATTTCCCTTGTGGATCAATAAAATTTATCTAAGTCTAAGTCTAGAAAACATATTTATGCTTTTCCTTGTCCCCTAAACATATGTACATTCAGAAACAGCAAAGTGCCCATGCATACTGGGGCTGTGAGAATGGAACAGTGCAATTAACTGGTAATTGTCAAGAGTGTTGAGACAGTAGCCGCTAATATCCTAATGAAGAGAAGTGTGAGACTGTGAGTGTCTGAATTACTGCAACAGTGTCAGTACAGTACTCCTTGGTCGATTTAACTGTAAAGTAGGTCATATCTATATCGAGTAAATTCTGTTGGATACTAATCCCATATTACAGAATTATTACGGCTGTCATTATCTTAACTGGCAAGATAAAATGTAAGTAAAATATGAAGTAAATGTTTTTGTTTTGATGGCTGTTGAGTGTTGAATAACTTAAAGGGCCCATATTACGTTATTTTCTGTATGTTGTAATGCTCTTTCCTCATTAAAACATACCTGGAGTTGTGTTTTGCTTCATTCACGCATGCTTAACACACAAATATGGCATATTTGGGAGTTCTTCTCTCAAACTGAAAGCACTCTGTGATGTCATGTGGTAATCAAGTGCTCCACTGTGTTTTTAAACTCCATACACCTTCACTAGAACCATTTAGATAATTTTTTAGCCCTGGAATTGCCTCTCTCTACTGAACTAATGGTAGCTGTTAACTTGAAAACTACTACTGAATGACATCACAGGGTGGAACACATCTTTTTGAGCTTTGGAGATGTAGACAGACTAATAATAAAGGGTTATTCAAACATATGTAAATTAAACAAAACACAACTCCCAGCATGTTTTGGATGAGCATTATAACATGGCTTAAAGGTATGAAAAATGTTCCATTGCTGAAGATTTCTGTCTATTACAAATAAAATAACATTTTAGTCTCAAGCATTCTTAAAACAACCCCAGAAATGCATAATACACATTCTATTATTATCATTATACACATTGTTTTTCAAGTAATAAAGTAAACTTTGTCTGCAACTAATTATAAAAGGGTTTCTCTGGCCTCTGAAAGTTGTGAAAAACACTTATAAACTCATCACAAGGAATAATTAAGATGCTAGGAACACGTTAATTAACAAAGCGAAGAATAAGTTTGGACCAAAGCAAATGAACTAGTTCTATTTTTCACATTTTAACACAGTTCTTTAAATATAGACTCCATTTTTAATCTAGCTAATTGAACGCATTTATACTAGCTGGCATTAAACTGCACATGCACACTCAACCGCAAAAAAAAAATAATTGTCTGGAGATATTCCTGTATCGGGGTTGCATGCATGGAGTACTTTAATCATACATCGATCTTACCCAAATCATAGCGCTTCTCAGACTTTTTCACGCCTTCTCTTTTATGTCCGGATATTTTTGTTAAGCTTTTAAGATTGCCTCTTTTGTGTTCTACCTCAATTTTCTTCCCTGCGTTCCTCCTTCCACCGTCTCATTGATGTTTTTCACTCGATTCAGAAAGTGCGTTTTGTTTGTGTGCATGTGTGTAAACTGTTTTCCTATTATTTGCTTGAGCTGTTGCAATTAAGATAGATGACTAAGTATTATTGCTATGTTCCGAATGCTGAAATACATACAGACACATGAGAACTGGGACTTGATCGTAGCCAACTCACACCCACTCACACACTTGAATTGGCTGAGGTCCACAGTGGCCAACGAAATCATGGCTGTTGGAATATTAATTGGGTTTGACGGAGGACATAAAATACCTTCCCCTTAATCTGACACGGACCATTACGGTTCAATACTGACATGGGAGCTGCAGTCATTGCGCACAGTTGTACAGTAACAGAACTACATTTGAGTGGGTGGGAAAACAGACTACAGTGGAATATAGAACTGTCAAGATAAAAGATTCAAACATTTTACTACTGCTGCTTCTATCTGTACTATGGTATTTAATATGAGTACTATAACAGTTCTGTTTAGCTGTGCATATGACTGATTTTTAGTCTGCGCTCTTCTCTTTTAATGGTCATTTGTTTGTTTGTATTATATTTAATGTCTTTCTTATTCAGTAAAGCATTTCAAATTGCTTTGTGTACAAATTGTGCTATACAAATAAACTTACCTTGCCATTAATATCACATCTATGTCTGTCTATGCAAGTTTGCTCTTATGGGGTTCGCCACCTGCTTGTGTCCATGGAGATAACATAATGCTTTACCCGAAATGTTCCACTGCATGGCATTAAACTCATTTACATACATAATGAATTAACTTGATCTGGTGGTGCAACGTGAAAGATGTCTCCATGGAGATAGATACGTTTAATATGGATACTGTGGGACATTCCAGGCAAAGCAATACTACTACTACTACTACTACTACTACTACTACTACCACTGATTTTGTATTTACCGCTCAAATATTGTTTATCCTGTTCTTTTTTGTTAATTATGAATTAAAATATAGCACACAAACAAAAAATATTACCTATGTTTTAGTGTTATTTCTAAAATCTATAAAAATGAACATAAACTACTACTACTACTACTACTACTACTACTACTACTACTAATGCTACAAAAATGTTCTCAAGAGCTATACCTACCTAATCACATTGAAGATCTCTATTCTTTGGCATTATTTATTGATATTATTTCAGAAATTTTTATTAAAACCACCATCACCATCACCACTACTACAACAACAACAACAACAACAACAACAACAACAACAACAACAACAACAACAACAACTACTACTACTACTAATACTTCTGCAACTACTGACGTATATAGAGCTACAAAAATGTTCTCAAGACAAACCTTATCACATCAAAAGCCTTAACACACTACATTGTCAAAATGTATTCACATGTAAAAACAAGATATAGTGGGAATTTTCACTGAACGACGACTAAAGCAATGGTTGTCAAGCAAGTATGCCTATCTATTTCCCCCACCAAGAAAATACAATACAGAATCACGCTGAAGATCTCTATTCCACGTTTGAACTATTAACAGTATTGTAATTAACACGGCACTAGCCAAGAACAAGCCCGATCAGATGTGACAGGGAGAAAAAGTGGAGCGAGACATTTAGGAACAGCACCCTGACCTTTTAAAAATAGAGTAATTATTTCAGGCTCCATAAAGCTCCAGCTTCCACATCTTCACAGTCCCACTGAGATTTTCTTGTCATGCTCTGTTGCTCTACTATATTCCCATTGTCTATATGGGCGGAAATTTTATGACGTGCTTTTGAAGTTCAAACGCCGAAAATAAACGTAACTTTTGCTGGGAAGGATCCTGTTTAAATGAGAAAGATGACAATTCAAAATAAAGGTACTTGAGTGAAAGTTACTTACAGGGGTGGTCAGTTGGACAGTTATTTTTCATACATACTTAAAGAGGGGGTATTATATATGCACAATCCATTTGTTCTACCATGTTGTAATGTTCCCTCTGCCTGAAGAGGTTTTAGATGCCATCCATGCATGTTTGAGTATTTTTATATCAAACTGTACCCAGCAACATGATAAACCTGATGTGTTGTGCAGTTTTTTCATTAATGGGATGCACGCTGATTGTGTTGTGTGTTGTGAAAGGGGACTGACATAGTGCGGAAAGCAAAGGGAGGGTGGACTCAGAGTGTTAATACATTGCTTTTGGTGAATACATTTTCAGAACAATAAAAAGTAACACGGCATTATCTGAAATCTATTTTAAGTATAAAATGTATGGTTTGGATTTTATTCTTATTCAGTTAAATCTTGTAGTAATACCACTAATTCTACTACTATGGCTTGATAATATTTCACTTGGTGAACCTGTTCACCTCCACCTGCCCAGTTTCTGATTGGATGGTTTCATTGTACCCTTGTGCAAGACACTTCCCCCATGTTTATGCATTTTAGTCAGACTTTATCACTCTATTGAAGTACAACTGTTACAATTTGGGAAGACATTTTAGTTTATTACTCACTAATGGTTTGAACGCACCGTCTGCACGCTCAATCGGGTGCTTAGTGATCCTTGTGTAAGTAAACGCACATGTAGCTTCTGTCTATTTCCAAACGTGATCCTTGATTTAAGGTCAGCAGCATGTTAAAATGCTTATGACGGTACTGTTACACCTTATTGCTTAATATATGTGTCTATGTGTGTACTTAAAGGCAGTGTGTAGCCTGGTGGTGCAGTTTGTGTGACTGCAGAGCACAGGTTGGCTCAGTCATCAAGGTAATTAGTGTGTAAACCTCCTCGCTGTCGGTTCAGAGAGAATTAACGAGCTCTAGTTAATTAACAGTCTCCCTGTCTCCTTGTTACATGTGTCGGAATATTCAGCACATGTGTTTGTGCACTACAGCTGCACTCAGTGTCCGCACCATGGACAGAGCCTGTTTTTCCTCTCTCCTCTCTCTGCATAATGTGGATAATACATTCATCCAAAATACAAATAGAGGTGCAGGTGGGGAGACGATTTGCCCTTGTCCCTGAGCTCAGTACCATTAGTAAAATATTTCTGATATGTTCTGGTTTAGGCGAGTAGAGTAGTGGAGTGGTTAGGGAGTGGTTACTTCTTCCTTGGTACTTTGGTCTACATTTAAAATTCTTTTATGTCCCTGAAAAAATGTGTGAATGGTGTATCTGTGTTCTGTATCTATCTGTCTGTCTATCAATCATATGTTATTCTGTCTGCTTTGCTCATTGTATACATCATAGCATAGGCTCCAGTCAAATGATGTTGAGCTAATCACTGATTGACAAACAGACCTGTAACAATAACAAATTTTGAAGAACGATGTATTGCACAAGTAAATATAGACAATAACCAATAATACTGTATGCCACTGACACATACATTTAAAATAGAATTATCTCCAAAAAAAACAAAAACAAAACTATTCTAAATGTACAATATGGTTAAAAAACACCATCTGTAATAAATGAAATTAAAATTAAATTAAATAATAAAGTACTAAGTTTGAGTCATGAGTCATTGAAGTTATTAATTCAACCTTCAATGGCTCAAATCTTATTGTAATACAGAAAAATAACAAAAGTTCCCCACTAGTACGATGAAAAAGTGTCCATGATAAATATTGACTCCCAAAATTATTGTTCCATCTAACAATATAGTCAATATAATATTATTTGTGACAGTCCTCCTGAAAAAACAGAGAAAGACAACTCTCTTTATTTTGATCCATTAATTGCCCTATGGGGTGAATAAAGCAATATTGATTGATTGTTGACATTCAGCAAATTGTTGTATCGTGGAACTGAATTCACTTTGTAAAGCCCAGCATATGTCCTATGACCATTTCCCTGTAGGCTACAGTGCAAGTCCGCTGCATGTTCTTCAATGTAATAAGCCTGCACCAATTACGTAAAATGATTAACTTCAATCCAAATCTACTTTGACTAATTGCCCTGATATGACTAACTTAAATGTAATATCTCTAGATCAATATCTACATATTACCTTGTGGTCCCTGTACTCCTCAGAGTGGATTCAAGCTAAATTCATTCCGACGCAGTGCCTATAATTACATTTGAAATAAACAGCTCTTAGCTCATAAAAGATGTGTTTTTCTCCTTCCTCCTTTTCCCTTGTTTATTAAAAATGTAACAGACTGTGGCGAAAAGAATTTGTACATTTTAATGACTAGAAATAATGGAGGCTGAGACACAGTTAACAGTAACTAGGGTGCATTTTAAAGGTCCTATATTACACAAAATGGACTCTTGTGAGCTTTAAGCCATGTTATAATGTTGTTACCTCATCAAAGAGTTGTGTTTTGTTTCATTCACACATGTTTGAGTAACACTTTATTATTAGTCTGTCTACATCAAAATGCTCTGTTCCACCTTGTGATGTCATGAGTTGGTTGTTTTCAAGTTAACAGCTCCTTTAACATTTAGTTCAAAGCTGAAATTATCCAAATAATTCTAGTGAACGTGTATGGAATTTAAAAACACAGTGGAGCACTTCCTGTATTACCACATGTCATCACAATGTGGAACAAAGTGTTTTCAGTTAGAGAGAAGAACACCACATAAATATGCAGTGTGTTTTGTGTCTTCTGTGTGAATGAAACAAAACACAATTCCAGGTATGTTTCTGATAAGGAAATAACATTATAACATAAATTTAAAATAGCGTAATATGGGCCCTTTAAAGTGAACAACATCTCCTGCATTAGACATAAGGGACAGGTGAAACTAGGACGAAGGATGGGTTCGTGGGACGGGCATCAATCAAGTGGACAGCAGACATCTTGTTTGTAATCGCTCCCTCCAGACACCCCAAATTCTCCTAATGATGATTGAGGGGTGGACTTTTCCGGGCAAAATATCCAAGACGCTCGTCCTTCATTTAAGATTCCGCCCTTAGAGGAAAAAATGTTATGCAAATGACATTCCGTTCATTAGAGATGGGGAGAGCTACACTGCAAAAAGCAATATGTAGGTAAGTTAAATGACTTAAATTAAGAGCATTTTTACTTTATTATAGATTCAACTTGGCAAGTAAAATGATCTAATGGAACAAATGGGTTTTCTTATTCAACTTTAGATTTTGTTTCTTATTTTAAGTGCAAATGTTGTTTTTCTTATCTTAAAGGTGCACTGCGCAACTTCTCTGGTGGAGGGTCCACTATCTGCTTGTCTCCATGGATATTGTTATTGATTTGTCTAGAATGTTCCACAGTATAGATTAAACCTATCTATCACAAGCAGGTTACAGCACTACGCTACATTACAATTCAGATCTGTGGAGAGTTGCCCCTATTCACAGAAGGAATTATTGTATTTTTGAGCAATAGAAACAAACATAATGAATAAAGGCTGTATGGATATGTTTAATGTGATATCATGGAACATTCCAGGGACAGCAATAACATCGCTATGGAGACATGAAGGTAGCGGACCCTCCACCAGAAAAGTTATGTAGTGCACCTTTAAGTGTAGCAAGATGTACAAAAAGAGTTTCATTGGTAGATAATTTTACTTGTCAAGTGAAATTTACTCAAATCATGATAAAATTTAATTCAAGTAATGTTATACTGTTAACTTGACTAGATTTGAGTTTTTGCAGTGTACTAAATAGTGCAACTTAAAAAAACGAAACAAAACATCAAATTTAATCTGAAAGAATTACAACTATAGCCGCATCATCATTGCTTCTGCTACTTAGACATGCAAGCATTGTCTAGCAGTAGCAATGTTATTTCAGCTACAACCATTACAATTAACTCAAACTCATTTAGAAACATATTGAAAAAAATAGACAACTGAACAAAAAGGAAAAGGGTGATGATGCTAAACTACATTTTACTACTTTTTAATTGACTGAAGTACCGCATTTCTTTTCATCTGTGACTCAGACAACCTTGGTGACTTAAAAGTTGTGAAACATAATTAGCTTTTTAAAGCATTTTGGCCGAAGGGGGCTAGCATGACCTCGTCACCTTGACAACGGAGGGAAAATGCAAGTGTAGAAGGAGAAGAAATAGTGCATAATCCCTGCCTCTTGTAGAAAGAACACTATTTAAAGCCACGTCAATATTAGTCCAATACCAACATTTATAGAGGCTGCTCGAAAAATGTTTCCCATCATATGATCTCTTCCTAAAATAATTGACCCGATACAAGTCCTGTGCACACAACACAATGTGAAAGTTGATATAGCGGTTCGCCATGACAACACACACCAAAAGCTAATAGGCTAATGTTGACACCAGTCTATCGAGCATGACTCTCTGAATGACCTTTGCCTTAGCGCGCCTGTTTTTAGAATCACAATGTACTAAACTGGCCCAGTCACTTGCTCTGAGGTCATATGAGGTATAAAATGAGCATGGGGAAAATCTAAGCTTTGGAAAGTATTGATACTTTGCAGTGACGTCATGCTGCAACACTGTTAACAAAGTGTTAATGTGATCAATACGAGCATTCACGGACCTGTTTAGGAGTTTGATTTTTGACAAAAACGGTGAAAGTGATGAACTGAAAAATGGTTAATGCTAAATAGCTTGTGATGGTAATTTTATGTGAGAGAGGCTTGTTTAATTAACAGCACAAATCAGCTCACCTGTAGTTTCAGCTAAGTTAGTTCTTTATGGTCAGATTGTGTCAAAATAAAGCGCAGAGTAAAGTCTAATGAAGCCTCAGACAGAGCAGGGCCTACAGTTAGCATTAGCATTACAGTATTGTTGGCTTAGGGACATGTACACTGAATCGATAGTGATAATATAATCCTTCATTCGGATGATGAGCGGAAACTTGGCTGAACCCATGTAACGAAAGAAGCTGAATAAGAAATGGTGAGTCAGCTGGTCCAAACATTCAACCCACTATCTTCTCTTATAGACATCGTCAGTGTGCAAATCAATAAACACTACAAATATATAAACCCCAGAAGAAGAAAGTACTATCCCAATTTTATTTGTACCTGTTTATGTTGTTCTAAACGATCTGGAGATGCTGAATGCACCCACATGGTACAGTAAAAGCTAATACTACATATAAATCAAAGGTTTATAAGGCTTGTAAATACAGACCTTTATGACTGAACGTGGGATGGAAGTAAATACACATCTTTGTTGTGGTCACATCTCGCCTGCTGTTTAAGATTCACACAATACACAAACTATAGTCCAGATGTCTAATTATTTAAGTGTGAAAATGTTTTCTGTGAAATATCACCCTTACATTTGTACTGTTTATTTCTCTGATGTTTTAGCTCATTAATTCAAATCTATTAATAACATTTAAAAAGCTGTATTTTTTAAAAGTCCTATATTATGCAGACTTGACTCTTTATCTTTAAGACATGAATGTTTGAGTAAGAAATTATTATTAGTCTGTCTAAATCTCCAAACCTCATAATGCTTTTACCTTTAGTTCAGTAGAGATTGGAAATTCCAGGGCTGAAAAATGATCTAAATGACTATAGTGAATGTGTATGGAGTTTAAAAACACAGTGGAGCACTTCCTGTATTACCATATGAGATTACAGGGTGTTTTTAGAGGATGACAGAAGAACTCAGCCTAAATATGCAGGGTTTGTGTGTTAAACATGTGTGAATGAAACAAAACACAACTCCAAGTATATTTTTAAGCAAGTAACAACATTCTAACATGGCTTAAAGCTCACCAGAATCAATTTGACATAATATAGAATTTTAAATTCTCATGGTGGCCTGAATGATACATAGTCAGGGGAAGAGGAATAAAAATCCAAATCCATTGACAGAAAGTGCTTCACTCTGGCTCGACAAACATGGCAGACATGTTAACAATTCATCTGAAGACGATAAATTTAACTCCCTATTTAAATATAGAAGTGTTCCATATTTTCAACACTTGTGATGTGACTGAGATGCTCCCTGAACATCAGTCTCTCAAGACTATAAAAAGACACTGTTGACACAATGTGCATTAGTGGGTCAGGCCAACAGGTAAAGACAAGCCTGGGGAGACACCACGAAGACACATGGGATCAGAAGACACCAGACGACGCATGGAAGATCAGCATGTTGGATATGCTGCACAAAGACTATAGACAGATGTGGTGAGTTTGTGCCTGACCGCAGACCTTGTCAAACTGAAGGGAAGAGACAGACACACTCTGGTATTTGCAGAATGCACAAAAGCTTTGAGAGCGGATTGAGAGCAGGTTGAAACTCGGCGTGATGAAGCAATATGAAAAGCATTTCTTCAGCAGATGTTGTTGAGTCGCGGTGAGCTTTACCTTGTGTCTATGGCGTAAACGCACACCTGCTGGTCCGCACACACACGCACGCACGCACACACACACACACACACACACACACACACACACACACACACACACACACACGCACGCACACACACACACACACACACACACACAGTTGTGAGTATGCAGTATCTGTTGCAGTGGGATCACCTCTGCAGTCAGAGCAAGCCTCCCTCTCAATATTCCACACACACTAAAGCTTCTTTAACGCAGCTTTTTCATCATCTTTTTTTAGAGCCCACATTCTGTTAATGTGGTACTTTGGGAAAATATATGGGGGCTGATTTGGCTCCCAGGAAAACATTTTAAAATGAAGCAGCAAGGACCACATATAGCAGCACCTTCAAAGAAATGAGGATATGAAATCATGCAAGACTTGAAGTATCAGTGGGTGAATTTGTCATGGAGTGTCAAGCTGGTACAGGAGGCCAATGATTTTGAGAACTTGGTGACACTTACAACATCACTTAAAATATATGTTTTTTGTTTTATTTTTACATTATGATGCTTTAAACCTACGCCATATAAAGAGATAGTTATTCTTAACTTGCTGTGTGAATCTTTTCCTATTCCACTACAAATTGGTTTGCTCTAATAGGTGGATGGGCAAGTATTTGTTTTATACCAGATGCCCTCCCTAAGGTTACTCTCTCAGTTCACCAACATTTGGAACTGATGGAAAGATACAACTTGTGAGACTTTTTGGCTGTGTTGCAAAGTATCCTAAATTGTGCAAATTATGTCATAACCTTAATTTAAACTTCTATGAAACTCATTCTTGTGTGCTGTTTTGGTAAAGACTATTAGCCTTGTCTCAGATCTACTCCGATGTTTCATGTACAAACACTTTCACTTGCAGGTGCACGTGTACTGTATTACACCTATGCAGGTTGTATGTTGCAGTGGGCACTCCTCTGCAGTGAACCTCCCTCTCAATATTCCCTACACATGAAGTCACCTCTCATTTTCCCCCTTCACTCCTCATCCCTTTTCATCTCCATCCCTGAGCCATTCAACTCCTCCTCACCCCCCCTCTCCCCTCTCCCCCACCCTCTGTCCTCCTCTCCCCTCTCTCCTCCTCCTCTCCCCTCCGCACTGCTCTCTTCCACAAGCAGGTGATGTAGAAGGCTGCTCAGCACTATCTGACTATCAGGCCCGACTGTGTGCGAGGAATGATAATCACTATGGTGCACTGCAGAGAGAGGGAGAACCAGGAGGAGAGAAAGAGAGGAGGAGGAGGGACAAGGGAAGAGAGGGGGTATGAGGTAAAGAGTTAGAGGGGGGCAAGTGCTGCAGCGGAGGGTGGGGTGTGTGTGTGTGTGTGTATAGGAGGAGGAGGGGAGGGGGTAAATTTAAGACTGGGGTTACACTGCAGGACAGAGTCAAGCGCAGAGACAAAGAAGAAGTGCGTGAAGTGAGCATAGCTTTAGTAGCATCGACTTCCTCTGTCATGCTCGTCCATCACCGCTGCCCCCTCTCTCCCCTCCTCCGTCCTCTCCTCCTCTCTCCTCCTCCCCCCCTTGCATACACCCACATGCACACCTTCCGTATACCAGCACACTAACTTGTCTTACAGCAGCCCCGCGGACAGAGCCACAGTCTTAGCCTTGTGTCTGAGTGCCAGAAAACATTAACTGCAGCAGCGAGGTCATCTGATCGGCACTATGCGGTCCTTTTCACTCCCTCTTTCTCTCTACTTCTCTTCACACTGCTGCAGTCTGCTACTGGCCCCCCACTGGTCAGCGCCGGAATTGCCTGCCACGTTGTCTGCCATCCCAATAAAAAACTGTTATTAGGACAATGTATGTATGTAATTTGCTAATGCGCAGAGACAGTTAATCACTTTTTTCTTTACTGGAAGCAATTAGAGCGAAACCGCACTGCCCGTAATGATAATAATAAGTACAAAGTGGGAGTGCATAGTTTGTTTAGTGGGGAAAGAATTGAGATTTTGTACAAATAGAAAAATATCCGCTGTGCTGCCTTTACTACAGCTTTGTTAGCATCAAGCTGTCCACTCTGGCAATGTGAATCCTCCCTTTTCTTTGTTTCCATCTGGGCTCCCTACCCTGCAGATATAGGCACAAAATCACTGACTCTATTCACTGCTTTTGAAGTGTTTATCCTTTTGTGGCACCAATGCGGTCTATAGGGGTGGAATCAAAAAGAAACAAAGGCAATAGAGTGAAACGTAAAGGGACAGGCTTACACCGGACAAATGCCCCCTGACTGAGATTATGGTTAGAGCTTTGTGATGCTGTGTGCCGTGCATCACTTTCCACGTTTGTCTCTAAAACAGTCGTCTCTTATAATATCCATGACAGCGGACATTGTTAGTGCGGATGCAAACAGGATGGTGGAGAACAACTGGCCCTCTGTGTACAAGCCTAAGTCCAGACCATGCATATGTATGATGCGATTTAGATGGCATTTACAGTCCATTTCAGTGCGATGTGTAAGGACCATTATACTAATAAGAAGTGTGCTATGAGCAGGCTTTTCCCACCCACTACTATTGTCCTTTGTCCAAGCAGCACAACTCAGTTCCACTACTACAATCCTGGCTGGTGTCACAGTCAAATCTGTTACCTTAAGTGCTTCCAACTGCAGCGCTCACCAACAAATGCACAGATAACTTTCTTAAAGGTAATATTGAATCATGGATTTAAAGGGCACATATTGTGCTATTTTCTGGTTTATGTTATAATGTTGTTTCCTCATCACAAACATACCCGGGGTTGAGTTTGTTTCATTCACATATGTTTGACACATAAATCCTGCAGATTTAGGCTGAGTTCTTCTCTTAAACAGAAAACACTGTGTTCCACCTTGTGATGTCATGTGGTAATACAGGAAGTGCTCCACTGTGATTTTGAACTCCATACAGCGTCACTAGAGTCATTTGGATGATTTCAGCTGTGGAATCTCTACTGAACTAAAGGTAAAAGGAAGCTGTTAACTTGAAAACTACCGCTTCATGACATCACAAGCCTGTACAGAGCATTTTGAAGTTTGGAGATGTAGACAGACTAATAATGAAGGATTACACTAACATGTGTGAATGAAACAAAACAACTCAGGGTATGTTTTTGATGAGGCAAGAACATTATAAAGTCAATTTTGCATAATACAGGACCTTTAATAAGTAAAGGTGACAATAGCCCTATAACTAAGCGCTAAACGAGGATAGATGGACTAGCACTAGATGCCGGATGGATACCAGTGATTTTTGTTTATCCCGAAACAGCCACTGACAAGTCCATTAACATGAGCATTGGTATCACCACTATAACAGTTGATGACATGAACAGATAAAAAGGCTCATTACATTTGGCTTAAAGGTCCTATATTACACAAAACTGAGCCATGTTATATCATTATCTCTTCAAAAACATACCTGGAGTTGTGTTTGTTTCATTCACACAGGCTTAATTCACAAATGCTGCATATTTAGGAAAATACACTGTTCCCCCTTGTAATGTCATGTAGTAATAAAGGAAGTGCTCCACTGTGTTTTTAAACTCCAGACACCTTCACTAGAATCATTTGGATGAGTTCAGACCTGGAATTGCCTCTTTTCACTGAACTAAAGGAGTTGTTACCTTCAAAACTACCGCTTCATGACATCACAAGGTCGTTTTGAATTTTGGAGATGTAGGCAGACTAATAATAAAGGGTTACTCAAACATATGTTTTTGACGAGGAAACATTATAACAGAAATCAGAAAATAGCATAAAATGGGCCTTTTAACTTTTTTTTATATTTATAAATTGACTTGAACTATTTGAGGACTACCACAGTTATCAATTAACCTAACAATCTTGACATAACTGCCCATATTACTTTGGTGTAACCTTGTTTCTTTTGTCTAAGCTTGACAAGAGGAGAATGAACAATGTCTTCCCAATATGAAATAGTAAAAGAGAGAACCGTGCTAAAGATGTCCCTTTCCACACAAGGCCAGTGGACAGAAGCACACACTCCACACCGCCTCCCTGTTGAGAGTGATTAGGAGGGCTGCTGTGAACAATGGACAGAGTCAATAAAGTACCTCTGAGACATCCGGATACAAGAACAAGGTCTCTATCCCTCCTCCCTCTCCTCCCCCTCTCTTTCTGCACATCCTGTCCACTTTCTCCTCTTTCTCCTCTTTCCTCTATCCCTGCATTCTTGCTCGTTGTCATCTCAAATCCCTCTTTCCTGTTTCTCCGTCCGTCATTCCGCGTGTCCATCTAACACGTCTCTCCATCCTCGCCCTCCTCCTTGTTCTTTTGTGCCTCCTGATGGGGTGAGTTGACAGAAGTTGACACGCAGGAGCTCCACACTGAACCGAAATGCGTCCTGGTGGTTCAGAATCAGCGTCAGTCACTTCACAAGGTTAAAGATAGCGATGGCTAATGTGCTGTCACGCCATACAAACAGGTACACTGTGGGCTTTTGATGCATAAGCGCTCTGACAGTTTCAAAGGGGACATGGACGACTATTAGCATGTTTGCAAATGGAGTGAGAAAAACAATGAAAGCAGTTTAGGTGTTGACAGCTATAGACCATATTAACAGTGGACACAGTATAACCTCATAAATAAGGCAGCATGAATTTGAAACAAAATGTAATTGTGATTTTGAATTGGGATTCACAGTACGTGTTTAAAAAGCAGGATTTTGTTCAGAATGCATATTGTAAACACATCCAGGTGATATTGCACTATTTTCTCATCTGTTATAATGTTGTTTCCTCATCAAAAACATAGCTGGAATTGTATTTTGTTTCATTCACACATATTTAAAGTTCATATACACGTTCACTAGAATCATTTGGATGATTTCAGCTTGGGAGTTGCAGATCTCTACTGAACGAAAGGTAAAATAGCCGTTAAATTACTTCTTCATGACATCATAAGGTGGAACAGAGCATTTTGAGCTTTAGAGATGTAGAGAGACTAATATTGCAGGATTACTCAAACATGTGTGAATGAAACAAAACACAAGTCCTGGTATGTTTTTGATGAAATAACAACATTTTAACATGGCTTAAAGCTGACAAGAATACATTTTGTGTAATATAGGGCCTTTAAAATTTGAGTGAAGACTGGAATATAAATTAATACATGCATTTCAGAACATTAGTAGTTTGTAGAGGTCTAAACCCCAAGGTACAACAAGATTCTCTTTAAAAAGGCAGGATATTTTGTTCTTTGCAGAGGGCATTTTCTGTGATATATTGTATACTAGCCCTACTTCGTATTGTGTAAACATTGAAAAGTAGTCTATGTTGCAAAGCTTTGATGCTGAACTGATGGACAGATTTGTTTCCAAACTGGCTGTTGTGGTGCTATTGGGTGTGTGCAAATGTATATTGACTGAAATAAAACACTATCTGGGACACAAAGTCAACTAAGTGCTGCCAACTACAACACAGAGCTCAAAGTGTCATTGAGAGAACAGCAACAAAGTCAGGAATCATTATTTTTGTGTTCAGGAGCTAAGAAGCAGACAATAGTTGTGTAGAAAATGGTGAATAGGTCATTGTTTTCAGATTTTCAGATTTTGTTCTCGTCTAGTGCGGAGGCAAAAACACCTCAGCTGTTTTCCAAACTGTGTGCTATGTGAGGTGAGATCTCAAATTCTTGGAGGCAGAACATCCTACTCTTTCAATACAAAACTAGTTTTACTTTTAGCATTTTACTTTATTCTTTGCTTCAGACACAGAGATTATTAACTACATCTAATTAACCGCAATACAGCATGATGAACGTTTTAATAATAATGAACAAATAATGAATTAAAAATTATTCTGGCTGAGTAACTAGCTAATTCCTTAACCCTAACTCTTAACCCTAAACCCTTATTAAGTTACTAAGCTGAGATCATTCTTAAAGGGCTTGCATATTTAGGCTGAGTTCTTCTCTCAAACTAACAATACTCTGTTCTACCTTGTGATGTCATGTGGTAATACAGGAAGTGCTCCATACACCTTCACCAGAATCATTTTGTAAACAGAGCATTTTGAGCTTTGGAGATGTAGACATACTAATAATAAAGGATTACTCAAACTTGTGTGAATGAAACAAATCACAACTCCAGGTATGTTTTTTTTAAAGGAAGTAACAACATTCTAACATGGCTTATCGCTCAGAATCCATTTTGTATTTGTTCATTATGAATACAGTCTTTCTTCATTCTTTATTCATTCATGAGTATATCGTTACGAGATTTTAACAAGAAAACACGTGACAAAAACGCAAAATGACTGAATGGTCAAATCCCGAGTCAATGTTCTGACTAAACATGAAAACAAAACCACCACACAATCCTTCTTACTGGTCACTGTTCTATCACTGCTCATGAGTCAGGCCATTAATTCAGCCGGCTGCAGTACACTAATGGAAAATGGTAATGTGGTACCTCTACATGAGAGCACAGGACCTCACCGCAGCCCTATCGACCCTATGTCAGACAGTGTAGCTCACCCAATGTCTCCAGGCTCCCCCGCCCCAGCACCCTGACAATCCGCCCAGTGTGAGGGTGACAGAGGAGACGTTATACTGGGCAGACACGCACGCACACGTCAACACACACGCGCACCCAAAGGACCCCCAGACACTGCACCCTTTCTGTCTGCGAGCTTACGGACCCCCTCCTCTGTCACACGCGCTCCATCATTCTTATCTCTTTTGACGCGTAAAAAAAACACAAGACATCTAATCATATATGTGGATGAGACTGTGTAGTTAATAATGCATTCATTTTCTTTGCGCTATGAAGTGTGTTTTCAGTATGCAAACAGACATCTTCTAGTTTTAGTGTGTGCGGGTTGGATACTCCCGAGACATGAGAGAGGAGCTGGGCCAATGAACGGAAGGAGGAGAGCTAATGAGAAAGCTGGGGAGACTTACATCGATAACCTGAAACAACGCTCCAGCAAAAGACACAGCATCGGATTCATTTTGGCCGAAAGTCTTTGAAAATGGCTCCTGCGTATTAGGGTTAAGAGACGACTTCAGTGGAGATCTATCCAGCGGAGTTTCCGAGAGCTCCGCCGGTTCAGAGAGGCCTGATTATTATGTTACAGCTGGTGAAGTTCAAATATGGTAATGTGGCACAGTTAATCCAAAAACATACCGCCTGCTGAAATCACTGGTATAAGCATGAATAATTTGTAAATATGTATGTTGCTGACTCATGGATGTTAGCAATAGCGTGCACAACTTAAAGGTGCATTGTGTAACTTTTCTGGTGGAGGGTCCATCAAAAGATTGGAGATGTTATTGCTTTGTCTGGAATGTTTCACAGAATGGCATTAAACCTCTCTATCTTCATGTAAACCAAGCCAGACCAATTTACATGTTAGATCAGTGGAGAGGCAACCCCACAGTCACAGTCAGTCACTGTCTGTTTTTCTAGGTATTTTTGAGCACCTGTAATTGAATAAATGTAAGGTAGGGTTGTTTACAGTGGAGCAATCCAAGCAGAGCAATGACATATCCATAGAAACAAGCAGGTGACAGAACCATAACTAGAAAGTTACGCAGTGTGCCTTTAAATGAATGAAGTATATTGGCTTGATTCAAGAAGACATCCATTCTAGTAAGTGCTGCAGGGGACAGCGTAGCATCAGGATAGTAAGGGAATTAAAACAATAAGTAAAACCAAATGTTACTGGACAGGAACTATAACTCATTTTGACAAGAGTATAATCAGCACAAGTCTTTCTTGTGAATAATGAATTGATCCTCTGAAGAAATTAAATAGTGTCTCAAGAATCCCGCTGCAGCAGAGTGAGACTTGAACCAAGAAAATGTTCAAAGTTGTGGGGCAATCTTTCAATCAACTAAACGTGGTAATGAGACTTAAAAATAACTAGTTAATGGCAAAAACAATATCCTTAAAGGTTCTAAATTAAGCTAAATGGACTCTTGTGAGCCTTAAGATATGTTCAAATGTTGTTACCTCGTCAAAAACATACCTGGAGTTGTGTTTTGTTTCATTCACACATGTTTGAGTAATGCTTAGTCTGTCTACATCTCCAAAGTTCAAAATGCTCTGTTCCACCTTGTGATGTCATGAAGAGCTAGTCTTCAAGTTAACAGCTTCCTTTAACCTTTTGTTCAGCAGAGATTGACAATTCCTGGGCTGACATGATCCAAATGATCCTGGTGAAAGTGTATGGAGTTTAAAAACACACTGGAAGACTTCTTGTATTACCACATGACATCACAAGGTGGAACAGAGTGTTTTCTGTTTGAAAGAAGAATGGAGCCTAAAAATGCAGGGTTTGTGTGTTAAACATGTGCGAATGAAACGAAACACAACTCCAGGTATGTTTGTGATGAGGAAACAACATTATAACAAGGTTAGGGTTAGTAATAATAGTGTAATATGGGCCCTTTAAGTTTTGCACAAGCCAGTCAATTTATTCGTTGCCCTGCTAGTGTTTTTGGGCTACATTTTACAAACTACTCCCGGGCAGTTACGTGATTGGCAGTTTCAAACTTTACATAATCTTTAATGTTTAACTAGCGTTTGCATAACACAGACTACGCTGCTAAAAATACTCTTGAATTGACTTTAAAGAGCGGAAGAGTTCATCCTCGCACAAGTTGGGACATGGTGTGTGTAAATTGACTGAATCTGAAAGTTAGCATCACATAAAGCCCCATGAGGGAGTTGAAAATGAATTATTAAACCAACTTCTGTGTTAGAAAAATGGAGTACCCAATGGGAGCTGACGTCGCCGTAAACGCCATCGCAACAAAAAGTTGGCGCCTCTGACGGATAGCTCCAGATCAAGGTAGTGAGAAGCAGATATAGTTTTCATTTGTACCACAATGACTATGCGAACTATAGAATCCTACGTGTAGCACCGATTAAGAAAAAGAAAGAAAGGAAGAAAGCGAAAGAAAAGAAAAAAAATTGGAGAACAAAGTAAGAACAGAGCTGTGGGTATATACCGGTGACGGTGAAAACAGGGACTGATCGGCAATATGGTCTTGAAAGTAAGAGATTAAAGTTTGCTCAAACATGCATGAATCACTCCAATATTGCTTTGTTTGGAATGTTTCATAGTATGGCATTAAACCTTTCTATCATCATGGAGACCAAACCAGACCAAGTTACAGGTCAGATCTGTGGAGAGGCAACCCTGCTCACAGTCAAAATACCTGTTTTTCTAGGTATTTTTGAGCTATAAAACACCTGTAATTTTCTAAATGTATGGTAGTGCTGTTTAATGTCATACTGTGGAACATTCCAGGCAGAGCAATGATATATCCATAGAAAAGAAAAAAACAACAACAAAGTGTTACCAACCATTCATAATAAACATGATCACTTTGTAAATCATACAGAGGCATTTGGCGCATACACAAAAACCATGAGTACCACATGAAAACAACACCAGCATCTTTGATATGCAATTAGTAGTTCTTCGGTCAATAGTCTGAAATGCAGTGTTTGATCATCCCCTCTACTCTTATGCTACTGGCTCCAGGATCAACTTAAAATGTGGCCATGCGTGGAGAGAGAGCATGTTTGACTTGTGCCTTGAAGAAAAAAATCAAATCCGCAGAGAGCACGCCGAGGTAAAACAGTTGATTCAACAGAATTATTTGACGGAAGGCTCCCCGTGATGGCTCTGCTGGATTTTAAAAGGGGCCGTCGTCAGCAAAGGCCAGCATTAAGAAACACTCCAGCACATCAAATTCTAATCAAAGCACGCTCTCCTTTTAAAACCCGTGAAAGCTTTCATGTTAACACGACACTGCGACCAAAGCTTTATTCACGCTTTTAAAAGGAGGCTGACCGGTCAATGAATGCGTGCTTCTAACAATGCAACCAGATCTATGTCAACTGGCTCCTCTCATCTTACAGTGAGTGCGTCTGATCCCCATTCACACTGCAGCACAGGTGGGCATGTTATACAGCTAACTCCGTATATATTTTTTTAAAGCTTTTCTGTTTACCATACTCCATATAACTGTACAACTCGCCCTTATGTAATAGATAACTCTATGTCATGCCAATCACTATTTCCTCTTTGCACTGTTTTCTCCTGACCCATAAGATATATTTTTGTTTTACTATATTTGTATATTTTATTTGTACTTGTATATACTACATATTATTTTGAATGTATTACCATTTATATTTTGTGCTTTACTATTATATTTATTGTGATATGCGAGCTACTGTGTCCAAATTATTTCCCTTGTCGATCTAAATCCTCTGCTATTTTGATCATATCGTCAAAAAATTTCCTATTTCTCTATTCAATGCAGCTTTCTGCTCAAATACCATCAAATTCAAGATTATTGTGATTGACAGTGAGATTGAACCAATCACAGTGAAGTATGAACTTTCAGAAGAAGTAGATGACTTAATTTAACTCTAAATAGAAAAAATACATAGTGATTAAAGGGGTAAAAAGGTTTGAAACAGCATCCCAGCAGTGCCACATTAAACAATTTTAAAATGAACCTTGGTTTACTCTACTGCTGTAATGTGTTTAGTGTTTGTTGCACCCCTAGTTCCAGAACATACATATTCAAAACTGTCTGGTCAACCTGGGAATTTTAATTCAAAATTATTTAGATTGAAGATTGTTCTTTGTGAAATCTCAAATATACTGTAATTGAGCTATAAACTACCAGAATGTATCCTGACATAAAACAGAATTATCCTATTGAGGCATTCATAGAAAGAGTGCTGAAATGAACAAGTTTGTGAGAGAAAAAACCACCACAACAAAAAACAACCACAACTAGAACAATGAAGAACAATCATTTAAGAGAAGCCTGGGTCATCTGTTTCCTTTCATACACAGAGCCTCTCTGTCTCTTCTCCTCTTACACTGTCTGGACTGCGCATAAATCAGTTACACTCTTCTCTTACACTGCACAGGTGGATACATTATGCACCAAAACATGTATAATTTCTTCCTGAGCCATCTCAGGTTGTTGGCTCAGATGTGAGACTCCTTTTATGCAGCCAATTAGCGGTTGCCATTTCATCCCCATGGAAACCTGTTTGGGCCTCTAATTTGCAGATCAATTTGCATGACTTTGATTACATCTTGTTTACGTACTGCTGTCTATGTTTGCCGATCTGAGAGAGATTCAATAAAAGCTGTTTGTTTCTCCAGTGTTTTGGTTGACACCGTGGTAATATCTCTTATTGTTGAAATGGGAGAACACAGCCCCTTAAATAATGCATATCGGGCTTATACCTGCACACAGCTGATCCATTAAGAGAAAGCTTTACTGTAAGCAATTACTCACTAATATCAAGAGAGGGCATTGATTTTAAGTGGAGTTTGTTTTGTTTTGGTTGTCTCTGTAGTCCGTGCTGTTTGGAAGTCTGTATTTTAGGTGGAGTACAAATTAGTAACAGGGGGAACATATGGAGATGGGCTGGGCTTGTGTGGTTGGCCAAATGTATGCCCACACTATTGAATGTCAGGCTCCTGCTCATTTGAAGCGTCTCCAGACTCATTTTAGTAAACATTTGGGGTGCAGGCTTTGTAGCATAAGAGGGTTGCTTTCATGTTGTTATTTTTAACGTGTGTTTATCGTCCAAGTGTTTCGACACCACCATAAAAATCAAAGGAAGTCATATCTGACTGTACGATCTTTCAAAAGAGTAACATTAACCCTGCATGGTGGTGTATTGGAACACAACAAAACTATTGACAGTATTCAGTGCATTAAAGTATGTACTTTAAGTACTTTATATTATCTCTGTAAACCACTGACACTTCATCAAGTCATTTTGGATTACAGCGCTAACAAGAAAACAAGATGAATTTGGCCCATTTAGAGTTTTTTATTAGCAAGAATTTGTAATTAAATTGGATGACTCTAAGATTAACCTCTCTCCCCATTTTAACATAATTGGGGGCTCATCAGGGATTGAATTAAGTTCAATTTTCTAAAAAAAACCCCCAAAAACCTAAAATGATAATGCTAACACTAAAGTTATACTAATGTTAATAATTATATGGCATTAGACCATCAGAAATATGAAATAATACTCGTCTACGATTATAAGCCATAAAGACCCTCACTTAAGCTTTAGATGGAAAAAAGGCCACATTACGCTATTTTCTGATTTATGTTATAATATTTCCTCATCACAAACAAACCCAGAATTGAGTTTTTTCATTCACACGTTTAACTCACAAATCCTGCATATTTAGGCTTCTCATATTAAGTTCTTATCTCAAACAGAAAACACTCTGTTCCACCTGATGTCAAGTGGTAATACAGGAAGTGCTCTGCTGTGTTTTTAAACAAAAGGTACAAAAGGTGAAATAGCTGTTTACTTGAAAACTACCGCTTTATGACATCACAAGGTGGAACAGAGCATTTTGAGACTTGGAGATGTAGACAGACTAACAATAAAGGGTTACTCAAACATTTGTGACTGAAACAAAACACAACTCCAGCTTTGTTTTTGAGGAGGTAACAGCATTATAACATAGCTTAAAGCTCACAAGAGTCAGTTTTGCTTAATATAGGACCTTTAAATATGGGAAATACAACCACAGAGCTTAAAAACTGGTTCCCCAAAAATCTAAAAGGAAACTACAAATAACAAAGCAAAAATAAATCAGTCACCAACTGGTTATAGAGGACTGTTCTTTATTATCATTTGTGTGTATTGTATCCGTATCCCTTCTATTTCCGTCATAGGGTTAGATGTGTTAATCACACACATAATAATTCATCAAGGACTTCCTGGGTCACAGCTATAATATGGAAAAATGCCTGTGGGTGAAGACTGCCCACTCACCTTTATGTAACTGTGAGTATAGAGGAGATAGGTACTTCTGACACACTCTCTCACACAGAAATAGCCCGTAGATACATAGCTCTGTCTGTACAAGCCGAGTGAAGCCTCTCCCTCTCCTCCTCCCTCCTCTCATGTCCTATAACCCTAGACCCACATACCTCATTTCAAGTCTTTTCATTCCTTCCTCTACCTTCTCCACTAGCGCTGCACCCCAAGGCAAATTCTACAAACGCCCCACTTTTTGTAGCCTCACATCTCTCAGCGCTCACTCAAGCATCGTCTTTTTCCTTCCTAGTCATCTCCTTACCCAATTCTCTCAAGTGCACCCACCACCGCAGACTCCACGCCTCCTTCTGCTTCTCTACCCACAGAAGCTCCAGCTATACTGACCAGGAATTTTCTTGCTTTCTTGCCATCCGTACGATTCCTGACTGTTTCTTTTCATTTCTCTTCCCTCTATCTCCATCTTGATCTTCTGATTTATCTGTCTTCCACCAACAATCTAAAAACAGATGGTTACATTTAGCCCAGGGCAAAACATTGGCTACGGACTACGATGCTACACCAGGGCCAGTAATTCACACTCACACACAAGATCTAATAAGCCGATATCCGCCGAGAACTGGGCTCCCATTTGCCCACAGCAAAAATGCATAAAGCATACTGCAGATATTTACACCTTAGGCTGGTTTATTGGAAGCATGCTTAATTGTAGAGTTGGGCATTCTATTACTTTGTACCATTTTTCCACTTGCAAATTCTCTCTATATAATTTAGCCACCAGGAATACTGCATGCCATCACCCTAGAGATGTACTGTATAATTTTCTGCAATTTTATTTTATTTATGTTGTGTTTGGTGAAAGAGGTCCAAGAGGTTAAACTTGCCGCCAACTATTATGTGGTTAGTTCATTTCACACACTGACTCAGTTCTGTTATTGTTGTGACCTTGAGCAGGACATTGTGGGCAAGATCTTCATATACTGTGTATAAATAAAATAAAATAAAATAATAAATAAATAAATAAAATCAGCTGTAATTAGTCCATTATTCATTCACCACGCTCCACAGACGCCCTGGGGCAGGCTGATTTAAATGTGGCTGCCTTTCTGTGCCACTTGTACCAATATGACCACCAGCTAGAAGCAACACTGGGGTGTGTCTTGTGGGTCTGTCACGATAATTACTACATCGACTTACCATTCAATATATAAAAGCGGGAACAATATTTTTTGGGGTTAATATTTATAGTGTGCAGTTTTTCTTTGCACTATTGGGAATTTGTTTGTTATTTTTTGGCTATAAGATGAGATTTGAGCCATTACAGATGCAGACTAATTACTAAAGCGTTTTATTATTTATTTTCCTATTTCAGTTCTTTAACAACATTGTGTTTAGAATAGTTTTTGTGGTTTAAATCTGCCCTTAGGTTTTTGTGTCAGTGGCATAAATTAATATCGGTATTCTCATTTATTGCCTAGATTTACTTCAGCAATATATCGTGCTTCAAAATTTGTTATCGTGACAGGCCAAGCTTGCAGATGTTATGGTCTGGCATCACAACGTTCTATAAACCAATAATAGTTAATACAGATGGGGGCAGGTAAAAGTAATATTGTTAAAATGTACATTCTTGTTGTAATATTGGGAGTTATATAGTGTGGTAATTTAATAGAAATGATCAGGTTCAACTTTTTTATTTGTTTTATTTTACATTAAGATATTTCTTATAAAAGAACAATGTAATTAATAGCCAGTACCATTATTTTCAGATTCTAGACTGTGATAAATGGGGGCAAGAGGCAGGTTTTTCTATTGATTACACTGTGCGCTGTGCCTTCTGTTGAAATATCCAAAAGATAAATTCACAAATGTTAAACCAGATCATTTCTATTAGTGTCTAGACCCAAGCCCTCGCTGTATTACAAAATTCATATTACCTGCCCTCCAACTGTATTCAGTATTAATCCAACAGTTGCATACTGTGTATATATATATATATATATATATATATATATATATATATATATATATATATATATATATATATATATATATAGCCCAGTTTTGATTTTTTTTTCTATATCTAATCATTTTACAGATTTTAGATTTCAGAGTGAGATTTGATTAAAAGAAAAATGTAGGTGGCTGCAAGCGCCATTGTGAAATTCTGAATATGACAAAAAGAAAGAAAAAAAAAAGTGAAAATGAAAAATGGGTGGAATACAAGTTTGGAAGCCATTAACGAAGTGTATTTTTAAAAGATGGATCCAGATGGAGAATGATGAAAAGAGATGAAACCACTTAGGGAGAACAGAGGGATCAATCAGAGGCAGGACAGAGCGAGGACTGTGAGTGTTTGTCTGATGTTTGGAGGAGTGAGGGAGAGATGGAGGGAGGGGGGAACTGCACTGGAAAAATATGGCGTTTTATTGGATGAGTAACACTATGATGATTCCAGGCGCAGACAGTGTAAGGGAAGTGGGCTATGAGAAATTCAATCTTGACACTAACAATGCGCTCTGAAATAGATGTCCGTTTGGGTGCATGCGAGTTTGTACATTTATGTATTCTACCTGCAGACTCCATTTGGCACACGGAGGCCCTCGCAGTCAAAAAGTCTATTAACAGGGAGGGCAGCCCATTCAAGACGGCACTAATGAATTTCCTTATAGTGGGGCATGACAGGAATGATAGGTGGACAGCTGTTATAAGATGAACAGTGTCAGAGACCTCGTGTGCATATGGTATAACGTATGGCATTATATTAAATTATATATCCATAAGGGTTTTTAGAAAGGTGTAAAGATGTGTTTGAATGAATAAAAATAAGGAGAGATCTCTTCCTTATTCTAACCTGTTGACACATACTTACAAAACTGCCAAATACAACATTTTTTTCAAGGTTGAGATTTGAACGTGTACTGTGTAACTTCTCTGGTGGAGGGTCTGCCTCTCCATGGTGATGTTATTGCTTTGCCTCGGATGTTCCACAGTATGTCATTAAACAAATATATCTTATTTTTTTATGTCTATGTACACAATTTACATATCTTTAGCATGCAACAAAACTTATTTCTGAACTAAAAATGAAATGCATGCTTCCTTGTTATATTATATGTTTTTTTTTTTTTTTTATAAATATTTTATTTTGCACTGGACCAAAGGTTTCATTGTTGCTTAGAAGGCTACCTCATTTATTTGAATATTGCATTATTTCATATGCATTGGTGAAATGCATTGGGCAAGATGTGAGAGCTTCAATTTCAGAAAAAAGCATTTGAGTTTAAATGCCCAGATAACAGTTGACCTTGTATAAGATCTGAATTAAGTTTTAAAAGATACTGAAATAAAATATTACTTAAAGGTGCACTATGTAACTTTTTGGTTGGGGATCCATCACCTGCTTGTTTTTATGGATATGTCATTGCTTTGCCTAGAATGTTCCACAGTATAACGTTAAACAACTCTACCTTACATTTATTCAGTTACAGGTGGTTTTATAGCTCAAAAATATCTATAAAAACAGGCACTCTGATTGTGAGTGGGGTCGCCTCACCCCAGATCTGACCTTTAACTTGGTCAGGTTTGGTTTCCATGAAGATAAAAAGGTTTACTACCGTACTGTGTACCATTTCCAGACAATAACATCTCCATGAAAAAAGTTGTGCAGTGCAGTGCAAAATATATTGAAATAAAATATTGCTTAATCTGATGCTATTGTGGGAGACGAGCATTTGAACTACATGAACTGCCTTTATTAATAAACTGTATTATCTCCAACTGACTTGTGTCTAATTGAGTTCAGTTCAAAATCCATTCAAGCCAATTTTATCCCGCCAGATTCAATAGCACTTAACGCACTCAGGGAAGACTCTTGTGTGTGTAGGCGTATGAAACCATGAAACCATTGACTTGGCTACCGTACTACTAAGCTGTCTACAATCTCCGTCTAGCCCTTTTGTTTAGCAATATTGGTTAGAATTGTTCAACCCACAGAAAACCATTAAGGTAATGCTGCAAGGGAAGATGAGCAGAGTGCAGAGCTGTACAACACTGGAGTCTTGAAGAAGAAAATAAAAGGATGAATCGCAGAGAGAGGCGTGCTGGGGAGCTCTTTTGTGATTTTTGTGCAAGAAATGTGAAGGTGGAGGAGATTCTCAGAGACACAGTGTACCTAGGCTCACACACATGCCATACAATACAAATAGGACAAGAACTGATGTAACTGCTCGAAAACTTTGCTACTACCATATTGTTTTGAGAGCTTGGAAAATGATGGCAAAACGATTCTGAGATTCAGTTGCTTTTGGTGAACAAGTTGTTTAAAATACTGACAAGAAAATGAATTATTACAATTGAAAACAATGCTAATCAAACTGAGGTTAGTTCTGGTTAGTAGACAATTTAGTTAAGACTCACTATGTAACTTTTCTGGTGGAGAATTTGCCACTTCCTTGTCTCCAATATGATGCTTTTTGTTTTGCCTGGAAAGTTCTACTGTAAGACATTAAACTTGTTTTTATGGAGATATATTAATACCATACCCTACTGTGGAACTTTCCATAATAAAATTGTTGAAGTGAAGTACGGAGCAGTGGGCGTATGCCAGTGGCGGTGAAAACAGAGATTGATCTGCAACATTGTCTTGAAAATAAGAGATTAAAGATTGCTCAAATGTGCCTGAATCTCTCAAAATACAACTTTGGGTGAGGAAATGGCGAAAGGAAACAACTTGCATAATAAGTCTGCTTTAATGCCAGTTTAGTTCTTTGTAGTCTTTGTTTATATATATTTGTATATTGGGTATTTGTTGAATAAGATCAGGGTTAAGGCCAGTTTTTGTCTAAAATGTAAAAAAAAATCATCAAAAATGTTAATTAATTTGTAATGGTAAAGAAAAACTAAATAAAAAAAATAAACTGCAAATATGTAACGATAAGTGAAGAAAAACTGCTTTGAAACCAATTTCCACTGTTACTTGTTGTGTCCATAGAAACGAAGTAGGTGTTAGGTGATCTTATAATTTGTCCACCTCTGTCTGTATAATGATCCGGGAGGATGTAATTATGGGTTATTATGGACAGAGTGGAGCTTCTTCAGAGCCTAAGTAATAGGCCTGACTGAAGCTTTGGCGTGTCAGAGCGTGCGTGGGGCCAGGACATTCCAGCATTCCTCTCATTTCTGTGAACTTGAGACAAAGAGTGAGAGGAGGACTTGTTAACTCTGTAACATTATCGGTCAGTGCGTTATCATGGGGGAGGACAGATAGAGAGGAGGCAGCCAATCACAAGTGAGCTGTGGGTGACCTTGATGTGTGAGGAACAGACTCTTTCTCTCCTTCACATTCTCACTAAGGCTGCTTATCCGGCGTTCTGTCTTTGTAGGCATTGTCCTGATGTCCTGTGATCACACAATGGGAAATGCTCTCAAAAGAAAATGTTGCAAAGAGTGTATTTATGTTCACTTTCAAGTATCTATAAAACCAGGCGCAGTTTATATAAAATAAAAGGGCGTTAAAAAGAGTTTAGCAAATATTGAGGTTTCACTAGACAACTATTATTAGTAAGTTAAAGGTGCACTGCATAACATTTCTAGTGGAGGTCCAGCATCTGCTTGTCTCCATGGAAATGCTATTGCTTTGTGTAGAATGTTCCACAGTATAGTTTAAACGTAGCAATTACGAGGGAGACAAGCAGCTAACAGCACTACACAACAATTCAGATCGGTGGAGAGTCGCCACTATTCACAGAAGGAATTGCATTTTTAAACAAAAGAAACACCCGTAATGAATACATGCAAGATGGATATATTTAATGTCATATCATGGAGCATTCCAGGCAAAGCAATAACATCTCCATGGAGACAAGCATGTGGTGGACCCTCCACCAGAAAAGTTGTGTAGTGCACCTTTAGAAAACAAAATGACTTAAAGCTATTTTCAAAATGTGGTTGTGTCATTTCTGAGAGGACAATTTTTTTTAAGTATTAGGGAAGGGCAATAAGCCACAAAAAATAATCAACATTGCTCCCCTCTTACATAAATATACACATAAACTTACATAAACACATGAACATAAACTCCAAATCAAATGCTTTTATTGACAGGGGACTGGCTGTAAACTTCTCGGTTAAATAAACTCAGGCTAATTATCGATGATTTAAACATTTCTGGTGGATGTGATTATATAAATGATATTTGTTAACATTTTTATATTGCACCTTTCAAAAAACCCAAAGAGCTTTACATTGCATTACTCCTTCAGTCCATACTCAGTGGTGGTAAACTGCCCTGGGGTTTAAACACATCCAGGTGCACTGTTGTGTCTACAATGAGTATCAGTTCATTTCTGTCCTTAACTGTTGCTATAATGGCATGTATTCTCGACAATCATTTGTCATAGAGTCTTATTTAAAATGTATATTCTCACTTCAGTGCAAGTGTAAAAAGAGAAGGCATTGTGATCATCTTTGTCAGTCTATGAGCTTCATACTTCACATACACAAGGCAAGGAGACATTTCTTACATCTTTGCTCAGTTTGAGGCTCTATTAGTATATTCACATGGCATGCAGATTGATAGGAATTAAAGACACCACAGTATTCATAACAAGTTAGTTATTTTGCAGTTTGTTATGAGTTGCTGGTGCTCTGTCTGCAACATGATTATGCAGAAAACTACAGCACAGATTTCCATAAAGACATTAGTAAAAGGGTAGGGCATGGAGCAGAAAGGAGATTGATTAATCATTACACAAGCCCCCAAAGCTCAAGTAAGAAGCAGCTTTTATTACATGACAGAGCCTGCATATTTCTGTAACATGATCAAACTACTGCAGCCAAGTGAGACGGTGAAATATAGTTAACGGTCATCAAAAATTTAGATAGTGGACCTCGAGTGGAGCGTGCTCATTATGCTCAACTCATTTTATTAAAATGCTAAAACCATATCTGATGCTACAGATGATAGTGGAGACCAGAGTGTTTCAGAGCAAGTAACTTTTAAATTTATGATGTGTCTATAAAAAGCATTCACTGAGACTTGTTCCTAGAAGTTTGTATGACAATAGATGTGGGTGTAAAACGCTGCACTGTAAGCTTATTGCCCTGAGTTTAGTTCAAGCAGTGTTAATATAACTGAATATCACCTGCTACGCATTATAATTTCATATTTTAATTTTTTAAAATACATGTAACAACCAGAAGACTCTTCTGTAATATGGGGTTAACGTTATAAAGTTGATCTTCCATTAAGCCATTTGTTTATGTTTTATTCTACAATAACTATTATTTGGCAAGTTAAATATTTACAACATCATAAAATTATTATTGTTGCAGTAAAAAGTAGAATGATGACACAATCTGGTTATGATTACATAAATACAGTGGGCAAATGCAGTTTATGTGTGGTATAGCATTAAACACTACAGAGATGCTCCACACAGAGGGCAGAGTGCATATATATTGTATGGGAGCTATCTGTATCATTCTGGTCAAAAATCAATAGTTCCTGGATATGTATGTGCTAGCCCCCACAGCCAGGGCAAGCAGCATTGACACATTTGCATCTCCATTCCTGTAAACATTTAAACTATGTGTCTCCTCGTCTCTGTTGGAGTCTGTACGGCTCCTCTGTGGCTCACGTTCCCCTGCAGACACTCCCCCTCCCTCTCTTTGTCTGCAGGTCAGTAGATCAGTTTTCAGTCTGGACTACTGCTGATCCCTGCTTTGGTTACCCTGTCCTTCTCAGCTCCACACTCACCTCGCTTTCTACCTGCCCTGTGAGCATATGGCAGGCTGTGTGGCCTCTTCTTGCCTCTACTCTAATAAATACATCAAGGCAGGGGTGCTCTGATGACAGGGGGTCATTGCCTGGTTACAGAATGTGTGCAACAAAGAGAAAGCGTAGTATGAAGGGAGGAGGAGGAGGGTTTTTGTATCTGGTCTGGCAGTGCCTTCACCTCTATGACCCTAATGCTCTCGGCACGCTACTGCGCTAACAGCATGTGTGTGTGGATGCACTCATGTGGTGCGTCTGAGTGGTAACTGTGAGTCTATGACAGACGTTCATCATATTTAATCCTGGGGGGATTTCGATGAAATGAAAAGCTGCTTTTCAATTTTATAATCCAGTAGACCTAATCTCTTCGCCTGCGCCCGTCCATACAGTCCAATTAGATGAACAAGACTGACTGAATAAGTCCCATTCACCGCTGCAGTCATCTGCTCTGCCTGTCTTCACAATGTCACAAAAACACAGTTGTAACACATTTCCCTTTGCAGACATTCCAAGAACATCTATCTGTTGTTTTAAAGAACAAATCCTGCCAAAAACTGTCAAACTCTAAACAATGGTATACATAAGCTTTCAGAAAACTAAAATAGCAACACAAATTCTGGTTTCCCATCTGTCTGGGAAGCTTATACTGATGACATCATGAGAAAATTACTTCATGTTTGTGGAGCAAAAACCACAAACATGTTCTAGAAACGTCAGAAACACAGAGACATCACATCCTCCCACGCTCAGATCTGACAGCCCACCTGACCTTCACACTCTACTGTAAAACAAAGCTATGTAAAACCACCTATAGCACCTCCACTGCAGCCCTGCTCTTCTCAACAGACCATTGATTACATTGAATGCATGTGTGCGTGTATGTGTGTGGGTGTGTGTGTGTGTGTAAATGTGCGTGCGTTCGATTAAGTTGCTGCGCTGCTCTCGTTCACCCGCCCCACACAGGAGCTAGGTCCAAGGAGAGAAAGTGCTCACTACAGTAAAAGAAGAAGTCACACTAGTTAAAATGCTGAGTCGCGCTATTCTCTGAGGTCAGTGAGGTGCAGAGGAGATGCAAAGGTAGCAGCTATGGGGCGGTTTAGACTGGAGCCCACGCATATGGCATCAAAAGTGACACAGAAGAGCTGACAGAAGCAACTGAAAGCAGATTAAAGGGTAAAATGGACTGTTCCACTGCAGGGAATTAAAGAAGCTACATATTGCAGTATCAGTATCAGAAGCCAAAGAGCCAGACTGACCAAAAATTCTGTAATCTAGCCTTTCTATCAGTAGACCTCTGCCAAGGCGTTAGTCATCTCTTGCAATAGTAGTAAACAAGGCCATAAAATCCAAGCATTTCAGCACAGAATGAATAATTGTATTTGAGCTCTTTCTGTGCGGAGTTTGCATACTTTTCCATGTGTCTGGGTTTCCTCTGGGCACTCTGATTGAGATGCACTGATCCAGCTTTTTCAGTTACGATACCGATTCCAGTACTACATATAGATTTAAATATCTACCAATACCAGTGCAGCGACTAAAAACTGCATTCATTTTCTTTAAACAAAAACAAAATAAGACAAGACTGATCCAAATGTGTTCTGTAGCTGTTACAGAACAACTTTGTGTGAATATAAATTCAAACACTATAGTATTTATGGGCTGAGCATGACCAGTAAATAAAGAAAACATGCCCAACCAGGATATCGGCTGAATAAATAATTGTAAGCCGATATCAGAACCAGCAAATTTTTCAGTATCATCGCCGATATCCGATACCATTATCAGATTGGTGCATCCCTACACTCTGGTAAGTAAATAAGTAAAACAAGTAAATCCTCCAGCTAAGGTAATCCTGACCAAGCCTAGCTCAAGATCTGGGGTCCTTGAGCACGTCACTGCTCCTGACAGTGAAGAATAGGTGAAATTCAAAGGACACATTTTCTCACAAGGACAATAAAGCGTACCTACCAACCTTAATAACCTTATAAATTCTTCTTCTTCTAAAAGACATCTGGAGCCACTCAAAAAAAAAAACCTTCCTAAAACTGTCAAAACAAAAATTAAAATTCTTCACACCTGCACATCATTCCTGTTAAGTACTTTAAATGGAAATCAGGGTTGTTTTAAAGTTTGTGAAAGACATCCCAGCATCTAAATAAACATAAATGCAGATGATGGCAAACAAGCTGAGAGATTCACTTCACGCAGATGTCCTTGTGCTTGACGGAGGAGAGTGGGTTTGAGAGCGATGGAGGGATGAGAGGGGAGGGGAGGAGAATCAGGCCACTTTGCCCATATTGACTGCAGTGCCATGTGACTGCTGTGATCATTAATGTGTCCTGATGCCAACGGGTATCCTGATGACCCACATCTCAGCGGTCCACTCTCACTCACTGGCTGCTGCCCAAACCAGACCTCCCTCTTGCTCTTTCTCTCTTTCTCTCCCATTCACTCACTCTGACCCCTCCCTCTACTCACAAGACACTTAGTTCGGCTTTGTCCAGTACTCTACATGCAACCCAGGGTTATATAGACTGTATAGATAAACATTTTCTGGCAAAAGTTCTTTCACTAGAAAAATAAAATCTTAAGAAATCAGTGCATAAGAAAACATGTTGGTTGTAAACCGGTATATATTTGTTTTAAAAAATCAATTCCTATGTGTCAGACACTCACCTCCTTACTGTTTAAAGGTCCTATATTACGCAAAATAGATTTATGAGCTTTTAGCTGTTGTTACATCCTCAAAAACATACCTTGAATTGTGTTTTGTTTCATTCACATGTTTTGAGTAATCCTGCATTATTAGTTTGTCTATATCTCCAGCTAAAATGCTCTTTTCCACCTAGTGATGTCATGAAGTGGTAGTTTTCAAGTTAGCAGCTACCTTTTACCTTTACTTCAGTAGAAATAGGCAATTCCAGGGTTGACATTATCCAAATGATTCTAGTGAAGGTGTATGGAGTTTAAAAACACAGAGGAGCACTTCCTGTATTACCACATGACATCACAAGGTGGAACAAAGTGTTTCCTCTTTGAATGAAACAAAACTCAACTCTATTTGTGATGAAGAAACAACATTATAACATAAATCAGAAAATAGCATAATATATGGGCGTAGTGCATTACTTCATAGTCTGTGACACTTTTCCATTGAGTAAGTAGAAAGCAGATCGGTAAAGCAAATGTGTTTTGATCTTCTGTTACAAACCAGATAAATAAAGATACATGTTTTTGTTTTTTTGTAAGGACTAAAACAGATTTGAATTATGAGCACACAAAGGGACTTTTTCTTACTCCAAAACTGGTGGTGTACACAGTGGTTTACCAATATTTTACCTCTACAACGTTCTACTTCAATAAAAGAGACTGGGAATAATGAATGTCATATTTCTCACTTTAGAAGCGCTTGGTTAGGCTGCATAAAGCATCCCATTTGTGAGCCCTTGTTCTGAATAAACTCAAAGCAAATACGGTACATTATCTAAAAACATGATTTCACTGTCATAAGATTTGTGCGCAGTTTCCCAGTCACTGAATAAATGGCCAGTGATACAGCACTCTCATATTCAACATCTTTGCCTTTCATCTCTCATTGTGAAACAGTGGCTTTTTAGCGGCACGCGCCTAAGCACACATCTCCAGTCTCCCCTTGGCTAACCTTTTATCTCTGTCCCAGTCTCAGAAGAGCATGTCCCCTCACTCACTATCACTCCATTCGTCCCCTGTCTCCCTCCTGCCCATCTGTATCTCTCCCTTCCTCTTTACTCTCCTCTGCAAACAAGTTGGGTTTAAAAGACTGACAATGTTGACTGAGCTACTTTATTGTCATCCTTTTGGCTCTCAAGGGACTTCTCGACGGTGCCCAGTTTTCATTAGTCGCCCATTTTCTCCCCAATTAAAATTTTGAACAGGATTAATCCATCCAGAGAAGGTCTACAGGCCAATGGAGGCTGTGTGCTGTTCTAAAACCAAGACAAATGCAAGGGCTATAATGGCCATAATTGAACACTTTTGAATGATTATTTGTTGTAACTTAAGAACGGGAAAATCGCAAAGAACAAAATTCACCTCCAAAGACTTTCTCGAGAACTGGACCAGTGCTAAGCCAAAAAATACTTGGATCAGATCAGGAAAATCAGATAAACTAAATCAATATGCACTGCTAACTAGAACAAGCTTCAATGATGCTAGAAAAGGAAGTAGAATTAGACGAATTAAATTGCCAAGTACGTATTCAATCACAAGCCAATGTACAAGTTGGAGTTTAGAGTTGTTAAAAAGTTGACCCAGATACTAAATTTTAATAATATTGCACTAATATTAAAACTATATACTTACTGGAGCAGGTATTAATACTATGAACAGTCTTGAACTTTTAAAGCCATGTTAAAGCCATCAAAAACATACCTGGAGTTGTGTTTTGTTTCATTCACACATGTGTAACCCTTTATTTATTAGTCTGTCTACATCTCCGGAGCTCAAAATGCTCTGTTCCACTTTGTGATGCCATTAAAGTTTTCAAGTTAACAGCTCCTTTTACCTTTTGTTCAGTAGAGACTGGCAATTCCAGGGCTGAATTATCCAAATGATTCTAGTGAAGGTGTATGACGTGTGAATCAAGCAAAATACAACTCCGAGTAGGTTTTTGATGAGGAAATCAGAAAATTGGGTAATATAGGCCTTTAAGGTTATTATGATTATGATCACATGCTTAAAAAAAAAAAAACAGTAGTAATACCTGTTGAAATTACATTATACTGTTACTTTAGTTACAATTTTGAGTCTCTCGACATAGGATACACCATTGTATCTTTTGTTCTTTAAAATGTGTTTGTTTCTTCAAGCTTTTCTCCCTGTATCAGAAAATTTTTAATATTTAGCATAATCTACTGTGTTGGGAAGATAATTTGGTGTAACGTCAAGAGAGAAAAGCCAAAAGAAGAATCAACAAATAATCCCAAAACAGACCATTCTTTGAGCTACCCCCAATTTATCTTAAATTAAGCCCAGATGGACATTTGTTGTAAGATCTATGCCAAATGAAAATGTAAATAACCACCCACGAGAAGGCAGATGGTTTACAGTGGCCAAACAGAAAGGCAATTTGGAGTAGACAACTTGTTCTGATGATGCGCTGACTTTAGATCAACACTTTTTTTCAAGAGGGGAGTTTTCACTGACCCACTAAAAAGCTTTGAAATTCAAACTTCTCTCTCCTCGTTCCAGCCTTCCTCCCCTCCTAACCTCTTATAATTCTCATCCACTCCTCATCTCATGCTACTCCAAATTCTGAGAGCGTCCTACTTCCTACATTTGGCTCTTGCTCACCACCGCCCATTACCGCTGGTAGTCTATCTCTGCCTTGCACACATTTATAGTGAAATAAGCACGTCGTTAAATGACAGACACCCACTACCGACACAAAACTGCTCAAACATTTTGCGTTAACAAATCCTGACACCAGAGTCACACATGAGCACCCAAAGTCCTATTCACCGTGGCGTATAGAGTGATGGGGTGGTATTTTGGAGGTGGGGGCTCAGGTGGAGGAGGGACACAGAGGAGTTAATTACCCCCACGCAATCAATATTTCATTACGCTGTCAGTACGTGTGTCTCGAGGTCTTTCCTTATGTGCCTTGGCATGTTTTGCGTGCACGTAAGCATGAAGAGAAAACTCCCCAACTAAGCATTTTCCTTCGGCAGATTAAGAGGATTGACTCCGTAATGGATTAACCTGTGGGTGTGTGTGTAAGTGTGTGTGTGTTGTATGTTTTAGTGTGTGTTGGGTAGGGATCAGAGACTCTATGTATGAATTGATTAGCCTAAGAAGCTCCTCTCCCCTTCCTCTTTAATGACCACATCAGCAGTTTTTCACCAGCGCACGGGGTGGATAAATGGGGGAGCTGTCTGTCACGAAAATGAGACGCAGGCCCTTTAAGATGGTCTCGCTGTCACTCAAAGCGCAGTGTCTCGAGCGCTCCCCGTGGACTTGGGAGACCCTGCTGCGTCAGGGTGTCTACTGTGATAGATGCCGTCTATGTGTATGTGCATGTCAGTTTAAGCTACACTATGTGATTTTTGCTCCGTGTCGGCCTTCCTGTCTACTCGCCCTGTCTTCAGAAACCATATTTTGACAAGCCTATCAAACAAAAGGATAATGCAAGTCATAGTTCTTCATATGTTTTTGAACATTTTCAAGCAATAACAGATACTTCAAAAATGTTGTAATTACTTTTCGCTATAGCTTTTAGCATTTTGACTTGAAATGATTAAAGCCCATTTATCCATTGCAAATATGTTGCAGTGAAGTAAAAGTATGAAGTAAAGGTCTAGATATTAGAACTGTTAGTTATTTTTAATTTTACTTCACTGGAGGCTTGTTAAAGGGCCCATATTATGCTATTTGAGATCTATGTTATAAGGTTTCCTCATCACATGTTTCATTCACACATGTTTAACACATTGCATATTTAGAATGAGTTCTTCTGTCAAACAGAAAACACTCTGTTCCCCCTTGTGATGTCATGTGGTAATACAGGAAGTGCACCATTGTGTTTTTAAACTCCATACATTCACTAGAATTATTTGGTTGATTTCAGCTCTGGAATTGCCTATCTCTACTGAACTAAAGTTAAAAGGCAGAAAATTATAGCTTCATGACATCATCATCAGGTGGAACAGAGCATTTTGGGCTTTGGTGATGTGGACAGCTTAGTAATAAAGGGTTACTCAAACATGTGAATGAAACAAAACAAAACTCCAGATACGTTTTTGAGGAGGTAACAGCATTCTAACATGGCTAAAGCTCAGAAGAGTCAGTTTTGTGTAATATAGGCCCTTTAAGTGACCTTTCCTAAGATATAAAATGACAATAATTAGTTTGAAGGATTTAGAGGCAGTTCATACCATTACGAGGCCACATATCTCAGAACCAACTTTCAAAACATGATGAAGAGTCCAAAATACAGATAGTGTTGCTCTATCTAAGGGGGTCACAATCATTGTGTCTATCAGCAGGACTTTGGTTTTATAACTACGCAAACACCAAAGCCTGCACATTCATTAAACACCACAAATAGTAAGCAGAATCACCATATATGCTAAATGGGGGAGGAATAACAGCTTGACAAGAGAAACATGGACAGAAAATGACCATTTACACAGTTGGAGGTGACAACGCGCCCACTCACTCCGTGTCCTCCGCACAGCACAACTCTTGAAGGGATTTTACACGCACAGACCCTCCCTAAAAAGGATTCAAGGCTGTTGCACATGGGTAGGGGGTGAGTCAGTCCACTGTATTAGATCCTGCTTCACAGAGGTCTCATGTCTACCAGCAGGAGCAGTAGCCACAGTATGTCGGGACTCACATGCAGCTAAGGCCCAGTGACAGCTCCTTTGTGCAGATAAAATGTATGTTGGGATGCTAGCAACAGGGAGTGTGCAATGGTATGTCAGCAGATGTGAGAATATAAAGGAGGAAGTGCAGTGGGAGGGCAGAGAGCGACAGGGAGCCTGTCAAAGGAATTAAGTGAAAGATAGTTTGAATTAAAAGAATTATATGCGCAGAAGTAGTTCTTGTCAGAAGTAGTAGTTGTGACGCTACCAAGAATGACAACTTAAGGTGTGTAAACTGTGTAACCTTCTGGTAGAGGGTCCATCACCTGCTTGTTTCTATGGATATGTCATTGCTCTGCCTGGAATATTCCAAAGTATAACATTAAACAGCTCTACCTTACATTTATTCAATTACGGGTCTGTTTTATAGCTCAAAATACCTAGAAAAACAAGCATTCTGGCTGTGAGCGGGGCTGCCTCTGAACAGATCTGACCTGTACCTTGGTCTGGTTTGGTCTCCATTAAGATTGAAATTTTTAATACCATACTGTGAAACATTCCAGGCAAAGTAATAACATTTCCACGGAGAAAAGCAATTAATGGACTCTCCACCAGAACAGTGCACCTTTTTCTTCTGTTTTAAAATGTCATTTTTTAACTAATTTTGATAAGAAGACATTGATTCTTTTGTGATACGTATTCCTACTCACACACACACACACACACACACACACACATACACACACACACACACACACACACACACACACACATAAGCCTGTCACAATAATCACTATATCAACTTACGGTTCAATATATGAAAGCTGGAACAGTATATTTTGGGGGTCAATATTTGTCGCGTGCACTTTTTCTTTGCACTACTGGGAAATTTGTGGTTATTTTTTGGCAATACGATAAGATTTAAGCTGTAAGAGGTTTAATTAAAAACTTCTATGACTCATTATAGATAAGAACTATGTGCTAACTGCTCTGGTTTGAATTTGTTATTGTGTCAGTGGCATAAATTAGTTGCCATATTATCATTTATCGGCTATATTTACAGTAATATATTGAACTTCAAATTTTATCATGACAGGCCTACACACACCACTCACTCTCATATTCATTCTCTGCAGGCAGTTTAGACTCTTATTTTGGGAGATTGCATTTTCTGGACTGAGGATTGAACTCCCCTGACGGCAGCCAAGAGCACCAGCCGTTCTACAACCATTCTCACCCAAAATCTTTCACGGAAAACAAAGCACAAGCGGTGAAAATGAGAAAACCCATGGAAGTCTTACCTGTTTGCTGTACTTGTTCCCAGTCTGGCAGCCGTACTCGGAGCACTGGTCAGACCCAAGTGACATAGCGTCTGCATTGCCACTGCCCCCACTGCTGCTGCTGCTGGACCCGGCACTGCCTGCACAGCCCCCACTGCCCACAAACGTGTTGGAGGGGGGCAACTCCTGGACCGCCTGGTGTTTCTTGCCCTCGGCTGGTGGTGAGTGTGGCTGCAGGTTGACCGCGGGGAGAGGAGAGCTGGATTTGTAGTGCCGTGCCAGGTCTGGACTGGACTGGTGCCTCCTTCCTCCACCCATGCGAGGGCTACCGGGGTCCCCATCCACGGCACAGTACCTGGCCGCTAACCGCTCACTCGCACTACTCATGTCCTCCTCATCTTCATCATTAGGGTGGCGTCTGAGTCCGTTTACAGTGACAATCCCGCTGTACATGGACCGGTCAGACTTCGTTGACGTCGCCGTTCCACCTCCGCCACCACTGCGTTTGTCACGGCGAGGTTTGCGTCCGCGATCTGACCCCCCGCCACGGACCCCCTGCGGTTGTGTACCAGGCGGGCTGAAGAAGTCCTCCTCGGGCTCCTTCTTACCTGCCTCATAGCCATTCTTACCCTGAGCCCCACACTGGCGAGCTGTGACAACAAGAAGGATCACCAGGATGACCGCTGCGGCCCCTGCCAGGACGCCAATAGCTACACTGAGCCTCTGTTTTCCTAACGCACGCTCGCTATCTGGGTCCCCCGCGATGTCCAGTGACAGAGGCGCCATCAAACTCTTGGCCACCTGGGAGGGAGACAGATAGAGAGGAGAGCAGAGCACACAATGAGTCAGTAAAGGATGACACTGTGCGCGTCATAGAGTCATAGAAACACATCAAACAACATTTACAACTTCATTAAAGGCATCAGTGTGCGCTAGTGGGGGAGCTTCTGTATTATTCCCCGATTTATAGAGTGTCACTAAATATATAATTGCTCTTGCTTCCCATTGCAACATTTCAAATTGTGCCTGTGATCTCACTTCATCCGCACCGGTACAGCCAGGCAGCCTCGGATTAAACCTTTTAAAGCTGATTACAGTGAATAATGGGTAGAAGAAGAAGCCAAACAGGAAGGGTCATGATAATTACTGTCACGATAATTACATTATCGACTTATCATTCAAAGCTGGGACAATATATTTTGGGGCTCAATATTTATCATGGGGGTGTTTTCTTTGTAATACTGGGGATACTTTGGATTTTGGCTATACAATGCAATTTGAGCAGTAAAAGGTTAGAGGTGCATTGTGTAACTTCTGATGGAGGGTCCTTCAAATGCTTGTCTCCATGAAGATGTTATTGCTTTAGAATGTTTCACAATATGGCATTTAGCCTTTCTAGCTTCACGGAGACCAAACCAGACCAAATTACAGGTCGGATCTGTGGAGAGGGAACCCCGCTCACAGTCAGAATGCATGTTTTTCTAAATATTTTTGAGCAATACAACCACCTGTAATTTAATAAATGTAAGGTAGAGCTGTTTAATGACATGCTGTGGAACATTCCAGGCAAAGGAATGACATATCCATAGAAACAAGCAGGTGATGGCCCCTCCACCAGAAAAGTTACATATTGGACCTTTAAATTAATAAGTTCTTTGACTCATTATAAATACAAACTAACCACTAAAGTGTTTCATTCAACTGTAGATTTATTACACCTCATGATTTTTAACAATATTGTAGATTCAGAATAGTTTTTGTGGTTTAAATCTGCTTTAGGTTATTGCATCAGTGGTATTAGTAATATTAGTCGTAATATTATCATTTATTGTGTATATTTACTTCAGCAATATCACACTTCAAAATTTGCTATCGTGACAGGCCTAAAAAAAAACCCCACCAAAAAACCAGACAATAAAAGCATTCTCCAACCACATCTTCTGCTCTGTCTCATCCGCGAACAATGTGCGCATTGTAATTGACAGAGTGGGCGAGCATTTGGTATCATGATTTTTCGCACTGACACTTAAATGGATAAATCATGACTAGCCCACTCTAAATATGTGAATTCCATGGCATCAATTATGTGGATTTCTTTCTTTTCCTGTTCTTTCTTGTTTGGCCATGCAAATCCTCTACCACCTAGTGTGCGATAATGAACGGTGAATGGAGATTTTGCATACATTTTACATTACATCTTATACTGCGTGTTTATCCACCACCCTGTTAAACTGGCAAAATAGGTACTACAACACACAATGCACACGTGCACAATAATACTGAAACAACTTTATGCCACTGACAGAATAACCCAAAAGCACATTTAAATTACAAAAACTATTCTAAATGTAAAAAAAAAAAAATAATAAATAAAAAAAATCATGAGCTGCAATAAATAAACACTGTGTAACTTGTCTGTTGGAGGGTCTGTCATCTGCTTGTCTCCACGGAAATGTGACTAGAATGTTCCACAGTATGGCCATAAACTTAAGAATCTCCATGGAGACTTGCAAACCAAATTACAAGTTAGATTTGTGGAGAGGCAACTCCGCTGAGTAAGTATTCATGTTTTTAAGATATTTTTGAGCCTGTAGCCTGAATACCTGTAGTAGCTGTGGACAATTTATACAGAAGCATTAACATCTCCATGGAGACAAACAGGTACATACTTAGTTTGCATCTGTAATGAGTCATAGACGTTATTAATTCAACCTTTCACATCTTAAATCTGATCACATTACCAAAAAAATAACAAAAAAAACTTTCTAGTAACGCAAAGATAATGTACACATGTAGTTATTATAATCGTGACAGGCCTAAATACGTTCAATAAACTTTTATTCTGAAGTAGAAGAAACAGAGCCAGTCCAGTGCAGTCTGTTGAATCGGTAAGTCTATCTCTCACATGTACACTTTGCTGCAAGTAATAATCCATTTGTGCAGTATAAATTCTACCATATTATTTCATTAAACCCAATTTAAAAATACTAGGTTCACTACGGGACAAAGAAATGAAGTGCATATTAGAACATGTTGCACTGAAGGATGGGCTCATATATGAACGCAGTCCCCACACATGCTTTAAGCCAGTGCTCTAATAAAAGGATCATTACTGGGAGAAGTGCCTGAAGTCTAAGCATGCCCATTACTTGTTATGGAAGCACGCCTGACAGGAGACAATGAGGCTGCAGAGGTGGTCCATGCTAACCGTAATACAGGCCATGTGTCTGAATATAGTTAATCAATACTGAGAAACCATGTGTGCGGGGCGTTTCATTATACAACAACGCTCATGCATGGAGATATATATACACTTGCTACCTACATGATCCCACACACAAACTAGCAGGCACGAGCTGTCAGGGAGACATCTCATTCAACGGCTCTGACCCCCGCATCTCACGGTCCACACGGCAATTCTTTTAACCTGTCAAAACTAGCTATTATACAGTCACGTAATCCCTGCTACCGCACTATGTAATAGGCTTCAGGAATGAATAGGTAAGAGATACAAAGTCAAGGTTAAAAAAAAAAGAAAGACTTCAATTTTCTCTTCCCAGAGATTGGCTCAGAACCGAAATAAAAGGACTTCATATGGCAGAATTTGTTATATACTGAAATGGCATATTACGTTATCCCCAGCTAAGAATAGTTCTGTGTTAGGCTTCGTATTTTTATTGTTATCCATCTGCGGGTGAAGCTGTATTGTTTCTAAGTGACTAGTGGTATTGAGTTATAGTTGTTGTACAGTGGAGGACAGACCTCTCTGTGCCTGGCTGTGTCTGCTTTACCAGTCTGCCTCATTGTTCCTACTTGCCTGCAGTATTTCCATTCTCATTTTGCAGGGGATCTTTGTAACTTAGTGCATCCTAGCCTACTCCGCTGTATTGTGTGTGTAAAAAGGCAGAGAAAAAGAGAAAGAGAGGAGAATCTATGTCTATGCAGCTTCTATTCATTCGAGACTGAAAGTGCAAGGTGTACAGGCAACTTTTACAAGCACGGCATATAGAGTGCTCATTCTATGTATAGTACAGGGCAGTGTGTTCGAATATGGAATAGAAAGCCCATATATCAATGTATGCATTCCCAAAGTCCCAATAGAATCTTCAGTGAAGCCGCTTTAGCTGTGTCCCAGGCTCCGATTCACACCACCACATATCTGCTCTCTCCTCCAAGGACTTGGTTATCTACATGTCACTGCACATGCCGATGCTCACAGCACGGAGGGGAAATTTTCCAAGACCACAATATTGACCCGAGTTCTACAGGCCCTAAATCTTTGTCTGACTAGTTCAATACACTTGTACTTGTGGGAGGAATGAGAATAGAAACAAATAAATAAAAACTGGAAAGGTTTGGGATACACTGAGAAAACTATTGCTGGTGTTAGTATTGATTGAAATGTTTTAACACTGCATTAATGATGTACTAAAATGTGCATGTAAAAGTCTTGGTTGAGGTTCAAATATTGCACAAAACAAGAATGCACCATCAAATTAACATGAAAGGGACAGAAAAATCACTTTATAATCTTGTTGGGAAGATTACGCTAGGCGATTCTGTTCATTCTCTTTTTGTGGTAACCTTGAATAATTTTAACTGTTCATGATTTTCAGCTTCCTGTCATTTGTGACATTTTGACAACTTTTTCCCATTGAAAAGAAAAAATATTTAGTTTTTAATTATTCCGTGCTATGGCAACGGTCCAAATGTTCCCTCATATTGAAACACATGGATAAATGATTAACTCAGTATTTTAATTTTGCATATCTCCCAAACAACTGTAATATTATCAGTTTTTCAATATATCCATAGGGATTCACCAATCTGATATTGGTGCCAAATATCAGTTCTATTCACTGGTCAGAGTTGGCCCAGAAAGTTTCATAATGTTTGAACTTTTATTTATACAAAGTTGTAATGTAGTTATATGTGAGCTACATCACACATTTGGATCAGTTTAGTCTTATTTTATTTTTGTTTAAAGGAAATAAATGGTGTTTTCAGTCTCTGTGCTGGTATTGGCTAATACTGGCAGATAATCAAAGCTATAGTATTGGAATCGTTATCAGAACTAAGCCTCTGATGGTAAAAGTAGAATCTGGACTCATCAAACTTGCAAAAAAAAATTCTGAATTTTGAACTTCTGGAGTCTATAATGTACATATTTGTTCACTGTACACATTTCAGGCATTATATTTCAACACTACAAACTGTCAGCTGAAGGCAATACATTTTGACACATAATTTGCCCCTGCAGTGATTATGATACATTTTCTTTATACAGTCTTGTATGTACACCCTCAGGAGAGAAATGTCACACTAACAAATTGCAATTGTTTTTCGGTGTGAAACAATCTGGCAACAACGCTCTCTGGCTTTACTTTCGACATGACTTATATCCGGAGATACGATCATTTCAATCCCACCAGCCAATACTTTAATATAAAAGGCATAACAAATAATAAACACGCCAAAGATCCTGCACTTTGAATTGCTTCCCCCTTATGCTCAAAGGCTACAGCGTCACATTGTCATTACCGCAATTACCCGACATGTGGTTCACCCAGTGCTGGTGGAATGAAAGAAGCGGAGTCATTTTCCAGTGCTGTGCTGCAGAGGTAGCAGCAGTTTCCCTTCCCTAATTATGTCTGGCATCCATCCACGACTCAGTTTGACTTCATTATGAGATGGAGGTATCTCCTCAATGACTTCTACTAAATTACTTCACCAAGTTCTTCCTGACAATCAAAATCCATGGAGCATCCAATCAAAGGTAGCTTTCGTACCACCATAGGCTTTGTGGTTAGAGTTGCGTAGTGTTGCTAGTTGAATCAGTATATGTTTAATAGTAGACTTAGACTGATATATTGTTTGGCTGATATTTGCCTTTTTTAGCGTATCGGTTATCGGTCGTAAATCTCCCGCAGAGGTCGATATTCTGTTTGGCTCAACCAGTTGGCTAAATATGCATGAAAAATATATGCATTGTACCAGCATGGGCATTTTGGTTATATTTAATGTTGCTAGTAGGATCAGTATATGTCTAGTAGAGATAGACTGATACATCATATGGCTGATATTTGCCCTTTTGAGTTTATTGGCTATCGGCCATAAATTGCCTGCAGAGGTCGATATTCTGTTTAGCTCAACCAGCTGCCTAACTATGCATGGAAAATATATACATTATACTAGCATGGGCATTATGGTTAGTTTCAGTGTTGCTTGTTGAATAGGGGTGGGATGAGAGACAATTTTCACAAGGCAAGACGAGACAAGAGACTGGATCCATGAGAACGAGGCAAGATGAGACTTTGACATAATTACTCTTGTATAAATTGTGCAATTGCAGTTTCCAGTTTTGGTGTCACACTTTTTGATTTTTTTGTGATGTAACTCCCCAACACGTAGCCCTTTTTTGTTCAATCTAAATGTAAACATGTAGAAAAAAACCTCACAAGATAAGTTTTTCTCTTGTGTGCACAATCTTGTGGTAACTTTGACTTGCAAAATCTTGTGGCACAAAGTCTTGTCCTACCCCTGTTAGTAGAGATAGACCGATATATCGTTTGGCCAATATAGTAGGCTGCCCTTTTTAAAGTATCTGCTACTGGCCATAAACCTTCCACAGAGATCGATATTTAGTTTGGCTTAAGCAGCTGCCTAAATATGCATGAAAAATATATGCATTAAGAGTTGTTTGAACACTTAAATCCAAAGAGGGCCAAAAATGTGACCGCACTGGACTCAACACAGTTTGTAGAAAAAAAAATGTTGTGAATGAGTTTGTACTAAATTTTAATTTGATAATTTGGGAAAAATGACTTGAATAGACCCTATATATCGACCCAAAAATATCAGCAGAGGTCATTGGCCATTGGTTCCTCTGGATTCTAAACTATCAGCATGAAAAAATGCATATCGGTCGATCTCTAACGTTTACTTATTGTAAAGTTTGTCACGTTTTTACATTGCTTTCTGACACATGTACAAGAGCTGTATACATATTATTTCTAGCAGCTTTGTTTGCATGTCTGTATACACTTTTCCACTGATAATTGTGTGTTAAAAATAAGTTTTACGCTATCAGTGATTTTTCTTAAATTTTCTTGTTCTTTTGTGCAGTTGCCAAAGTCAAAACTTGACAAATCTATTCTATTCTGTCACGCCTGTGCTCTTTTACAACACTCCTAAATCTTTTTCAGACTGTTATATTAATCTTGGGCTGTTTCTGTCTGAAAATCCAACTCCATCCACCAAAATGTATTCACTATTTCCTATCTACACATACACATCTATTCATAATAAAGCTTATGACTCACTCACTGAACCACAAACAGTAAAAATGTAAATTACTAAAATACAAACAAATTTAAACAAGCGCTTGGTAATGACCTGTAGCCACATAATGGAATCTAATATGGATCAACTGTCCCCTTTTTGGGCAGTTCAAATACCCTTTTCACATCAGCGTTTATATAATGATTCATTCCAATACTGAGTGTTCAACTGAATCAATAGTTGGTGGCTGCAACAGAGACTACAGAGAGCAGTTTTTGGAGAGCAGATAAACTAATGGTATCAACGGTTGTTTCAATTTGTTGAAAGTACATACAAGAGAAGTTACAATAAAATTTATCCTAAAAATGTAACACAGGAATGAAAAATATTATTTATTTTTTCTGTTCTGTAGTTTGACAAAAACACAGTTAAAGGTGCATTGTGTAACTCTTCTGTTGGAGTGTCCACCGCCTGTTTTCTTCATGGGGATATTATTGCTTTGTCTGAAATGTTGCACAGTAACATTTTAAACACATCTATCTCAATGGAGACAAGCAGGTGGTGCATGTTACAGGTCAGATCTGTGGAGAAGCTACAGCGTGCACATTGAGGATTGTTTTTTAAATGTATTATTCACTCAAGATTTATATAAAGCAGGACAGCAAAGATTAATGGCATACAGTGGAACATCCCAAGCAAAGAAATAACATCTATATGGAGGCAACCTGGTGGCAGACTCTCTACCAGAAATGTTACATAATGCACCTTTAAGACAACACATAATTTAATAAGAGTAGTGAAGTAGTTAATAAGTTAATATGACTATGAAGAAGCCCATGTCTTATTATTACATGTCCCTTTAAAAAAACAAAAAAACAAAAAAACAACAACAATCATTGAGATAATCAGCCATAACATAAGGTCACTAAAACACTTACCCTTAATCCATAGATATCCTTCTATGCAACACATACCAAGAATATTCCTCTATATCTCTCAAATGTTTTTTTTCTGCAACATTTCTTTCAACCGAACAATAGAACTACAGGCCTTGTACAGACCGCTCCCCAACCTAACACCAGCCACTGAAAAACTGCACATGGAAATCTCCCTTTCTTCAACCGTCATCTGTAATTAATGTAAAGAGATTACAGATGTTTTCTGGTCAATATCATCTCAAATGAACAACGTAAAGACTGTAGTTTCAAAAGTAAAACCCGCCATTGAAAGGATGTAATTCTAATTACAGTGAGACCATAAAAAGCAAAAATGATCCCTATTTTTACTGTCCATTTAGAACATACAGTATATTCTGTTCCAAGCTCAAACACTATAGCAACATTTTTCTTCATCTTCCAAGAAAAAAGAAAACTATTATAGAGAAGCTTAACTGAACATTATTATAATGACAAACATAGGTGGAAGCGTTTTTCCATCTAAGCTGTTTGCGAATGCGACAGTGTTTCTGACTAGCACCACGAGATCTGCTTTGTGATATTTGTGTCTTGTTTCTGACCTTTTCCTTTGCTTTTAGGAGGCTCGTGGGGCTCACTCTTAATGTCCCGTTTGATTAACAAACACAGTCCAGGAGACCTTTTCTTCAAAGACGTGTCTGAAACAGTCTACCATGTGGAGACTTACAAACCACAAAACTCAAAACAAACACTCCAACCACAAGGCCACAGAGATAGAACCACCATTAGTCAGACAGATCACAACATCACAGTCACTTAAGAAAGAATTAACTGTATACAGAGACTTAAAGATGTCAAGTGTCAAGTATGAGGATTTGCATATTTGTCAGTAGTTAATGTTACTCATACTGGGGGACGAATTTCTGGAATGTCTTTAATTTAATATGTTTGCATGGGTTTAGAAGCAACATACTTTATTGCTGTTCAAGGTTTATAGCGATTTATAAAAACATCTATACAACTTACAAATTGCTGAATGTCACAGGGTTGACTTGCTCAATTATCAGTCTAGCCAGTGTGCAGACTAGCCAAGCAGTATTTTGAACCAGGTTTTGGAGCAGCACATTGACCATACTTGCTGTTCAATATCTGTACTTAAAGGTGCACTGCGCAACTTTTCTGGTGGAGGGTCTGCCACCCGCTTGTCTCAATGGAGATGTCCAGTGTCAACCTTCATAATTTAAAACTTTCTAAGAATATCAAGAAACACATTTGATTATTGACATATACCAGGATATAAAAGCTGCATTTCCTTGTTGTAACTACTGAAAACTGAAGACTGCACTTTATCTTATATTATCCGTTCTGCTATGCTCCTCTGGACTTAAAAACACAGCCATACTCTTCAAATGAGTTTGCTCTGTACCTAATCAAATCTGCAAACCTAACGATTTAAACAAACATCCACTTAAGTTGAGCCTGTAATAGAGATACATCTGTTTGTGGCTCACTACCACACACTCACCCATAATTCTCTTGTTCTCTCCCCAATACACACACCTAATGCTCGCCACCCTGAGTTCAATGTACCAGAAAAAAACACTTCAGTAATAACAGTTATTTTAAACACAGTCATTATAAGAATGCACAAGAGCACATGGGCAGATAAAAATAATGATGATACTGCAGTGTGTAGCCTTCAGTAGCAAAGGAAGAAACAAAGATTTTTAGTACAAATATAGACGCAATTACTTCTCCGGTAAATGGGCAGAAAATTATAACACAGCGCAGGGGAAATAGTGCACTTTCTTATTCTATCACCAAAATGATCGTCCTACCAGTTCACTTTAACAGCTGTAATCAGTTGTCATTATTGTCTTGCCTATTGTGCTGTCGGTGCGGCCATTATTTGAATAGATCAAAGGCCGTATCATCACCGCAATTACCGGTTATCATTACGAGCTCTGCACAACAATACGAGTCTGCAGGCATCAAATACACTCTGTTATTCATTAAATGTGTCACATTCCTGTTAGCTTGCATCCATTTGCATAACAATTTTATCTAGCTGCTGAAGTTGTATAATGTGGAATAAAGTTTTACCTGTGTGTGGTTTGCCAGCATGCTAGTTATATGTATGAAGCATAACATTATACTACTATTATAAAACTGTAAACTGTACTGTATTTGGTGAACTATGCAACTTTTCTGGAGGGCATGCGCTGCTTGTCTCCATGGAGATGCTACTGCTTTGCCTTCTACGTTCAACAGTACGACATTAAATGTATCTATATCTAGGGATCCACCGGTCTGATATTAATACTGAAAAGACTGCTGGATCAGATATCCGCTGAACTGATATTTGGAAGCCGATATTCATTCAGCTATTTTTTCACTATCAGTATTTTTTCAGGTTGATCATATGAATTGATGTAATAACACTATTTCCTGGTCATTGTAAGCCCAAAAAGTCTCATATTTAGATCACTTCTGTCTTATTTTATTTTTATGTACAAGAAATAAATACTGTTTTCAGTCTCTCCACTTGTATTGGTTGATATTGGGTATTGGCAAATACTTAATACCTAATGAAAGTATCAGAATCGGTATCGGAACTGAAAAAGCTGGATCGATGTGTCCCTAGCTATCTCCGTAGAAACAATCAGGTGACACCACTAAGCAGGTTCCTGGTCATATCTGAGGAGAGGTGAGCCCACTTTATATGTTTTTCAAGGTAATTTTTGAGCAATAAAAACACCTGTAATGAAAGAAATGCTCTAATTATGTGCTTGAAATGAATGCTCTACTGTGTAACATTCCAGGCAATGCAATAACATCTGAATATACAAAACAAGCAGGTGATGTACAGTACCCCCCACCAGAAAGTTACACACTGCACCTGTGTTTTAGTGACTAGCTGTTTACTTCAGTATGCATAATACTGCAATACACTGTGTAGTCTGACACCTTTGTACCAGCAACAACAGACTCGCTTCTATAGCTCAAATTGTCAAAGGTGTTAATGCTGATTCCAGTAGAAAGGTGTCCAAGCAATGTGCATCACGATTTACTGCATAAGTGTCTGTTGCATATATTAGGCATATTAGACATTATATTATGGCCATTAATAATGCAGATAGTGTATCAGAAGTTTTCGACCAGGTAAAACAAATGGGCAGTGTATATTTGTCATTGTCCCTGGTATAACTGGTATTATTATCTGTAATATCATTAATTTCACTTTAAATATCAGGAAACTTGAATTTCTTTTTTGCTATCAATCAAACGTATTAAGAGTTATGAACTGAAAAGCAATGTAAAATCTCCCCGGCAGAATTTGTGAATTATGAAGGGAGATTTTTCTGTAAAAGATAAAAAGAAAGTGCATAGAAAGCTTATATACATTAAAAATAGATAATATATGAAGTATATTAAAGGTCCTATATTACGCAAAATTGACTCGAGAACTTTTAGCAATGTTATATTATTATTTCCTCAGAACAAAGAGTTGTTTTTTGTTTCATTTTGCACGTTTGAGTAATGCTGTATTATTAGTTTGTCTTCTCCAAAGCTCAAAATGCTCTGTTCCACCTCGTGATGTCATGAAATGATAGTTTCCAAGTTAACAGCTTCTTAATCTTCTTCTGAAATTACCCAAATGATTCTAGTGAAGGTGTATGGAGTTTAAAAACACAGTGGAGCAATTTCTGTATTACCATATTACATCAAAAGGTAGAACAGAGAGAGATGAATTCAGCCTAAATATGCAAGATTTGTATGTAAATGAAATAAAACATAACTCCAGGTATGTTTTTGATGAGGAAACAGCATAAGATAGATCAGAAAATAGTGTAATATAGCCCCTTTAATATAATGTTGTCTTGTAGATCATGTTTAAAATCTTTACCTGTGCATCTACTAGAGTAGCATTGGCCAGTGTCTCATTGATGAACACATGAACCAGGGCAGTGGCGCATAGCGAGGGGATCCCGCTGTCGTTAACCCGGACCACCAGCCTGTGCAGCCCTCTGTGGCGGCGCTCCAGAGGCTCAGCCAGAGTGATGACTCCATTGGTGTGGCCGATCTCAAACAGCCTGAAGGGATTTCCTCCAACCAGGGCATAGCGGAGGTCTGCGTTTGGGCCTGTGTCTGAATCTATGGCGGTCACTGTTCTGACGATGGTGCGTGCGCTGCTGGCAGGAGGGAGGAGGGTGTAGGACTCATTGGCAGGAGATGTGACAGAGGGGGCGTTGTCATTCTCATCTGTCACAAATAAGGACACAGTGGCGGTGGCAGTTCTACGCGGTTCTCCTCCATCAACAGCCCTGACCCTAAAGGTGTAAGTGGCAAGCTTTTCACGATCGAAAGAATTGGACGAAAAGATGGTCCCGGTGTTGTTCTCAATGGAAAACACTTCTTGGCGTTCCTTCTCCTCTCCATCTTCTTTCTCTGCTAACTTCTGATCATCCTCATCCATCTCCACGAACAGGCTAAGTTCTGCATTTTCACCTTCGTCTGCATCTGTGACAGTCACCATGCCGACAGGGCTGTTAGCTAGAAGATTCTCCTTGACATAGAAGGTAAAAATTTCTTGGACAAACTTGGGGGCATTGTCGTTGCGATCTGTCACCAGGACGACAACAGTAGCTGACCCTTGCAGAGGAGGGGTCCCCTTGTCTTTAGCGATTACTCTGAATTCGTATCTTTCCCGTTGCTCTCGGTCCAGAATTCCGTTTGCGCGGATATCGCCATTGTCAGGATCTATGTAAAAGGGCCCATTTCCAGCAGGATCAAGAGAGTAAGCGATCTCTGCATTCTTGCCACTGTCAGCATCAGAAGCTACAACTGTAAGCACCCTCTCGCCTGGTGAGTTGTTCTCAGCAAAGTGGACCTCAACGACACTTTGGGCAAATGTTGGGGCGTGGTCATTAATATCAACCACTCGCACCATCAGGGAGCTGTTGCTTGACAGACTTGGGCTACCAGAATCAACTGCTACTATGGTTACGCTGTACTCTTTGGTGGTCTCATAATCCAGTAAGGCAGAAGTGTGCAAGAAGTACTTCTTCTTGTTTCTGGAAAACAAAAAGCAATTACAATTGAAGGTCATTCTGTTCAGAAGATCACACAACCTTATCATGTTAGAATGAAAATAGTCAAGAACAAGCATCCATCTCATTGAGCAATATAAATGTTTTATAAGACTTATTAATTTTACTTATTTTATCCATTCAAGTGCTTAGGGAAATATTTTCATTTGATGTAAGAGCTGTGACATTTGCAATCTACCCCCACAAAAGACAAGTTATTAAAAAGTATAAAAATCCTTCTCTAATGAAGTCTCCAGTTTACAGATTGCAGAGCGATATTCTGAATACAAAGCAGTCTTGTCAATATTTGTTTTAAAGTGCTCCACTTGAACAAGCTTAACTGAAATCTGTTCATGAATATACTTGAAATATTTGAAATTATGTTTAAATGCCACTGTAGCAGTAATATAAAACCTGTACATTTACAATTAGTTTGTTATTATTGGGTCAGTAATGAGAGCACATGAATATAGCACTATATAAATATAGCTATGAATTAAATTTGGAGTCAGGACTACTTCAAATCGACATACATATATCATGTATATGGTATCTAGTTTGAAAGTGACAGAAATGCCTTCAGAGCGAACCATCTTTGTGGACTATTAATGGGAGGCTAATGACACAGTGAAAATTTCTATCACAGAGGCATTAGTCTTGAGTTTGGCCCCTCAGGTATAACATTCCACATCAAGCTGAGGTGAAATCAGGAATGCTTCATTACTTTCAGATTAGTGGGCCACTATTAACAGCTTGCTACCTTTGCAGTAAACACAGCTACTGCACAGTCAAAATGAATAAATACTATTTACAATCTTCAGTATCACATATTAGGGCTGTAGTCGATTTAAGAATTTCTTGGTTCACTGAACACATGCCCTGTGCATTGATCAATTGATAAAGGGGCTTTGCGTTGGCACTGACAAAATTATTAATTCCCACAAAAACAACTATACACACAACTATATAACAACAACAATATGCATAATTTAGTAATAAATGGCATCTGCAGATTAAAGGCCCTATTATGCAAAATTGACTCTTGTGAGCTTTAAGCCATGTCAGAATGTTCCTCCTCAAAACCAGACCTGGAGATGTAATTTGTTTCATTCACACATGTTTGAGTAAACCTTTATTATTAGTCTATCTTCATCTCCAAAACTCAAAATGCTCTGTTCCACCTTGTGGTGTTGTAGTGATAGTTTTTAAGGTAACAGCACCTTTTACCTTTCATTCAGTAGAGATTGGCAATTCCAGGGCTGACATTATCTAAAATGATTCTAGTGAAGGTGTATGGAGCTTAAAAGCACAGTGGAGCTGTATAACCACGTGACATCACAAGGCAGAACAGAGTGTTTTCTTTTTGAGCCTAAATTTGTAGGAAATGTGTGTTAAACATGTATGAATGAAACAAAATACAACCTCCGGTATGTTTTTTTTTTCATAACATAGATCAGAAAATAGCATAATATGGGCGCTTTAAACTGTTCAGTCATCCCAAAACCTCCAGCTAAATCAGTCCATGCATTCTCCTTTCTGCTGTCGTGCATAAATCCTAATAATCTTTAAACATTTATTTCATGACTGAGACACCATCGACTGATTAATCGGCTAAACTTAAGAACTAGCCTTAGTACCAAAGTGTTCTGGCTTTGAAAATGTACTTTGAATGTCACTTACTAGTTCTGTTTAACAGCCTAAATACTAACCCATTAAATCTGTAAGCACTCTCCTGACATTTCCCTATTTTAAGATTTTAAGCCTGCTGGAACCATTTGCAATTTTCTCTCCGCAAAAACAAAAGTCTAAACCAATTAAACTCCACTAATGCCACATCATTAAGGCAGCTCTTTGTTCAGGTGTGCCCCGAGCCATGGTGAGAAATGAAATCAGAACATCTTTTAGGGAGAAGAACACAGCTTTACAATGGAACACAGAGAGTCAATCTGGTGCAGCTGCTTGAGTGAAGAGGCACGTTTATCTGTGATCGGAGGAGAGCTTCTTGTGGGCGGGCTCAGGCAGGTGGATTACAATTCCTCCCATAAACACACCACTACAGGGTTTGCTCTCCTCTGCCGACTACTGTTGTTGTTGTTGTGGTGTTCAATTTCACCACTAGGCCAAAACAAACCTAAGTTGACTGAAGTGGGGCTGGCAAGCATGAAAACAACTTTGAACCACTTTCAAGGATCTTTTGGGTCGTGTGGGGGCCGTATTTACTTTGGAGCTTTTTACTTGGCTAACTGCATAAACTGTACTACTAAGAGCAGTTTTATTAGGAAAAGAAGTAGTAGTGGTAGTTGTACTAGTACATGTAGTGTAAGAAGTAGTGGTAGCAGTTGCTGTAGTGGTGGTAGTTAACTTAATTTTGGCCACTCTGTACCCCAGGTGTTATTAAATGTACTGTGTTCAGATCTCACCTGTCAAAGGCTTCATCAGCGGGCAGAGGTGGGAGGGCAGTCTCTCCAGCTGGCTTTAGGGTGAAAGGCACGTCCCCCACCACAGTGCACGTCACAGCCCCGTTCTCCCCTTGATCTCTGTCTGACACCTGCACCAGAGCTACAGGTGTGTCCACCAGAACATTCTCTGGGACCAGAGCCGCTCCATCCCGAACTGGAATTCTTCCAATTTTCCTGATTTCCACACTGGGAACATTGTCATTCTCATCCCTCACAGACAGGACGACAGTGGTGCGGTCAGTGCGTGGAGGCTGACCCCTGTCTCTGGCGGTCACTGTGAACCTCAGCTGGGCTACTTCCTCTCTGTCGATCCTGTGGAGCACACTGAGCCAGCCTGTAGCTTCATCCAGACGGAGCAAACGGCGCACAGACTCAGTGGCAGCCCCAAACACATACTCCACCTGTCCATTCACACCTATGTCTCTATCTGTGGCTCTCACCTGGAGGACAGGTGTGCCGGGAGGGGCGTTCTCTGCCATTTCAGCCTCGTATGTTGCCCGCTCAAACTGTGGGCTGTTGTCATTGACGTCAGTGATGGAGACACGCAGCAGAGCCTGAGAGGAGCGGGGTGGATTTCCCCCATCTCTCACACGCAGGTAAAGTTCATATGAGTCTTTTTGTTCTCGGTCCAATGTGCCCTTTACAATGAGCTGTGGTTGCTTCTCACCGTCTGGTATATCTGCCACTTGGAGCTCAAACACACTGCTCCTGGGACCAGCAGTGTCTCCACTTCTGCCCCTCCTGTCTCCTTCCACACGGGTGTTGGTGGTACCTCCCACTGTGCGCCTGGTGGATGTGGGGACAGCGGCCCCATCCTGGATGAGCTCATATCTGTCAATGCCATTTTTGCCAAAGTCTCTATCTGTGGCAGTGGGCAGGAGGTACAGAGTTCCTATTGGCCGGTTCTCCTCCACAGAGAGCTGTAGAACAGGTGAGGGGAAGGAAGGGGTGTTGTCATTGATATCTGTGATAACCACTCTGCCCTCAAAAAGGTCAACCCAGCTCTGGAGAGGCCCAATAACTGACACCTCAAAATCCAGAAAGCACTCATTCTCATCAAAGATCATCTGGCACTGGGGCAGCTTTTCTCGGTCTATGCGTTTTTGGCCTGTGGTCAGCTCTCCGGTCACATTGTCTATCTTAAAGTATTCAGAGCCACTCTCCAGGGCGAACGTCACGTCCCCGCTCCCTGTGCCTGCAGTCAGGCCCAGGTCTGCGGCCACGTTTCCAATCTTGACGTCAGGGGGGCCCTCCTCCGCCACTCGGTACCGGAGAGCTGAGTCGGCAAGCGGTAGCTGAGTCAGCATCTGCAGCGCTAGCAGCACGAGGCTGCACGGATGCACTGCACCAAGCCTATGCATGGCTCCTCGTGGCTGTGGTAGACTCCGGTCTGCTCTTGTGTAGTGTTCAGTGGAGTGTGCACCTTACAGCGTGGGCGGAGTGACTTTTATCCGTCCGCTCACACCGCGGACTTGAGCTTTACTTCTACGCTGCAGTCTCCTCTTTCCTCCCCGGTACTCCCTTGTGCCTTATAAAGTTCTACAAGAGAAATCCCTTTGTTTTACCAGAGCGTTGGTGCAATACATGAATTAAAAAAATACATCCCGCTGTGAGAAGAAGGAATGTTAAACTAATTCGCCAGTCTTTGATTAATCCACCCCAGCGTCCTTTCTTCTTGTGCCTTTGTCAAAACCGCAGCGCTGTCCCGTTGTCGGTTTATCACTTTATAAAGTCATTTGAAACTTATTTTTATTCCAGTCACATTTGGGACAGCGGCTTTTTCACAGTTCGAAACTGCAATGCAGCACCGCTACACAAAAGAACACTGTGCTTTGCTCACCGGACAGTAGCGCCAAAATCCTCACATCTCCGGCATGTAAGAGGCAAAAAGACACTAAAGTCTGTGGATTTGTGCTTCTTGTGATCTGATTTTACCTTCAGATCCAAGAGGCTGTTTCAAACACACCGCAGTAAAGCAGCGTGCCAAGCCAATGGATTCCTTCACGCAACTTACGCGCAGACAAGACTTTCTTCTATAAGATTCCCTTCACCAAAACGAAAGCTTCTCCCGTGCTGGTGTCCTCACTCAAACTGCAGATCCGGATTGTGGTTTCACTGTGAGCGGAGTATAGTCCTTGTGCAGCGCTCACTCGGGATACATGTGTCGAGTGTAGATCATGCGTCTGTTTTCCGAAGAGTCCCGCATTCTCTCTCTCTTCCACTCTGACTTCCTCCCTCTCTCTCTGTCTCTCTCTCCTCCTCTCCGAGCTTTTTTTTTGCCTCTCACCTGCACTGCTCGGGACTGCTGCTGCTGCTGCTGCTGCTGCTGCTGCCGTGAGCTCTGTGGCGATGCGGCAGTGTCTCCCTCTTTGACTCGGACTCCACTGCAACACTCGCCCTGCGCGTAACTCGAGCGCTCAGATGAAACGGGAGAGGCAGGCGAACTCGCATCAGTGTATGCGTGTGCGCGTATGCGTCGGTTACCGGGGGACAGACCTCACCCCCACCTCCATCTACTCCATTCCGGCCCCTCTTGTCCTGTCATAGAGTGAGATTAAATGGCTCTGTGTCCCGGGCCGCTGACAGCTCCTGGTGGGAGAATATCTTTGTTCACAATATTCATACAATGGACAAAAGAGGAGCGAAAGCGGCGCTGCCTCTTACTCCAGTCACTCACTGATCAGCTACATTCTTGCTGCGGCAGCTCTTTTACCCGGGACAGCAGGGCTTCATTCACTGTTTTCTGATGGAGAAGGATACTGTACACGCGTAAAATGGGCGTTTCTGTCATTCTGAGGGCAGAAGCAACTTGTCGAAAAACGTTTGTACTTTATAGCCTATGGAGGTTATAGTGTCATTGCATTCATCAAAATAGACAATTTCGACATGTGATATGAATTACTTATAATTAATAAACTTAAACTACTATCTAAGTCATTCTTCCACGAATGCGATAGTTTTGAACCTTGATTATTGGAAAACGTCAGACAATGAAGTAATACAATCAGAATTAACGAGTAAGGATGAGAAAAAATACGCACACCCTGTATCACATACAAGCCACAGCAGCCAGGAAATACTCAGAAATAAGCCATCCAATCTATAAATTAATTAACACAAAACAATTGCATTATGGAACAGCTAAGAGCCCTTCTGTATACAAAATTAGTTTACATACATTATCTTTTAATGTATGTAAACCGATATATGAAAAGCAATAAAGCCAATGTATGGTACTATTGACTGTTCCGTGCTGTTTCCCTCAGCACCGCCCCGCTCTCACAGAGTGGATCGCCCCGTACACTCTGCTGCCTGCGCGCCTGTGTGTCTCAGTGGAGCGCCATGCTCCGAGGAGCGCATTGCAGCACTGCTCTGCTGCTGTATTGAACAGAGCTCTGCTCCGCTCTGTGTGGGGCTCTCCCTCTGCATGTATAATGCGCGGCTCCTTCTGCTGGACTGTCGACACAATGAAGTCACGACAAAGGCTCAAGTCAACAGTAACTTCAGATGCAGTTGAGAACAATGTAACATGGGAACCAGACAAAACAACTACAAAAATCTTAGAAGTAATGTAACTCTAAAACTTTTTTTTTGGAATTTGGAAATGCAGCATACTATAATCTACAAGAATTTCTTAACATGATCCTCTATACAAATCCAGACTTGGGACTGGTATAGAGAGTACTTTATATAGTGCAAGATGACTAGAAACTAAACTACAGCTGCAGAGCAATGAGACTTAATGGGAGGAGGCACATATGGTCGACAGAGAAACACAGCAGGCCTACAAATGTCAGACTCATGTCTGTGATGCTCTAACAGCTGAGATAGACTGATTTATATTAATCTCTGACATTTTTATTGGAAGAAACTTAAAGGTGCACAGTACTGAAGTACTACTTTTCTGGTGGAGGGTCCATCACCTGCTTCTCTCCATGGAGATATTGTCTGGAATGTTCCACAGTATGGTGCAGATGATGCCACAGGGCCAAGTTACAGGTCAGATCTGTGGAGAGGCGAGCTCACTCACAGTAAGAATGCAAGTTTTTAGGTAAATAAAAACCCATGTTATTGAAGAAATGCTGGATGGATACATTTAATGCCATACTGGGACATTCCAGACAAAAAAATAGCATCTCCATGGAGACAAGCAGTTGGAGGATCATTCACCAGAAAAGTTACAAAGTGCACCTTTAACTCTCACATCATGTGTGCGCAAGAGCAAATGTAAGATGTTTTCAAATTGAAAATTAAAAACATTCATGTGTATCGGGTAAAGGATCCCTTCCTGATTTAAAGGAAATTGTCTAGCAGTTGTGTCCATTGTTAAAGGTTGTATGGAGGATTTTTTTTATTTTTCAAATTGTCAATGATAGCATTATAGAGATGCAGCAGCCTTGTAATTATGATGACCAAAAAAAAAAGAATGAAAATCCATCAACTGTAGACGTGGTGGGGCCAGATAAACATTAGCCAATAGATAACGAGGCTACCTCGTTTACTCAACCAATGCAGCGGTTCTTAGCGGCTTGTTCCAACTGTAGCTTCCTTGCAGTTAACACAAAGTTGTTGTGATGGCAAACAAGAATCCACTACCAGTTAGCTATAAAAGAAAGTCCATTTCTGAGGTCACTGAAAGAAGAAGAGAAGGGGAAAAGGAGAGAAGCTAAACTCAGGTGATTCTCAGAGATTCCTTCCAGCAATGGCGTGCACTGAAGCAGAGGGTCTAAAGGCTGATGCGTTGGTCACGAAATTATTTCTGGACAGGAAACTTATGCTTATCATTTGAAAACGTACAGTATAGTTACAGCAGTAACATCAATTCTGAATGCGCACTGGCTGGAAACAAGCAGCGTAAGGGTAAGGAGGAGGCCGGAGGAGGCGTTTCTACTTAGGGAGCTGTGGAGGAGGGGGGTGGTTTCACACATGCACAACACTTTTTTTTTTTTATTATGATCTTATTGTTAGGCTTGGTCAGGACCTCAGCTGGAGGATTTTTTACCTGTGGAGCCTGTTTTTGGGTTGATGGGGGAAACCGGAATGCCTGGAGGAAACTCACCTAGACACGAGAAGAACATGCAAACTTCACACAGTAAGGCCCGGGCAACCCGGGGATTGAACATGGAACCTTTTTGTTGTGAGGCGTGAGTGCTTGCCACTCAGCCACCGTGCTGCAAAAGAGACAGTCGCAATTATTTTGTCTTTTGGCAAAGATTTTCAAAAAATTCTAAAAATCAGGATGGAATAATTTTCCTGTAATCCAGAATACAAGCAAATACCCTGGATAGAAACAATAATACAAGTAATACCATGCAGTACTCTTATGTGACCCTGGATGTAGAATTTCAGAAGGTTAAACAGAATCCAAGCAAAACCATTTTACTGGGTTTTATGATACAAAAGTCAAATTTTTAATGTTGAGTGTATACCTATACTGTACAATCATGCTATGAATGTAACTATATAAGTTTACTTACTTTAGTTGCCTGTAAAAACATTTAAAGTCTTGTTCTCCAAGACTAAGCTCTCTCTCTTCTGACCCTCACAGGGTTGATTTACTTGGCAAGCAATCACAACCCATGCCAACTTATATTCTGCAGTGATATTACGCTGACGGTGATCTACATGTTTCTCTATTGGTGAAATGTTACCATGGTGACAAAATGCACATATTTGCAAACACACAAAAAATTGACACATTTTAAAGAGTCTGTGATCTGTAAAAGTGTTCATGATCGTGTTTTCTAACAAACATATGAACGTGACTAACTGAAAAACCGTTGGCTAATGCTTGTTTTCTTGTAATGTTATGTGTGTTATGTGTGAGACTTGTTTAGCAGCAGAAAACACCTCGCCTCTTGCAGTTCCAACCAAGTCAGCTCTTTCTTGTCAGATTATGTTAAACTACAACTCAGATTAAAGTCCAATTTGTATACAGCTTTAGACAGAACAGTACCTGCAGTTAGCATCACTGCGCAGGGAATGTTGATGACATCAGCTGCAAAGTTAGCACAGTCATAGTGCACATCTGGGGAAGGGCATCCAAGTTTAACTGAAGATATTAACGGGAGCCTGCCACAGCTGCAGGTCAGGTCACTTGACTTTTGCCTCAATTGATTTGCGACATTTAAGTCACATTTGACCTAATGGGAGAAAAATCATCCAATATAAATCGGTCGCCCGGTTACATCCGAGCCATTAAGATATAATTGAGCATGAATCCTCTTTCATCAGCAAATGAAGTGCAGTTTCAATTTGCATATTGAATGAAAGTGAATTGTGTGTGTTTGTGTGTGTGTGTGAGTGCGTGCGTGCAGACATGCTTGTGTGTGCTCTAGTTAAAGACAGGATGTTCTTTGGAGAAACATAACCTGGCGTGACATCTGCTCTCGCCTAAAGGCCTAATCTAAAATGTTGATGTCGCCACAAAAAGGATCACAGCCTCGCCACCTGCCCACCGGGATGACAGATAAGGCCCATCAAGTATTTAGGGGAATTTGCACCCGCAACTGCCAAATAACAAACAAGCCATTTGTTCATTTCATAAATATTAGATGATAACGTGTTTACTTGTAACCTTTTTAAGATGCCCCGCTAGTCACAGAGATAAGGCTCTGCAATTAAAGGTGATTAAAAAGTCAAAGCTTAAGAGCAGCGCATTCTGAAGTTGGACATGGTAAAATAAAATAATAAACAAAAGAGACGGGACGAGACACAATTTGTATGAGATGAAACATGTCACGAGATTGGGCCCAAGAGATCGAGACAAGACGAGATTTTGATATAATTTTTTAAAGGTACACTATGTAACTTTTTGGGTGGGGGTCCGTTACCTGTTTGTTTCTATGGATATGTCATTGCTCTGAAGGGAATGTTCCACAGTATGGTATTAAACACCTCTACTTTACATTTATTATATTACAGGTGGTTTTATAGCTAAAAAATACCTAGAAAAGCAGGCATTCTGACTGTGAGCGGGTTGCCTCTCCACAGATCTGATCTGTAACTTGGTCTGGTTTGGTCTCCATGAAGATACAAAGGTTTAATACCATACTGTGAAACATTCCAAACACAGCAATAAGATCTCCACTGAGAAAAGCATTTGACAGACCCTCCTCCAGAAAAGTTACACAGTGCACCTTTTAATAAATAAACTTGCATTGAGTTTACAACTTTGGCTACACTTTTTTTTTTTTATTTATTTATTTTTTTTAGTTTTGCTGTAATTGTAGCACTGCTTTTTGGTATTACAGCTTCTTAGATACTCAGCAAAGTTAACTTTTTGTTTGTTAGGGTTAGTAAGTTATTGTAAGTTATATATATATTTTTAAATTAGTTCCTTTAAACATATTAGTATGTGATCAACAACATTTCTGATGAGTTTTATAGAGCATGTAGTCTATTGGGTCTAACAGACTTTATACAGGCTGCAATGAGCCTCAGTCTGTCCCAGCCCCAGTGCTCTTCATATGGGACACTGTCACAGCCCTGCGCCTGCTCACCATGCTGGACTCAACACCCCATCAACACCCGTGACCCGTGAGCACCCCCACCCCAGCCCCCCATCTCACTATTTACCGCAGGTCCGCAATCGCGGAAAGCGCAATAAAAATGATAAAAACGGCTGCTTATTTCAGTTATTTCATGTCTTAAATATTCCCTTTCTAGGTGTGTTTTCGTGAGTTTGGACATTTGAAATCTCCGGTGAAGCTGTAAAAATTATAGTTACTTGACGTAACTATAGTTCTATAAGTGTGTGTGAGCCCACCTATGGGCTTCGCTATTAGTTACCTCTCTCTGGCGCAAAGCCAGTCTCTGAGAAAGATCAAAGCAGTCACCTCACCAATCATACCTACAGCCTGGCACAGGCCTGTGAACTTGGTGCCATATAAATACCGGGAGGGGGGTGACCACAGGCCTCATATGCTGCCATAATGCTGCGTCCTGCAGAAGTTCTCCGATGACTCCGCCATCATCGGTCTCATCACGGACGATGACGACGCGGAGTACAGAGGACTAACGCAGGACTTTGTGGACTGGTGTCACCGGAACCACCTTCTCATCAACGCGGGGAAGACCAAGAAGATGGTGGTGGACTTCCGCAGACGCCACTCTACTGCCCCCTCACCAGTGAACATCCAGGGAAGAGACATTGAGAGAGTGGACTCTTACAAGTACCTGGGTGTGCATCTGAACAATAAACTGGACTGGACTCATAACACAGATGCACTGTACAGGAAGGGCCAGAGTCGGCTCTATCTCCTGAGGAGACTGCGGTCCTTTGGAGTGAGAGGGCCACTCCTGAGGTCCTTCTATGACTCTGTGGTGGCATCAGCCATCCTGTATGGTGTGGTCTGCTGGAGCAGCAGCGTCACAGAGAGGGAGAAGAAGAAACTGGACAAGATCATCAAGAAGTCCAGCTCAGTCCTGGGCTGTCCTCTGGACTCGGTGCAGCAGGTGGGGGACAAGAGGGTCCTGGCTAAACTCATGTCTATGCTGGACCATGAGGGTCACCCCCTGCAGGACGCCCTGTCTGCTCTGGAGAGCAGCATCAGTGACAGACTGATTCACCCTCGCTGTGTAAAGGAGAGATTTCGCAGGTCTTTCCTTCCTGCTGCTGTCAGACTGTATAATGAACAATGCTAGTCATGTGTCATCCCCATAGCAACCATGTGTCATCTCCATAGTAATAATAACAATGTGCAATATTATTTAAAGTCACTGTACCTGCTACTTATTTATTTACCCACCACTGTCCATCACTGCAATGTACACAATTATCTCAGAATCAAAAACACTTATTGTGCAATGTTCCTGTGCCTTTTAGCTTAGCTTACAGTGTTGTGTTTTTTTTAGTTGATTGTAAATACTTATTATTATTATTTATCATGATTTTGATGCATGCTCTTATTTTCCTACTGTTTCTGTAACTTGCGTTGTGACACTGCAATTTCCCCATTGTGGGACAAATAAAGGATTATCTTATCTTATCTTATCTTATCTTATCTTATCTTATCTTATCTTATCTTATCTTATCTTATCTTATCTTATCTTAATGCCTCCACAAATCCAGTGAGCAAGATGTTGGGATGACAGTGGGCCCATCGGCCTCTGGTTCCAAAACCCACGAACAGCTGGTCCGAAGTGCAAAAGGCTGCCGTCCGCTCAATGTAACAGTGTAGAATCAGAATCAGAATCAGAATCAGAAAAGCTTTTATTGCCATTGTCAGTGAACACAATTCACAGACTAGGAACTTGCTTTGGTGATAAGGTGTAGAGCTCTGACACAACAACCTCAGCCGTGAATCCCTCTCAGTTACACTGGTGAGGGGACTGAGTGCTTTAAGCCTGATCACCCTGGGCCGAAAAGCAGAGGTGATAACTTTAGGTTGAAAGGATGGGTTGGGCCAGAGGTGAACCAAACATCTATCCTCACTGAATGACATGCAGGAGGGGTGAAATGAGAGTGCACACAGATCCCCCGCCCTCATGGCGGAGGACAAGGCCAAAAGAAGCGCAGTCTTAAAGGAAAGGAACCGCATTTAAGCCCGTTCCAAGGGCTCAAAGGGGGTTCCCGATAGGCCATCCACCTGGACGTCCCAGGGTGGAACAACCCAGGGTGGAACAACCTGTCTGGAGGGTGGTCTCACTCTGGAGCACCTCAAAGAAATTGTTTAACCAATGGATGACTACGCGCTGAGTAGCGTCCAAAGCCCTCATGACCTGCAGTGATGGTTGCCGCAAACACCACCAGTGTTGCTGCAGCCCAGCCCTTGTTTAGGAGTTTTTGCAGAAACTCCAATATTCCGCCAACTGAACAGGTGCTGGGGTCCAGCCTCCTGACGTTGCACCAGATGGAGAAGAGCTGCCAACTGCTGTTATACGCTCTGATGGTGGAGCCAACCCTAGCTCTCTGAATGGTGGACACCACCTCAGGAGGTGGCCAAGGCCAACTAGTCTTCCCCTTTCAACTTCCAGACCAGGAGCCTCCTGCCCAGGAGGGGGCGCAACTGCAGGGTCCATCACCGCCGTTGTAACACGTCCACCTGGAGCTACAACCAAGATGTGGAGACCCTGTGACCTCACTCTGTGGACCAGGGGTCCTAGGAGACGCAGCGGTGGAAAGGCATACAGTAGGCCCACGGGCCACAGCCGGTGCGCTTGCGCATCTACCGCATCTACCCCGAGTGGTGGCTCGTCTGACGACCTCAGCAAGAACCAGAGTGGGCACTGTGCATTCTCTGCACTTGCGAAAAGGTCGACCTCGGGGTGACTGAACCTGTCCCTGGCCTGAAGCACTACGCCTGGTGAAAGGCCCCATTTGTCGTGCAGAGGCCCCCCTCAGGACATCCTGTCTGCCCTGACGTTGAGTATTCCAGGTACATGGCGTATTCTGAGAGACACTAAGCATGAGTCCGACCATAGTACGATCTCCGCTGCTTTCCGATGCAGAGGAGGAAACCTGGGCCCCCGTGTGTTCAAGTAAGCCACAACCGTCATGTTGTCTGACCTGACCATAACATGTTCCCTTGTAACCTGGGGGCAAAATGTAGGAGCACTGCTGCACTGCTATATCTCCCTCAAGTTGATGTGGGCCGGTGGCGACTCCCAAGTGCTACCTACCGCTAACTGGTCAAAAGACTCGCCCCCATCTGGCGAGTGAGGCGTCTGAACACCTCCACGTGGACTCCACCCATGCGCACTCTCTACTGGAGGCGACCTGGGGCTAACCAAAACCTGAGATCCTCCAGTCACAGAGTCTTTGATGGGCAACAGACCGGAGACGTTGGGTCAGCCCTCACCTTTGCAGTACTCCAGGTACCTCCACGCCTGTCCCTTTGCAGAAAGCGGGTTGCCCCATTCCCACTTAGCTAACTTGATAAAGGACTGTACAGCGGGACAGAGCGTCGCCACTCATGCCCTAGTCTGGGGCTGCTATGCTAGTCCCAGAATGAAATCCCTCTGCGCTGGTTCTGAAGGCTGGGGAGGAAGCAGGATCTGGGTCCGGACCGCAGTGGCAGCGAACAACCCTGGCAGCAGGTCCACTGGTTCGGAGCGAGATGCCCGGGAATCAGAAGTGGTTGAGACGGTGTTATCACAGCGACTCGTTCTCTCTGCAGAATCCAGAGAGCCCCAGTAGATGCCATCGTCTTCACTCGCCTCCTCCCAGTCCAAAGGGGCCGGAGTGGTGAGCGAGTCATAGGTGGGTCGGGTCATAGGTGGGCGGAGCACACACGAAATAGAACAGCTGTAGTCTGTAGACGCTCTCCACCTGACTTCCTCATTCACTCTCTACTTCGCGCTTTCACATGTCAGAATGCCAAACCCATATTGGCCATATTTGGAAGTTCAAAAGGCGTTTCTAACCAAATAAATATTCATTTTCTATGTAAATGAAAAGTAAATGAGTGTGGAGTTGAGATTAGGTTAGGTGGGATTGTGTGTAGAATCCCTCAGTCGTCCAGGTAGAATCCATGGCAAAGGAGAAATTCAATTTGTGAAATGGACAAAAGTTTATTTGGTCGAATACGTTTCGCAGCTCATCCAAGCTGCTTCTTCAGTTCTTTATTTTTAAAGAAAAGATTTATGAATGAAGCACAATATAATTTTCCAATTATAGTCCTTTTTTTTTTTTGGCCATTCTCCTAACTTTGAGACTTGTTGCTTTCTTTTTAGTAATAAATACATCATAATTTGAACCTATTTTAAAATGTATACAGTAAATGCATAATAAAGATTAAAGAGATTTGCAAGCTATTTCATTTAGTTCTTACTTAAAATTTCCAGTTCCCCATTTTGCAGAAATTATACGTCTTTAGAGTGACAGATAATTAACGATGATTTTATATTGCATTTATTATCATTATATAATACGGCAGTGGACCAATGGTGCCTAGAACTGATCTTGTTATAAGACAGTCTTCTTTTTGTGAATAAAATGACTAAACCAACATGGGTAAATGGGACTGGGGTACTTATCAGGCCCAGATCTGACTCTCACACAGTCTCTATTCTGAGCCATCCTTAGCTCGGCATTAAGACACAAATTCACTGTGTAATGCCCTGTAATCTGCTCAATTCAACTTTCCCCTTCTAATTAAGACTGTTTTCACCATGTCAAATGCAGAGGCCACATGGGGCATAATTTGGTTTAAGCTCATTCTACTGATAATGCTTCAATATATAATTTGAATAAAATCTCTATTATTATTCAGTATAGGGTTGGATTTTATATGAATAGTGGGTCCAGTTATAAGAGATGGAATAGAAAGCACTTACAGTTGCTGAAGGCCACTGCTGTCTTCCCAAGGACAGACTCAGCTCCTGTAGTTATTGATTGTACAAGTCTGTAGCACTGAAAGGAGGAAACAAGGAGCAGTGCTTCAAAACATCCATCCTCGTTTCAGAGACTTTTGGGCAGATTGCTGTTTACAGCTCACGCTGTCGGTAGAGTTTGTACAGTGGACATATGCAATAAAGTACCTCAAATGACAAGTCCATGTAACACGACAGAACTGACTATTTAATGAGGAAACTGAGATGAGGGAGAGCTACTGCATATTAAAGTTTAAAGCACCTAAAGACCTATTATGCAAAACTGACTTCAGAGCTTTTAATTATGTCATAGTTGTGTCCCCTTCTCATTTACCCTCTCATAGTTGCATATGGAGTGATTTGTGCATATTTGAGGAATTTTAAATCACTTATTTTCAAGAAGCCATATTGTTGATCAACTCCCCTTTTCACCGCCATTGGCACACGCCTATTGCTCTCTGAAAAAAAAAAGCTCAATTTGGTCAATTTTGAATGATATGCCTGCTTTCATATTTTCATACAAGAATTTCCATAGTTGCTTTGGTAGATTTGGGCTAGAGTTGACAACTTGAATAGACAAAATGCACTGTACAAAAAGTGAGACTCAAAGTTGCTGGGCAAGAGTTGACATGAAATGTAATAAAGATTTCAGTTTACGGTGAGAGTTGATTAGCCTGCTTATGACATCTTATATATCTTCATCAACTCAACTGTGTAGTGTATTAAAATCTTACTTGCTCAGTCTCCTACAGAGCTTCACTGCCGTCCACTATATTATTAGAAGTCTATTAAAGTACATGCTGCTTTGTCCCTATGGATAGAACTGCTGGACTTTGCTGACTTAGTTAAAAGCAATCCTGTAATGACAATGACAGAAACCTGAGACAGATGCGTTCATGTCTATTACATATGACACTAATGCATTTAACAGTAAATGTCTGATCCATCTTTCTTTTAGTATTTGGCAACCATTTTACCCTTTCAAATTTTGTCTCTCACTATACTACTCTCTCATATCTCATAGTCCTATTTAAAGGGCATCAGGGGTTTAATGACTTGACGACAGTTAGCGTGCCCTATACGATCTATACAATGTTTGCTCTTTCAATTCAATGTATTTTAAGCTAACATTTCTTTAAAACAGCAGTGGTTACTGTGAAGGTAAAGGTCATTGCTCCATTGAGTGGTTGTTAAACTGAACTTGGACACTGCTGTAATCTTCAGATGTCATTCATAGTAGAAACCTAATTCAATTCCACTGAGGGACAGAATAAATGTAGTGATGGTGTATAGATTTCCTGCTCTGCCATGTTTCTCAGAGAGTGTAGAATATAAGCAAAGAAACATGCCTGCTTGTGAGGTCCTTGCTAAGGATGCACTGATCCAGCTTTTTTGGGTCCATTACCAATTTCGATACTAACATTAAGTATCTGCAAAAAACAACATTTATTTCCTTAAAACAAATATAAAAGAAGAACAAAGCTGACCGACATGTGTTATGGACCTATTATTTATCTCCCAAGTTACTATAGAACAACTTTATTAAAGGTATTAAAAGTTCAAACATTCTGGAACCAGTAAATTTTTATATCATTGTATATGTCCAATAAGGATATTGACTGAACCTATATTCGGAAGCCGATATGTGATCCAGCAAATTTTTCAGAATCGGATCAGTGCATCCCTAGTTCTTGCTCATATGTTTCAGATTGATTATTTGTCAACAAAAAACAGAGCCTACTGGAAGTGTCCCTCATCAGCGCAGTGAGTTCTGGTACAGTATCATTCAGTTTTCAGTGTTTTTGCCACTTGTATGATACATGTTAGTTGATATAAAATTCATATTATGTAGAAAATGTGATTAAAAGTACTTTGTTCTCCCATCTTTTTAAAAAGTATATTTTAGCTCACTTAACAGCATTTAAAAGCCACAAAATTGCAACAAAACTATTTTACCAGTATAATGTTACTGACCCAAACTATAGTTTATCACACAAAACTCCTTGCCTGACCGGTCCGTCCCTTTTCTGTTTGAATCCAGCAGGGACTGGAACTGGACAATAGAGGGTGAAAATCCTCTGTTCTAACTTGAGACAGTCCAATCACAGAAGCTAATTTGTAGCACGTGTGTCGGGTTCATACAGAATAAATGGGAAAAAATGATGGAGTTGCAAAAACTGCATTTGAGTGTTTTTTATTCATACCACAGCCCAAAGTTCAAAGTGCAGAATGCAGTCCAAAAAAAACAAAAAAAAAAAACAAAACTATTTACAGCAGATCTTTCACCCACATAGTCAGGCCAAGGACAGCCAACAGAATGAGCAGAGCTCCTCCTTAAATACCTTTTAGCCCCTCCCCTGGGGTAACCAATTAACAAAAAATAGGGTTTTAAGGTTTAATATGGCAAAAACTGTACTCATAACCATAAAGCAAATTGTAAATCAACATAATAAAAATGACTTAAATAACCCCCCATATGGCTATTACTTTATAAACTCATAAACACACAAATTATCAAGAATGGTTCCATGGTCACATGATGTCCTTTAGTGTACTACCAACTGCTATTTACGGTGCGACCAGGAAGTGCTCTGGTTTGGCCCATGAAGCAAAGAGCGGCGTGAAACAGCAACAGGTAAGGAGTGTGTGGGCATAGGGCGTGCACTCTCAGACACACTAGTGGAGAATACAGTTTGTAGGGGTACAGGACTGCGGGACATGTGCGGGCCTTTGGGAAAACAGTCTATTGGAGCTTGGCTCTGCAAAAACAGGGGGAGCACTCCCTGCGCTCTGCCGGTGTCCTGTCAATGTGAGCTACCTGTCGATTTGAGCTACCTAGCACTACTGCAAGACCCCAAGCTCTGTTACAGTTTAAATGGCTGTCAATTTGAGCTACCTGTGGCAGAAGTGAAGTTGAATTCAACACTGATGGTGTAAGTAAGTATTGGTTTTATTGTATGTTTTGACCAATTAAACATGTAAACAACGACATGTTTGCAGTTTGCAGAACAGTTTCTAAAGAATGGAGACATCGCATCTATCAAGACACACCCTGAAGAGGTGTTAAAGGCTTGATTGGAGGTCGCATGTGCCTTCCTGGTCTCATCCATCATGACTAAGACACAAGTCCATTGTTATTGGCACTATATAAATAAAAACAAGATGGCGCCGGGGTACCTGGTACGCCGCTTGGCTCTCCTGCCTCTACTTTGTTTGGCTCTAATTTTAACAACTTTCGCAAGGACCATTGACTCACTGCTGGTTTATGATCGCCAGGAGCTACTAAAAATAAAAGCTTTTGTGGATTCAAATGAAAATTAACAGTGATATGAACAAAAAAGGCCGCGTCCTTCCTACCTGGCTGATGTGCCAGAATACCTGCTCCGGGTCACAGCCCGGCTTCCCAGGAAGCGCGGACGAAGAAGGGTGCGCGGCGGCCGGCTAGTGCGGCTAAAGTCGTGGCTGTCTCCCCGCACCTTGCCAAGTCTGCCTCCAATTTTCTGCCGGATTACGAGACTTGTTTTCGGCGCTTCATCTCTCGGCGCACGCTGACTCCTGTGGGCCACTGGTTAACTCCGGTTGATGAATCGGAGGACATCTCATCTCCAGCGCTCATGCCTACCGGGCTCCCGGGGCGTGGATCACGCTAACCTGCAGCTGCTGAGAAGGGCGACGCCAGGAGCCAAAGACAGTGGAACTAAATGCACGGTCAGATATGAACAAAACCTTCATATTACAGGACTTCTTCTCGTCACACCAACTGGATATGCTGTTCGTGACTGAGACTTGGATAAAGGTGGGTGAGTGCACCGTTTTTTCTTAGCTGGTTCCCTCTGGTTGTACTTTTTTAAGGTAGTGCATCAGGTAGCGGTGGAGGCATTGCCACAATATTAAAGGAATCTTTACAGTTTAAGACTGTGTCGCTGCCACCGCACAACTCCTTTGAACTGAGCTGCTTTGACCTGAGCGTGCGTAATCCGCTTCTGTGAGAAATACTGCACAATAAAGACTTTATGAATGACTTCTCTAATTTTATTGCTGGTATTTATACTTCATATTAAAAGTTTTTAATTGTTGGTGATTTTAATATAAATGTTTGTTGCACGTCCAAGCCCCTGGCTAATGAGTTTTTAGAACTGCTTGATGCTTTTAAACTAGCCCAGCATGTTACTGGCTCCACGCAAATACATGGGCACACTCTGGACCTCGTGCTGTCATACGGTGTTCCTATTGATTCCTCTTATACAGTCAGATAGTGCGTCTACGGGGGTTTTAAACACTGAACAGTTGACACTGCGTTTTCTCTCCGCTTGTACTAATGTGTTGGATGCCACTGCCCCGCAAAAAGATGTGCGTCCCAGGTCAAAGTTGGAGCCTTGGCTCAGTGATCGTACGCGCACAGCAAGACAGGAGTGTAGAAGGGCAGAGCGTAAATATAAAAATAGACTTACTCCAAGTGTCATACCAGATTCTTTGTAACTGCTGGCGAAATTATCAAAAAATTGTTAATGCTGAAAAAAACGAAATACTTACGAGAAATAGTATCTCAAAATCTTAATAAGCCCAGGGTTTTTAAAACAATAGATTCTGTACTGAATCCTTTACAATCCACCATTTTAGAATCTTCTTGGGATGCCTGTGAGAGATTTTTTTTACTTTTTTTGTGAGAAAGTGGCTGCCATTAGGGCCAGCATTTCAACCATTTTGCCTATTCCCTCAATAACCACACACTGCTCACCTGTTTTACAACAGTTTGAACCAGTTTCCTTACCCTTTCTAACAAATATTGTCAATAAACTCAAACCTTCATCTAGTCCTACAGATCCTGTCCCCCCACGCCTCCTCAAAGACGTCTGGTCAACTATTGGCCCTTATGTCCAGCAAATTGTAAATGGCAGCCTCGCCTCAGGGACAGTGCCCAGTTTCTGTAAACAAGGGGCGGTTAAACCATTACTTAAAAAACCCAGTCTTGACACTAGTGTCCCTTCAAATTACCCACCTATCTCAAAGCTTCCTTTTTTGTCCAAGATTCTTAAAAAGAGTGTTTTAGTTCAACTGCAGTAATTTTTAAATGCACATAATATATTTGATTTGTTCCAGTCAGGCTACAAAGCATTTCATAGCACAGAGTCAGCACTTTTAAAGGTTTTTAATGACAGATTCTGCTGAATCTGCAATTTTAGTGCTTTTAGACTTGACTGCTGCTTTTGACACCGTGGACCATGCAACTCTTTTAAATTGTCTTGAAAACTGTGTTGTATCAGGGGATCTGCCTTGGACTGGTTCAGGTCCTACTTGTTGGGGAGGTCTTTCTGTGTTCAACTGGGGGACTCCACCTCATCCTCCGCTCTGCTTCACTGTGGAGTCCCCCAAGGCTCCATTCTCGCGCCTGTACTGTTTGCACTTTATATTCTCCCCCTGAGCCAAATTTTCCAAAAGCATGGCATATCTTACCATTTTTATGCAGACGACTGACAAATTTACATGCCACTCAGGAAAAATGGCAGCAGCCCCTGACACCCCTCCTGCAGTGCTTGAGTGACGTCAAGGCTTGGTTGGCACATAACTTTTTGAATCTTAATGAGGGCAAGACTGAAATTGTAGTGTTTGGCCCTGTGGACCCCCAAACTGATATGGGTCTCTTCAAGGAACTAATTTGTCTCTCAGCCACCAACCTTGGTGTCACTGTAGACTGTGAGTTTAAATTTAACAAGCAGGTCATTTCTGTTGTTAAATCCAGTTTTTATCACCTTTTTCTTTTATCCAAAGTGAAACCCTTTTTATCTTTTAAAAATTTTGAACAGGTCGTACATGCTTTTGTTTCTACTCGTCTGGACTACTGCAATGCACTCTACACAGAACTCAACCAAAATGCACTTCATCACTTGCAGTTAGTCCAGAACTCTGCTGCGCGTCTTTTAACAGGGAGCAAAAAGCGCAATCACATTACCCCAATTCTTGCGTCGTTGCTCTGGCTTCCTTTTAATTTTAGAATTGATTTTAAGATTTTATTGTTTGTTTTTAAAGCTTTGAATGGACTGGCCCCACAATACATCTTGGACCATCCAGATTTACACCCCCCACGAGCTCTGAGGTCCGAGGGCCAGCTCCAGCTCGTAGTGCCTAAGATGAGACTTAAAACCAGGGGGGACAGGGCCTTCTCTGTGACCAGCCCCAAACTCTGGAATACTCTGCCCCCCCACATCTGAACAGCCCCCACAGTGGAGAGTTTTAAGTCTTGTCTTAAGACCCACTTTTATTCTCTGGCTTTTAACACCGCGTGAGTGGTTTGGTCCTCTGTGTCTTTTATTTATTTATTTATTTATTTATTTATTTATTTATTTATTTATTTATTTATTTATTTATTTATTTATTTATTTATTTATTGTTTTTATCTATCTCTAGTGGATGCATTATTTGATAATTTAATTTATTGGTTTATTTGACAGGGACAGTGTACATTAATAGCATTGCTGCAAATGCACCAGAATTAGCCAAAAGGCTATTTTGCATCTGTTGTCCCTGGACAGATGGCAGACCTGTCTCCCTAAAAACAAGAGCAAAAATATTATACAGCGAAAATTACAATATACTATAGCAAAACTTTAAAAACAGATATAACAAACACTGTCAGCAAAAGTGTTCAGAAAAGACAAGCAAAACACAAGCATCATACAAGACACTTAACAGCCATTCCACACATCCAATTCAAGAGAAAACACAAGTGCTAGTTTGGTTAGTCAGGGGGAAGTCATTAGTATTGTTAATGCAGATATGTTTGATGAACCAGTTTTTTAAATGTTTTTTGAACAGAATATAGGTGCTCATCTCTCTGATGTTCTGAGGGACAGAGTTCCACTCCTGTGCAGCTGTAACTGAGAAGGCACTCTGACTGAAGACACTTCTCCTCAGAGGAACAATACAGTCTCCTCGGGCAGACCCTCGTGTTACCCTCTTTGAGCTCGTTCTTACGTTTACAAACTGATTGAGTGGAGGGGATGACAGACCATTAATGATTTTATATATTAGACATAGGTTTGAATACTTGATGACATTCTCCCAGCTTAACAGTTTATGCTTCTGTAAAATGGTGCAATGATGATGTCTAGAAGGTTTTTTATCTAGAATCTTGATTGTCTGTTTGTATAGTGATTCAATGGGTTTTAGCGTTGTTTTGTTTGCCTGTGACCATGTTGTAAGACAGTATGTTATGTGAGAAAAGACCATAGCATGCATGAACATTTTAGCTGCCTGCAGTGATAAATGTGACCTAATGAATCTGAAATTGGCCAAGTTAAACTTTACACGGTTGCATACTTTTTTTTATTTGTGATTTAAATGTTAATTTTGAATCAATTAGGACCCCAAGATATTTGAATTCTGACACAACTTGTATTTTTTCTCCTGCCACAAAAACATTTGCCTGATTACTAGTACTTGTAATGTTTGATTTAGAGAAGAACGTTGCTACTGTTTTATTTACATTGAGCTTTAAGGTGGACTGATTTAACCATTCTGAGACATGGGCCATGGATCGTGTAAGTTTATCAGCTACTTGAGTTGTGTTTTTACCATGTGCATAAATGACTGTATCATCTGCATACATCTGAATGAAGACACTGGAACAGACTGAAGGGAGGTCATTTATGTACAGAGAGAAAAGCAATGGCCCCAGAATGGAACCCTGCGGGTCACCAGTAGACAGAGGGAGGGGAGTGGTAATTATCCATTCTGACAGACTGTGATCGATTTGATGAATATGATTCTATCCATTTTATTGTATGTGAGGAGAAGTTAAACTTGGTCAGTTTGATCAATAATATTTTATGGTTTACAGTGTCAAAAGCTTTTTTCAGGTTAAGAAACACTGCACCAACCACACCACCCTTATCCAGTAAATCTTTGAGGTTTGCAATAAAAAAACAATTAGCCGTCTCTGTTGAGTGCTGAGCTCTAAAACCAAACTGCATGGGATGAAGTGTAAATGATGTGGTGTTGAGATGTTCAATAATTTGTTGGGCAATGAGTTTCTCTGCGACTTTGGACATTGTGGGTATGATACTGATGGGCCTGTAACTGGAAAGTAATAATGTATCTCCGTTTTTATAGATTGGGATTACAGCTGATGATTTCCATTTACTTGGAAATACTGCCTCAGACATTGATAGATTGAGAATGTTGGTTAATGGAGTTATTAAGTTGGAGCTGAGTTCTTTTAACATAAATGTATCTATGCCAAATATGTCTTTTGTTCTGGTAGGTTTGAGTGAACTTATTGTCTGTGAGACTTCTGATTCTGTGACACTGTTTATACTAAAAATGGGCTCTGATGCATTTATAGGACAAACACTTAATGTATTGAATGGAAAACACTGGGCAATATTGGAAACAGAGTCAATGAAAAAATTATTGAAGGCATCTGCAACTGTCTGTGCATTATTTGTAATTTGTCCATTTATCTTCAATTCTAAATGTTTTTTGCTTTTTGTGTCCTGTCCTACAATTTTTTTCAGTTGATTCCAGATTGTTTTAGTGTCCCCTTCTGCATTCTCAATTAAAGTCAAGAAAAAATTTGCTTTGGCCTTCCGTATGTTTTTTACTACTTTATTCCTTAGTGTTCTAAACAGATTTCTAGCATTTTGCGATTCACTTTTGATAGCCTTTTTTAACGCAAGATCCCTCTCTTTCATTAGTTTCAATATATCAGAGTTAATCCAGGGTAGTATGTTTTTATTATTTTTGCGTTTGAGTTTGGAACTAAAGTTTTTAATTGTTCTCTCAAGTGTTTCTACAAAAGATTCACAGTCCCTTTCACAATCAGTTTCCTGTAATACCTGATCCCAGTCAATTTGCTGAACAGCATTTTTAAATTCTTCCTGTCTATTTTTTGGGATTCCAATCAACTCATGTTTCCTGACAGAAAAATTAAACCTCTTTTTGGAGAGCTTTCTGGCCACAAGAACCAAATTGTGGTCAGAAAGGCCAACTAGCATGTTGTAAGATTGAACTATTCTCTCAGGTCGGTTGGTAAATATTAAATCAATCTGAGTGCTGCTTGTTGAGGTGATTCTTGTGGGTCCTTTGATCATCTGGACAAGATCAAATTTGTCAGTTACTCTTTTAAGATTTTTTCTACCTGATGTTTCCTCCCAGTTTATATTGAAATCCCCCAAAATAACAGTCTCCTTGTTTAAGTTACAGTTATTGAGCAACTTTTCAAATCTGTCATAAAATGTACCATCTGATGAGGGAGGGCGATAAATCACAATAATTGCAAATGACATTTGTGGTGATAGAATGATATTTAGACCCAAGCATTCCAATTCATATTCACTGGACCATTGTATTTCCTGACACTGAATATTGTTTTTTTATGAATATCATGACACCACCACCCCTTGCACCTTCTCTGTCTTTTCTAAATAAATTATAGCCAGGGATGGTAAGTGCTGCAGAAGGGGCATTTTTATAAAGCCAAGTCTCAGAAAGACAAAGGTAATCCAGATTTGAGTAGAGTAGTAGGTGCTTTACTTGTTCTGTTTTTGACATGATAGAAGATATAGGCCTGTCAAGATTTGCTACCTTTACCCATATTCATATAAATGAGTAAATAATGGTGATTCTACAGTGGGAGCATTATTTGATGGCTCAAGTGGGCTGTCAGAATGTGCTACCTTTAGTGGGAGCCTTATTTGATTGAAGATATAGGCCTGTCGAAATGAGCTACCTTTGTACAAATTCATATAAATGAGTAAATAATGGTGATTATACAGTGGAAGCATTATTCAGTGGCTGTCGAAATGAACTACCTACATATATTCATATAAATTGAGTTGAAATTTTACATAATTAAGGTAGAAAGTATGATCACCGTGTGCAAACAGCATCAAACCTGCTGTCTCTAATCCAAAGAAATATGTTTGGATTAGAGACAGCGGGAGGTTATCTTTATTAGATCTATACAGCTGTAAATGGAAAAACATAAGTTATCTTATTTCAACGGTGTAGCGTGAATCGATAGAAGTCACTGTCGACTTAGGCTCCTGGTAGCTCATTTCGATGGGGCAGCCCATTTCAACAGAACACCGGCTAAAAAGGCGCGCTCTCAGGCCAGAGAAAGAGATGGGGGTTGACGGGGCAACTACTTTGGTGCTTCGATTGTTCATTTTGTAAAAATCGGAGGCGTTTCTCAGTCCCCCTCCTTTTTAACGTGTAAATGCCATGTTTGTTTTTGACGCAAGCAGACCATGCTTCTTTCTGATTAGTTAATCCGCCTGTCGATCATGCCCTCTGAAATTTGGGAGACTGGATACAGCTCCAGATCCACTCATCTTTGTAAAGTTTTGTCAAAGCATGTGGTTCTGGCTGGTCAGGTAACAAACCTCTTGGACTCAGAACTTGTATCTTTCTGTTTGTATTTCTCACTGTATATCTCATGTCAGCATATCCTCCTTTGCATTATCTGAGGCTTTGAACTCTTTGTATGAGCAACAATAACAGTGCAGTAAATATGTACATTCATTCACACACCGATGAAATTAAAGTCAGCCTTCAGTGCAGGCTCAATAAGGTGGAATAGCTCAGCATACTAACTAGCGTAGCACGGCGATATCTTTTCAGAGGAACATGAGACAGGAGCAGTAATGGAGCTGTAAAGAGGCCAACTCATTTGTGTCCCCACTGCAGGACAGCGCTATGTGTCACTGTGCTACTTAAACTATTGAATGTGTCAATCCAGAGAGTAACAGGGCATATGGCAACATCACCAGGGACAGACAGGCTAAACTTATCACTGAGAAATTTAAATGTATGCCAATTTTCACGCTCACTACTTTAACAACAGAATGTAGGATTTCTGGATTTTTTGTTAATCATGCAAAAATTATATGCATTCAAAGGTCACTGTCTGTTGTACATTTTTCTCTCAGGTATGGGTATGTATGTATAAAATTATCTATTTACACATCCCTATTGATATCAGCTGTTACTATAAACATTCTCTGGGGTTACTGGCAACTTAAATTATGTCTAGACAATGTACTGCTATTTTTAAGAAGAGAAAACATAAGAGAAGCTGAAGTTTTATTAAAGCCTCTAAATATTTTAAAACAGCAATACAATTGTAATATCAACATTTATAGTCAGTGGAGAAGATTGAGAGTGTGTACAAAATTAATTCTTTTTAGATTTTGTAATTTTTTTTATAAAACCAAAGAAAAGGAGGATATTATATACACACAACAGCCAATTTCAGCTGTGCCCAACTTCCTGGACAGCTGAGTGCACCAGCAGACAGCAGTGCTGCTCTGGATGACACTGTCAGAGAGGAATAATTCATCTGAAATCTTTTAAGTTGCACCGTCACTTCTTTGAGCCCAAGAACAAATCAGAAACATTGTGTTCCTGTCCAGAACAAAGCAGCAGCGCGGGTCTGTGCCTGTGGTGGATGTTTATGAGAAAGTCCCTGAGAGATTTACCCTGAGCTCCAGAGAAAGTGGAATGATTGTGAGGGCTTTTGCTCTCCTCTGTGGGACTCCTCAGGTCAGTGAGTCTGTGCAAGTCCACTGTACCTGCCCTGCCTCTGAAATCACCACAGGACCTGAAGGTTATGGGGACTACATGTACTACAAACATGTCAAAAACGTATAGGTGTGGGGTACAAATATATTACAAACATGTAAGGACAGTATAGGTGGCGGTACACACACTACAAACATGAAAGGATAGTACAGGTGACATTATTGTTCAATACTCAAATGAAAAGTCACTGAGCTTGCCCACTGTATCAGACTTTAAGATACAGGATATTGCCTGTGCTATTGCTTATTCTGATGTTGTCTATTCATTATCGTCATCTATAATAACGAACAGCAGGCCTTCTTGTGTTTCTTAAAGAGGTTCAATTCCTTTTAGTTTATTTCACATTCTAAATGAGCATCACTTTTGTGCACACTTTAAATAGGAAACATAAGTAAATTAATAACTTGTGTGTGACTTAATAACTTGTGTATATTAAATAACGTTTAAGATCCCAATCTTCCACAGCACACTTCTCAGACTCAGTGTTGTGCATTCCCAGGATCAGCACCATGGACAGCAACTGGAGCTGCAATTATTAAGGTCCTGTGATTCTCAGGCTGCTGTCCACTGTGCACTGTAATGGCTCAGCTTGATAACTGAAAAGACAGAGGAATCGGTAAGTGACTGGTTGGAAGTTCCATGCCAGCTCCTTCTATGGGCCTGGAATCATAATAGACTCTTTGGGAGGGTATTTGTTGGATCCCGAGGCTGGTTTAGTCCTGATGTAGACTTTGTTTGGTGTTGTTCTAGTCCAGGTTTATTTCCATGTTTAGCCTCATTTTAATCCTATTTTTTGTTGTGTATGTGTTGTGTAAGTGTGAATGCAACCTAACTTGAAGTACTCCAAAAACACTAGCTGAAAATAATAACGATGCTTTTAGAAGTCAATTTACAGTCATCTAGGAGGAGCCTTTAACAAAACGTATTGTCAACAATGTGGTTTGTTGCAGTGAAGATTGTGGAGATTGTAATGCTTGTGGGATGAGGCTGCCATGAGGATGAGGATAAATCTCACACTGATTCAAATTAAAAGCAGTGAAAGTGGAAGAGCCGTCATCCATTCTTCCCTTCACCTGCAGGTAAACTCACCAGATGAGCTCTTTACAAGTGTGATACCTCATTCCTGCACAGTCACTTCACATTTGACAATCGCGCATACTCACTACAAGAAGTGAAAGTAAACATTAAATGCCTTCAAAGTACCCATCCAAAACACAAACAAACACTAGTGAAGTCTAGTAAATTAAGTAAAGTAATCACAGTCAATTGGCAAAACTTCAACTACATAACCATTATTATTTTATTTACTGCTGCTATCACTGTGTTCTACATGAAGGAATACTACTGCAAATTGCTAAAGATGCTTCTGTTACAACTACTACCATTACAATGTTTTTCAGTTGCTTTGGCACAATTTTTGGATCAGAACTGTTTTTTTTCAAAGCTTTTAATGCATTCCTCAAAACAATTCATACCAACATCAAAACCTACGGAGCTCTGCCCAGCGTTTATGGAATGACCATCAGAATGCTTCACTGTGTTTTCAGATTATTCACAGACCAAATATATGAGGCTTGAAACAGGAGTTGTAATATCATTTACGGACACCATTTTACCCTTTTCACTCTCAATTGATCAGTGCAAATGACTCATCTGTGAGGCATTCTCTATTGCATTCCATACAATTCTCGCTCAATCAGACAGGAAAAGTACAGAGCCCAGGACCTTTTCCATGTTCTCCCCGTGACTGGATGGGTTTTCCTCTGTGCACTCCCCCGTCAACCCAAAAACATGCACCATAGGTAAAATCCTCTAGCCAAGGTAATCCTGACCAAACAACCAGATCATGAAGATGGGTCCTTAGGCGCCCCATGTGCTGCTCACTGCTCCTGAAAGGATGGGCGAAATAGAGAGGACAGTTTCCCTATGGGGACAATAAAGTAGTACAAAACAAAAAACAAAAACAAAAGGAGCACCTCGCTGTAGGATAAGCACACTATGCATATTTGTCTGCGTCAATAAGAATATTTGTTTTATGCAAGTATGAATATATTTTTTGCCAATGTATATCTCATATAGCCTATAAGTTTGGAAAATGCCAACGCCGATTAGTTAAATTTGGCGGCTATGGTTCCAAACAGTAAGGTAATACTTAATGTTTTGAATAGTTTGTCCAAATAGATGAGAGCCCCTTATTCATTCTGAACAAAATTTAATGACAATTGTACAAAATCATTTGAAATAATGCACCAAAGCATCTGCTCTCAGAAAAAAAAAACAAGAAAAAGGCCTAATGATTTACAAAAGGAACTGAAGGATTTGAAGGTTGAACAACACTTACAAAACTTTCAGTTCTGATCAGAAAAATGTTCCAGAGCAATTGATAAAAACTGTATTGTGACTGTAGTGCTGTCTTGTGAGACCAGATATGAGAGATATGAAAAGGGTTTGAATGTTTTCTTTTAACTACCCAATGAGCTGTATGCTGGCAAGTACTTAAGAATACTACGTACAGACTCTGGGTAAGGAAATGTCACATTGCCATTTTTCAACAGCTTTAACACACAAATGAAAATTTGCTGCTGGTTATGTTTTATGTTTCAGTTCCATAGTTTTCACCAGGAAACCAATAAACTCCTTTATTAAGCTCTTTTAGATCAATACTGTATTTTAGAACAAACAAAATGTAAAATAATACATTTCACAGTTCATTACTAAATATGCATCAAAGCAAAAAGCATAATATTTCTTTCCCAAGGTCCTATGTCCTTTATTATTAGTCTGTCTACATAACCAAAGCTCAAAATGCTCTGTTCCACATTGTGATGTATGGTGTTTAAAAACACAGTGGAGTGTTTCCTTTATTACCACATGACATTCCATAAGGTGGAACAGAGTGTTTTCTGTTAGAGAGAAGAACTCAGCCTCATTCTGAGAAGAACTCAGCCTCAACATGTAAATCAGAAAATGGTGATATGGACCCTTTAAAGAATCAAACTCAGTTCAAACCACAGACAATTATTTACAGTTTGTACTGTCTCCATTATGCCCTTTAGCCCCCACCTGTCAGATCCTGAAGCTACATGAAAGTGAGGAGGTCCCGACAGGCAACTCGTATATTCATGCACACGCACCCACGCACACACCCACGCACACACACGCTCCTGTCAGTATATCGCCTTTATTTCATACACACCTCTCATCTTCGCAGTCCTTCTCCACCCTCACACACACATCTCACTGCGTATAAAGATGTTGGCAGTCTCTCCTCCCTTCTTCTATTTCTGACAAGGTGTTGAGTCAGGTTTAAACATTTTTTGACTCTTTACATCCAGGCTTACACAATAGGCTCAAGCTTGGCTCTTATGTCCCTGTGAGAATAATGTATGAAAAATCGGAATCCCTCTTGATCCCACACAGTGCCCAATTGTTTTGTTAATGCATCACAATCCTCTACACTGCAGAGAAGGGAATAAAACAGCCATCTGAACACTGAGCGCTGGTGTTATGCTACAAAGTGGATGTCAATACTTTATGTGGGGTTGCTATAGATGTTATGAGGATTTAACAGTCACACAGACGAGGAAGTGGAGGATTGTAACAAGGATATCCATTCAAAGATTTCTAATCCTGGAAATATTATAACAAACAACAGTACAATAAAGTAACATACTGTGGCTAATCTTGTATCAGTGTGAACATACATCGAAATCTGTGCTCAAATCAGAATAGAATTAGAGTAAGTTTAAAGAGACCTACAAAAGTACTTTTAGGAAATACTAAAATATAAGTGACTAAGATTTGATTTAAAGGCCCTGTATTATGCGAATGGACTCTGGTGAACTTTAAGCCATGCTAACAGTCGTTGTGTTTTGTTTTAGTTACATATGTTTGAGTAATCCTGCATTATTAGTCTGTCTACATCTCCAAAGCTCAAAATGCTCTGTTCCACCTTATGATATCAAGAAGTAGTAGTTTACAAGTTAACAACTACCCTCTATCTTTTGTCCAGCAGAGAGGGCTTAAATTACCCAAATGATTCTAGTGAAGGTGTATGAGTTTAAAAACAGTAAAGCTATTTCTCTATTACCACATGACACAAGGTGGAACACAAGGTTTTCTGTTTGAAAGAAGAACTCAGCCTAAATATGCAGGGTTTGTGTGTTAAACATGTGTGAATGAAACAAAACACAACTCCAGGTGTGTGTTTGATGAGGAAACAACATTATAACATACAATAGTTACGAAAATAGTGTAATATGGGCCCTTTTAATATTTGAATATTTCAGCTGACAGACTAATGAATAAATAAGACAGAAGTTTTGATATTTATACTAATTTGAGGCTTAATGATGCCATAAATGTGTCAACATAAAGCTTAAAGTAGTAACCACAACTTTAACTCCAGCAAAGCATGATTGCAGATGAAGAAATAAAAATATATAATGTGACCAAAACTACTCTTGAAAAGTATAATTTCATAGGAAGCAATTAAATATCCCCTAACTAGAAAAGACGCTGAGCTCAAATACTTAATAATACCATGCTGAGACATATATCTGGATTAGAAAAAAAAAGGTGGAAATGATGAAGGTGCATTTGTAACTTTTTCTAGTGGAGGGTCCACCACCTGCCTTTCTCCATGGGGATGTTATTGCTTTGTCTGGAATGTTTCACAGTATGGTATTACACCTTTCTATCTTCACGGAGACCAAGTTACAGCTGAGATCTGTGGAGAGGCGACACCACTCACAGTCAGAATGCCTGTTTTATAGGTATTTTTGAGCTATAAAATCACCTGTAATTGAATAAAAGTAAGGTGGATCTGTTTAATGTCATATTGTGGAACATTCCAAGCAGAGCAAAGACATATCCATGGAAACACGAAGGTGAAGGACCCCCAACCAAAAAGTTACATAGTTCACCTTTAACTGTTTTAATGTAGCAAACAGACTTCACATAAATCTGGTGTAGTTGAATACTGTGGGCAGATAATTTCCCCAATAATACTTCAACTAAAGGAATCCAAGAGCGTCTCCAAGATGTATGCTGGCACTCACTGTGTTTGTTTTCCCGACCAATATGGCGGATAGAACACACAGTCATGTGACATCTGCTTTATATGAAAATAACCTGGCGCACTGCCTTAAAGAGGCAACCAGTGCTCACTTCATTTTTTCATGTTACGGTACAAGTATCTACTGGAGTGAGCTTTAGGAGTGCACAGTAGAGGAGTCAAAGGTCAAATTCTCAGAGCTTTTCCCACCTAGAAGGATTTTTTTTTAATATAAAGCTCAAGATTATACTGTATAATCAATATTTGAGAGAGATTACATCTTTTTTCAGCTTCCCTATATAGCCAGCTGACAGCAATGTAAGAGACAGGCTTTGTTCCAGCATGCTCTCTTTTTCAATCTTAATAATTCTCCAGTTTTCCTCAGTACATACAGTCTATTTAAAATGTATACACCCACTGCTTCTGTGTTCTCTCAGACAGTTCTCAGAGGAGCTATTCTGAATTGTGTGACAAGCACAACAAATGAATACAACAAAAAAGTAATAAAACAAAGTATATCTATTTCATCTGCCCAAGATTATGGGCCACAATTTCAAAGTGAAAAGGTGTTTTGGCAGAGTGGTTAGCGCTCTCCTCACAGCGTGCTGATGGTTGTTCAGGACATTGCCTCCTGTAGTGAAAGAATGCCTGCTTGAATAGTTTCCTGATGGAGTTTATTATCTGGATGTCCAATACTCACCCCCCTCATTCCAAAGCTACAGGGGTCCAAATAATTATATATTTTTGAATATTATGTCCAGCCCAGAAGCACATTGCCATTATAAGACAGCGCAGTGATGGTCCTTTCCAAGGGTAAATGCATTTTATGGCTCAATAAATCCACTTTGCTCATGTGTTCTCTGTACTGACGGTCTGTGGTTGACTTTTTGTCCTGCTATGGGACTGCTGTGTTACCTAAGTATTTAAATTAATGATATAAGATACATACTTGTTCTCAGGATAGCCCTGTCCTTTGTGTTGGACCATTAAAAGTTCAAATTCCTCTTTAAAAATAATTGCTCTTCTATTTTTAAACCACACATGAAGGCACATTTTCTGTCCTCACTTCCTCCTGATTGGCCGTGCATGCACACACAGCACACACAGTTTTATTCAGTGCAGCTTTATTTTAAATTCTATTGGAGAATGTATAGCTCCCAAACTGTTACAGCAGCATCACACTTTAGTTTAAACTCTCTATTGGATTGTGTATAGCTCCCCAGCAGCAGTAGCACCCTGAACATCATCTGGGAAACGCTGACAGACTGAAAAAGCCGCTGAGTCATTCCTAATGAAGATCAGGAAGCTTTCCCTCTTTTCCCCAATCCCTCCATCATCGGAATAACAAGCACACTGCTGGCAGACACAGCACAGGCCAATCCCAATGCAAACCTACCACTGCAGCAGCAGCAGCTGTCAAAAACGCACACAGCGTCTGCAAATACAATGCAGGACTGGAGCTCATTTTGGGTCTCCACACTTCACCTTTACTTTGTTTTACTGGGGTTATATAAATACATTTGAATAATGTGCAACAGTTACCCCCAGGCCTTCTTTTAAAAACATGATTTTTTAAAGAAGGCCTGGGGGGAACTTTTTCTCTTTCAAAAGGGCATGTATCTTTAAGTAATATTGTATTTTACCATATGCAATGTTAAACTTGGAGATTGTTTTCAACCCAAACCCTCTTCTAAATGTGATTTCGGTTTAAGTCTTGCCACACAACTCAACTTGCCAGATGCTGAGCTGGATGAAAGTTGGCTCTTTTTGCACTACATCAAATACATCTTTAAAGGTCCTACATTTGACTCTTGTGAGCTTTAAGCCATGTTAGAATGTTGTTACCTCACCAAAAACGTACCCAGAGTTGTATTTTATTTCATTCAGATGTTTGAGTAACTCTTTATTATTAGTCTGTCTGCATCTCCAAAGCTCAAAAGCCTCTGTTCCACATTGTGTTTTCCTGAAGTGGTAATTTTCAAATTAACCACCACCTTTTACCTTTTGTTCAATAGTGATTAGCAATTCCAGTGCTGAAATCATCCAAATGATTCAAGTGAAGCACAGTGGAGCATTTCCTGTTTTGCCACATGAACATGGAACGGAGTGTGAGCTCAGCCTATATACGCAGGTTTTGTGTGTTAAACATGTATGGATGAAACAAAACAACATTATAACATAGATCAGAAAATAGCATAATATGGACCCTTTAATTTGAAATAGGCACATAAAAATCTTTATTTTTTTTCTGCATTGAAAACACAACAGCTCAGTCTTATCTCAGATGTGAAACAAAGTGCTTTATTACACCTACAGTTCCAAGAAAGTAGACTGAGCATCACAGTTATCCTTTTATAAATGAAAACCCTAATGTCATTTCATTTCTTTGTGAACGCTCTGTGGTGAAGGCCAATGTGACTTTAAAGCGTGCATGGAGGAAAAGGGGGGGAAGTTGATGGAAGTTTCATTCGGGGGAGAGATTATCTTGTTTGATAGTGCCAGAGAAAGGAGTCAGTGGTGGAAGTCATCAGATTAGGAGCTGTAATGAATGCGCTCTAATCTGGGCACACGGTGTTGATCTGGTTATGTGTTTCTTTCCCCTCACACCTGTTTCGACGCGCTGTACCACCATGGCTCCGCTCTTCATTAGCCATGCGCCACTTGCTGCGCGCTAGCGCATGGACCCCACTCATGTCCATGCCTTAACTCTGTGTCTGTGTGTCATTAAAGTGTATATACTGTATGCCAGGTTAGACTCATTTAAAGGGCCCATATCACGCTATTTTCTGATCTATGTTATAATGTTGTTTTCTCATTAAAAACATACCTGGGGTTGTGTTTTGCTTCATTCACACATTTATAACGCACAAACCCTGCATATTAAAGCTGAGTTCTCTCAGACAGAAAACTTTTCCACCTTGTAATGTCATGTGGTAATACGGGAAGTGCTCCACTTTTAAACTTCATACGCCTTCACCAGAATCATTTGAATGATTTCAGAATTGCAAATCTCCACTAAACAGAAGGTAAAAGGTAGCTGTTAACTTGAAAACAAACGCTACATGACATTACAAGGTGGAACGGAGCATTTTGAGCTTTGGAGATGTAGGCAGACTAATAATAAATGGTTACTTAAAAGTGTGAATGAAACAAAACACAACTCCGGGTATGTTTTTGAGAAGGTAACAGCATTCTAACATGGCTTAAAGCTCACAAGAATCAGTTTTGCATAATGGACAATAGCAAACAGCTGGACAATAGCCTTAAACTGGTCTTACACTGTATGATTTTCGGGCCAATTTTGACACAAATTTTAGTTGCATGACAAATTTAAATGGGGCCAGATTTCAGCTCCTCTGTGCATCGTACAGGGTGTTATGAGTTGCAAATATCTGCTAATGATGAGCATATGACTGTTGATGGCACAGTCACAGGAATATCAGACAAGTTTGATATTTGTGCTGCTGAGACAGGTGAAATCCATCTGCAGGTGGACGTACACACAGCTCTGGTGGACTGGAGCGAGCGCAAAGGTGAGCTGAGGGATTCTACACACGTGAGCTGAACCAGTAAACCTCTTCTGAACTAATCACCCACACACAATAGACCAGTTTTGCCTCTGACTTTAAACAACACAGCGCTAAAGTTGACAGTCCCTAACTGTTTGCTTAAATATTTCTATGGTGTTTTGGGAGTTTAAACATACTGTACAAAAACATAGTGGGGTCACACACACATGTCCACAGACCTGCACTCACTCCTCTTCTGGCTCATGTACACTCCCATCATGAGCTTCATGTCAGATTCAAATGCACAGTGAGGTCACACAGTGTAAGCCCAGCTTTATGTGCACGTAAACTGTCCCCGTATTTTGGATTTTGGAGGTTTTTTGTATCGGTGACATACTGATGCCAGGTTATATCATGAATGCTAATTTACACCTGTAGCCCCTGAGCAGGTTGGTGGGAATACTGAATTAAATAAGTATATAAATAAATTTAGCTAAAATAAATAAATAAATAAATAAATAAATAATATACAGCTATACACATCAGCACATTCTTACTGTTACCCATAGCCTCTCCCCTGTCCACCAAGGCTCAAAATATGCACATGCACACATACTTAATTTTGATCATTCAGAATAATACTCTTCCCTAATGTATACACGCTTGTACAGATAACAGCCACTTCTTTGTCAAACATGCAAACATTTGAAGACCTGCGTAAGTTTGAATTGAAAGTTGGCAAATGCCTCCAGTGACTCAGAGCGAGGAAAAGGCTGATTTGGTGATGGCGGTCTTACACTGGGGACACTGCACTCTCCTCTGAGGATGAGCGTGGTACTCCAGATGTTTTTTCAGAGTTCAGTGAGACAAAAACCTTTCAGAGGAGTCACAGTACCATGAAGGATTTTGAAAAGTACACATTATATTTAGCAAGAATAGGACATTGGTGATACTGTCGAGGTGAATTTTAGAACTCACTGTTACTTTTCTTCTTTACTTTTTTCACCACAAACTGCCACTTGTCTTATGTAAAGCTATGATAAATATTTGCAGCAGATATCATTTCACATAACTACCAGTGGGACTTTTGGCTCTTTTATGGGATTTGAAATTTTTGGAGATGTTCATTTCTAAGAGCCGTTCAAAAGACTGGTTCTTTCTATATTTATGGATATGACAAATGTGAGAAGTCATTTTAACTACAAAAAAATCTGAGAATTGGAGTGTGTTTACCCATTGAAATCATGCATAATTTAAATAAAATGGTGCACTACAATAAAAATGCAAAAACCTTGCTGTTATTATATGATGTCAAACTAGCTGTTATTTTATTGTGCACAAAGCTCTCGTCGTGTTGTGTACTCTGTGCTGATTCTTGTGTTGGGTCAGCGTTTATCAATATAAAAATGCATAAAAACTAGAAAGAAAAAGATTCAGCTTTTTTGAAAAATTAGATTCAAGTTAAAGGTGCACTATGTAAGTTTTTAGCTGGGGGTTCGTTACCTTCTTGTTTCTATGAATATGTCCTTGCTCTGCCTGGAACATTCTACAGTATGACATTACACAGCACTATCTTACATTTACTCAATTACTCAGAAATACCTATAAAGACAGTAGTGCGAACGGGGTTGCCTCTCTACAGATCTGACCTGTAATGTGGTCTGGTTTGGTCTCCATGAAGATCGAAATGTTTAATGGAGACAAGCATTTCAAAAGAACCGACTCGTTCACAAACATCACATCACTGCACAAACCAAGTGATACTTAGAAATACATGAACACCTCTTTTATGTAATTTAAAGGGCTCAAATTTTGCGCTATTTTCTGATCTATGTTATAATGCTGTTTCCTCATCACAAACATACCTGGAGTTGTGTTTTGTTTCATTCACACATGTTTAACACACAAACCCTGGCTTTGAGTTCTTCTCTTAAACTGAAAACAATCTGCTTTGGAAAGTGCTCCACCGTGTTTTTAAACTCCATACACCTTCTCTAGAATCATTTTGAATTATTTCAACCCTGGAATTGCCAATTTCTACTGAACTAAAGGTAAAAGGTAGCTACCACTACATGACATCACAACGTGGAACATGCCATTTTGAGCTTTGGAGATGTAGTCAGACTAATAAACCAGGATTAAACAACAAACAAAACACAACCCCAGGTATGTTTCTGAGGAGGTAACAGCATTATAACATGACTAAAATCTTACAGAAGTCAATTTTGCACAATATAGGACCTTTAAATAGTTAAGGCTCAGCAATGTCTCCTGTGTCTCCTCAAACTCTGCTTGCCCCTGACCTTTGCGCAGAGCTCTTGTGACACGCAGCAGGCTGGTCACTGTGCACTGATGGATGGTGTTATTACCTGAAGCTTTTAAGCGCCTGAAAGGTGCTTAAGAGAACAAACATGGCTGACTCCTTTGTTCTTTATCACTGGGGAGCGCGCACACACACACACACACACACACAGGGACACGTAGACAAGCATAAACACTCCCTCACGCATACACACACACACAAACATGCACACACATACACAGACACACACACGTACGTGCAATTTCACATACACACACACACTAACATGGATGGACACAGCATTGACATATTATTCATTCTTGGAAAACATTAGCATTTAGCCAGCGCTGAGACAATGTTTTGTTTGCAGCTCTTCCCCTGCGCTACGCTCTCACCTGTGAAAATTATTCATTAATGATTTATTGAGACTCCGCTATCCGAGCCGGAGAAATGCACGGTTGCATTTGTAGCAGTGAGATAACAGTCACACACATATACAGAACATACACTTTTAATGTATTTGTTGTTACCGGATTGGAGGCGAGCCATTTTCAAGCACTCCGGATGACCTTGTGTTGTTGTTGCACACTGTAAATAAGATCTGGGGAGGAAATAAGTTGCGCCTCGATTGCTCCTGGAAAAAAGGGGGTGAGTTGGAATATCATTTCAGAGGCAGATTCAGTCTGTCTCCTCTTGGTATTAAAGGTTTTCATCTTCTCTAATTCTTTCACTTTTATGGGTTGTTTTGTCATTATTCATTTATAAGGCGCCTTTCCAAACGGTGATAAAGTCTTTGGCTATTGTGATGCAAAAAGGCTCAAAGAACATTTACCCCTTTGAATGGTCCGGGCGCTTTAATGCCACTGTTGTGAGCCTTGACTGGGTCCAAGTTAGTATCTTTAATATTTAAAGATGCACTGTGTAACTTTGTTAGTGCAGGGTCTTGCTTGTCCATAGGAATGATATTGCTTTGCCTTGAATGTTCCACAGTATGGCATTAAACTTATCTTATTAATGCAACAATAACTCAGCTCGTAGAGTGAGTGTTTGTCCACTGATCCGAAGGTTGGCAGTTCGAATCCCGCTCGCAACATAAACATAATTGGTTGAGAGGTCAGATCCACTAACCTACAGGTAGGTGGCGCGATTCCAGCTCCCACAAATGAATGCTGCCGTTGTGTACTTGGGCAAGACACAACGCAAGTGTCTGTGTATGCTGGTGTATGAATGTGTGTGTGAATGGGTGAGTGGTTCTTTAATGTAAAGCGCGTGAGTGCCTTGAAGGTGGAAAAGTGTATAAATATGTGACCAGGACATTTACCATTATCATATTGATCCAATTATTTTTATTAGTCTGAAAGACCTTGGGAGACATGCATTCTTACTGTGACTGGACTTCCTTGTCCACAGAGCTGACCTTTAACTTGTCTTTGTGTTGTTACTTGCTTGTCTCCATGGAGATAGAACATTTAGCCAAAGCAGTGGCAATAACATCCCAGTGGCAGACTCTTCTCCAGGAAAATTACAATGCACCTTTACCCTTAAAATATAGTTATACTAAGTGATGATTCAGAACTGTTTTCAGGATCGCTTTTGTCTGTCTAGCCTTTGGTAATAATAAGATATTGTTTTCAACATCTCTGCTTTCCTGTCTTTCTTTTTCCTCTATTTCCCTCTTCTCCATTTATGCTGATTGCTTTGCACCATTAATATTTCATGCGTAATGTGTCTCTTTTGGATAGCTGGAGCATGTGTGTATACAGTATGCCAGTGTGTGCTTAGCTGTTGCCCGAGTATCAAATTGTGCATTCACAGCTGTGGGCCAGTTGAAACTCTGGTGTTGATCCGTCTGTCTACCTCTCAACCTTCAGCCTCTCCTTGTGTTCTCTCACTCTTCCTCTCCTCACACAGGGGCGCTTCATGTGTTTTCTTTGAGGTGCATGGTCTTCCTCATACCCCCTCCCCCCTTTTTTTTTTCTCCTTTTTCCAGCATTACTTTCAGCCTCAGTGACTCACTCCACTTGTTTTCATCTTTTAACCTTTTTTCCCTTTTATAAATGCCTTCTCAGAAATCTGGGTGTTACAGAGCAGGGAGTGTAGAGCACAAAACAATACTTTTATTATTGTGTGCGAGTACATGGGACTTTGGAGCAACATTCTTTTATGGGAACAACCTGCCATTCATCAGTGATTATGGGTACTGTGGTGGATAGAGAAAACTACTCATTTTCACATTTATTTTACTAGGCAATTTAAATCTGTACACATAACATGACTGATATTAGGACCATTTTGGGCATGGGGTGCGATAGACTAAACCATAGACTGTACTAGAATATATAAATGGACATAGCTAACCCACGAGCCGCTTCGTCGACTCTCGTTCAAATTAACTTTACATTGAAAAAATGTAACCCCTCTCTCTATAACTGCTGCAGTGAAACTCATCACTGTGGTCTTAAAATGATCCTGGTGTTTTTACTTTGCTATTTTGTCCGTAAATAAATTCCTATTATTTACATGGAACTCGGCTCTAAATTCACTTCCATAACTGAGAGCTTAGTGAGCTTCATTTGACTGGAGCTGAACGATGTCACACTCTCTACGGCTACTTCATTATACAGTCTAGACTAAACCAGTCCTACTTATTCAAACTGGCTTAGACATTCAAAGCCAGTATTCAGTATCATAAGAGCCCATTGATCCTATAATTCAACTTAACATACATGTCTTAAGAAACTATTGTAACACTGAATATTCATGCAGAATCTCCTTAGAGAAGCTGTTGGCCGCCTGCCTGGGCATCCACATCTACTTTGTGTGAGGGACAGCACAAACAACTCTGCAGCAAAGTTTTTTTTGTGTGTACAAGCAAAAGACAGATGAAGTATTGATGTTGTCAATGTGATTGATAGCTGTTTATTGAACTGTTCAGTTTGTGGGCTTGCCTCAGCCACAATGGTAAAACTATTTTGGTGCTTAAATGAAGGGGGGTGTCTATTCACTAAAACATATAGCTGGGTTTCAGCATCACAGCATTATGTAGACTAATAATATATGAATAATGTACATTTGAAAAATACTAAATAAAGCTTGCCCATTTTTTCTATTGTTTAATTTTGGAGAGGTTTATGATTTGACTTCTTGGTTCAACATGGGCAGCAGATGTATTGTATGAAAGAGGTACATAACTGTTACTAAGCAACCAACGGCCAAAACCTTTAAATTGCACAGTGGTTATGATTAAATAAACAAAAAAAAGGATACCGATACCTTTATTTTTGTTAAATGAAGGTTTAAACTGCAATAAAATGCCTTTCTCTTCTTTCTTTTCAACTTTTTTTCCCCCATAAACTACCACGTAACAGATGTAAAATATGTATCTGTAAAATATACTGTCCCACCAGAGTAATAATTCTTAAAACATGAAAATAAGCAATTATCATAGTCAAGCACTTTAAGTATGATTTGGCACAGACATTTTATAACACAATTATTCATTCAGTGTTATCTAATAATGAGACATTGGTTTGACTAATGAAGCAGTTATACAATTATTATATTAAAAAGACCCTGTTAAATTTGGAACAAGATGATTAAAGTTAAACCTACAACATACTTTCTCTGTACGAAAGATAAGAACAAGTCTAAGTGAGTATCTGTCAATCTGGGGTAACGCTTGGCTGCCCCACTGTGCTCCAGGTCCATTTGTGAGCAGCACAGGAGAGGGCCAGTGACACCCTCATATTAAATACAAGTGATCTGAGCAGAGGCCACAAGCCCCTCTATAGGGCTCCTGTCCGGGCTAAATGAGAGGGGACACAACTTTGAGAAAACTTGGACTCAAACAGCTGCAGTCGGCCCACTTGGTATGCAAAGCTCTCAGTGTGAAATGGTGCTATAAGTCAGGGAAGGTTCAGAGGTTGGAATTGCTTTAAATTAGCTGTCATAAAGCTTCTTCAGATGTCTCTTTAGGCAGTCCTCCCAGTAAGTGTGTGTGCGGATGGGTATATATCACACACTGGGGGGGTAAAATCTGTACACACACACACACATTCAAATTATAGGGATGTAATTCCTTTATTATTAGATCAACAATGTGGTTTAAAGTTAAGATATGGGCTCAGACTGTTTAAGCTTGGAGTTTAGGTTAACGATAGGCAAGTAGTGACTATGGTTGAGGTCAGGATCATTCTCCGAGAAATGAATGTAAGTAAATGTAATGTCCCCAAAACACATGGAAACCCAGTCCGTGTTTGTGTGTGTGTATGTGTGTGTGTGTGTGTGTGTGCACAGGAAAAGCTTCCCACCGATTACAGGCACACACTGTTCTCAGAGCCTTAATGAACTCCACCACCGGCTACACACACTTCCCATTTATCGCCTTCATCTTTCATTATGGAATTGGGGAGAGTGTACGTGCGGTCCCTGTGGTATGTATATGTGCGTGTGTTCACTCTCTCTCATGTGATTGGCTGAGGATGAGAGCTGGAGGTTGGCACGGTAACATTTCCGCAGAAGGCCGTAAAGCAGTAGGCCTGGAGCGCGGGCAGCATCTGTCCCTCCTCCACTGCCAACTGCAATCACGCACACACATTTACACACACTAGCAGGGCACAGTCTGACATGCCCACATGTAATAACAGACTAATAATCATAATTTACCATTTTCCAGTTGGCCCCATGTCTTGTGTGCCATCCACAGCGTCTCCTGGCATGACCTCTCCCGGGCTTCCCTCTCACAGTCTGTTCATCATAAGTCACACAGATTGGTCCATCGATCTATCTGTTAGTCAAGCTATTAGTCTATCTTTAAGTCTATCTGTCTATTTAAATCTAATTTCAGTCATTTCAGTGCATTCCTATCAATATATATATATATATATATATATATATATATATATATATATATATATATATATATATATATATATATATATATATATATATATATATATATATATATATATATATATATATATATATATATGTGTGTGTATATTATTGCTGTGTTGTTGTGCTATGTTGTAAATGCTGAAGATTTGCATATAGTTCTAATATTTAAAATAACTGTATGAAAGATTTTGATTTTAAATTCCATAAACATAACCTGTGTCCTCAGACAGAAGATAAACATGTACAAATCAACTAGTACTCTTACTGGTAACATTTGTAATGCTGATTTATTCTTAGTTACAAACACACTGAAGATGATGTCCTTGTTGTTTATGTTATAATTTCTCAAGTGGTTCCAATCTGAAAGCAGACTGAGCCTCACATGAGTCACTCTTTTGGGTTGTCAGTTTCAATGCTGAAATCCATTTGGTTTAAACCTGATCTGAATCCTCACTACCTAAACCACAGCACACACAGTCCATCCTTAATCAGTTAATAAATTAATGATTTTTCATTGTATATGAGCAGGCTCTATTCAAGCAATGCCCATCCCTGTAATGTTTCCTTCAATATGATGATCATAATAGATCATTTCTGTGCATTGATGGTTAACCCTTAAAGCGCTCATGGATCTGGACTTGTGACACGTTTATTACACTGGTTTGTGTCTTCCTTTGACTAAGATGCATCTTATCAAACACTACACATACTAGTATACCTGTAATCTCCTTGGGCATCAGTTTTGGGCAGACATGTCCCTGGCCTGTATCCCTCATATCCTGTCTATCTCTCCTCATATTCACCACAGCCTCCTCTCACTCTATTTGTCTTGCCTTCATAGCTGTCCTTTTCAATCACACGCTCCGAGCTAAACAGTTTCTTCAGACTCTGTCGCCCGATGCTCATTTTCTTCCCTTTGCCACCTTTGCCTGTGCCCGTGACAAGCACACACACTCATTGCAGGTCTGTGCCCCATCCCAACAAACACACAGAGGCCACCCACGCTCAGCTTGTTGTGGCCAGGAGATTCTGTCATAACTCAAAGACTGACCTTTCACAAGCCTCAGCCCAGACAGATGAATAGCCCATAGCAGCTCCGTGTGTGTGTGTGTGTGTGTGTGCGTGTGTGTGTGTGTGTGTGTGTGTGTGTGTGTGTGTACAGGGGTGTGGGGTTTTAGGGCTAGCCTAATGCATTATGGGAGTTGTGGATAACATGAAAAGCAGACTATACAGACTGAAGGTAGTATCTTTCCATCTTCTTTATAATCATTTGTTCATTTTGATTTAAAGTGACTGTATGCAACTTTTATTTCTTCAGATTCAGGAAAATGTCTTAACCTTGGATTTCAGTGTTGTAAAATTAACCGCAGTGCCATAGCAATTAACAATTTGAATCAAAATACAGTATCTTGTCATTGGTCCAAAGTACTCAAGTATTGTGCCCTAGCATTTTACAGGACAAGAATCAGGAAGCACCTCCATGGAGAGACTGTAGACATTGTTGGATAGGGTGACCACTTAAAAAAAAAAAGAAGAAAAAGAAAAAAAAAGAGGTGACTGTAGTGGGACATGGACGGACAGACTGTGAAATTTAGACTGCAAGATGATTTTGGTTTCTAAAATGACACGGAGAGATTGGAAGAACAAAAGGTGCTAAAATATACATAAAAATAGTACACAACAATTTGCAATAATAATAATAATAATAATTGTGGCAACATTTAAAAGGTGGAATATTCTCTAAATCAGTGGAATGAGAGACAGGGGCCTAAAGGGCAGAGTGGAGAACCAAAGAAAGGTCAGCCTATTGTGGGATGAGAACCATATGCAAACGACTTCCTGTAACTATGCCATACAGTTGTTTTTTTTATCATGTTTCAACATCAAATGGAGAGAAGGAGTTGAAGAAGTTGAAGAAGTTGATGTCTCACATATTTTTTTCCCATAAAAAATCCAACAATTACATGAAAAAACATGACACTTTCTGTGATCAGCAGTGGTTGTCCATGTTACACTCTGACGATGGGTGTTGCATTTTCAATTTGACATTTTTTCATTTGAAGCTTTTACACATCTGGGTGTGAACGTGAATTAACTGCAACACATCAAGGCTCCGATGCTATTCCACAACTTTTATTGTATTTTTATTGTACTATTCTTCTATTTTGCAAGATATGGATAATTTATTTCTATTTTTCTATTATGCTCTAATCATACGATGTGCCTGCAGCTTTTATAATGATGTTTTCTGCTGTAAATAAAATACTAAATGAATTATGAAGTCTTGTTGTACAGTAAGGAGCTCAGAGCTGCGTGGGCTTGTTTATTTCGGCACCATGGCTACTTTATTCCGAGACACTGTGTTGTTTAGGCCCTCAGGACATGTTGGTATGCTATTGATAATCAATATGGCTTCTCCCGCGCTAAAGTAACATCAGAGGTTTTTTTCTCTTCTTCCTCTTGGCACACTATACATGTGTCCCAAAATATTATTCCAACTGACTCACATAAAACATAAGGTCACTTTTTAAATTTAATGAAACAATACGTACTTTAATGGGCCTTTGTTACTCTATTTTTCTGTTCTGTTATAATGTTTCCTCATCAAAAACATTTCAAGAGTTGTGTTTTGTTTCATTTATACATATTTAGTCCACAAACACAGCGTAGTTTGGCTGAGTTCTTCTCTCAAACTGGAAACACTTGTGATGTCATGTGATAATACAGGAAATGCTCCACTGTGTTTTTAAACTCCATACAGCTTCACTAGAATCTTTGGATAATTTCAGCCCTAGAATATGAACATAAGGTAAAGCTGTAACTGTTAATGAAAATGTGTGTTTCATTAACATGTGTGAATGAAACAAAACACGACCCCGGATTTGTTTCTGATGGAGGTAACAACATCGTAACAAAATAAAGCTCACAGTAGTCCGTTCTGTGCAATACAGGACCTACAGGATTACATATTTGGAGCTACTTTTATTATTTATTCTAATTTATTATGAACATATTTCCCTACTTTCTAGTAACTCCTTTCAAGAAATCTAAAAGACATGTACAGCACTATTATACATGCTAAAAAGTTTAACAATCACCCCCATATAAGGAACTAGAAAAACAAATTTAAAGTTTAAAACAGAATGAACCCTAATCAAAGCCCAATGTCTGGTTTTCTTTAGAACGGCAGCATCAGTAATATTTTGTTTTTATGTTTTCGATGGTGGTTACATTTCTTAACAAAAAATTTTTTTAACTTCAAGCTGATGGATTTTTAACTCTAGAGTATTTGCCTATAACACAATCTGACTTAGGTTTTAAAGACAATCATATTAACAACCATAGACTGTATAAAGAAGTGAACTGAGGGAGTATGGCTTCACCCACAGCGTTCGGCTCCAGTCAAATGAAACTCACAGAGGCTAGCAGTTATAGGAGCGAATTTGGAACCGCGATCCATATTAGGAATAGGAATTTATTTATGGACAAAATAGTGAAATAAAAACACCAGGATCATGTAGCGTGGGTTAATACGAACATTTAAGACCAAAATGATGAGGCACCCAGCAGTAGTTACAGAGAGGTGACAATTTTTCAATGTAAAGTCAAGTGGAGCTAGAGTTGATGGAGCTGGAAGCACTCCCCCATGCTCACTTCCTATTTGGAAAGGTTAGGTATAAAAGCTGTGATAACAATACAAAAATATTGATTTGAAAAGGGACACTGCACATTAATCAACATCAAACAGTATACTAAGTGTGCCTGAAATAGCCGATTTGAGCTAATTTTCATCTGTAATCTTTCTGCTAGATGAGAAAAGGGCAGCCTAAAAATGGAAAGGAACTGTCACAATCGCCAATATTCACAGAAAGCTAATGTGTTTATTGTTATTAATACCATACTGTGAAAAATTCCAAATGAAGCAATAAAATCTCCATGGCAAAAAAGCATTTGACAGACCCTCCACCAGAAAACTTACACAATGTATATTTCAAAAACTGCAACATATAAAAGAGTATCATGTGCAATTTATCGATTATCGCATGTGTTGCTATATTATGATAATATCGTCTCGTGAGCCATGTATCGAAATGTGAGGGATCCTGTGATTCCCAGCTCTAATAACTAATAACTAATAACTAATAACTAACTAACTAATATCTACTCACGCATAGGCCAATACAAAGACAACGGCTTTTATCTCAAGTGTAAAATATAAATAAATGCATTGTAACTTTCCATAGACACTTGGCACCCAACTGCATCTCCCACTTCAGGTCTGTCTGCCTTTGTCTTGGTGTTATCTACAAAAGCCATGGTAACAACGTTGCCATGACCACCTTAAAACCACTGGCAACACTGGATTATAATGAAAGGTAAGTGTGGAAAATAGAAGATGCAAAGATTATTTTCTATCAAAAGACTCACTGTTACTTTTCCTCCAAAGTGTTGTTTTTTAGTATGACTTTAGGCGGGAGTCATGTAGCAGATACGCACTGACATCAAAGCAGCACACACAAACACACACAAACACACACACAGAAGTGACAGATCAGCTTTCATAAGTAAAGATAAATTATAAATCATGTTCCCACTCAGCCAGCAGCCAACAGATATACTTTGGTTGTAAACTGCTGATACAGGCTGTTTTACCATCTTATCTCGGTCAAAAGTGAAGAAAAAAGGGGTCACAGATGACATTAAGATTGACATTCATTCTGACGCGTGCATCATGAATCTCTGGCAAACTTTCACATTAAATTAGCACACAGATAAAGCCCCTCAGAAAAAAGTCAAAGTTAGTGTAAGATCAAATCAGGATCAATGGGTCGTGTTCACATATCCAGAATATTGTCATAACCAGGATAAGACTCATAACCGGGACACTGATGCGCATGTAAACGCACTCCTTGTGATGTCATGTGCTAATACAGGAAGTGATCCACTGTGTTTTTAAACCCCATCCACCTTTACTGGATTTCTGGATAATTTCAGATCTGGAATTGACAATCTTTAACTGAACTAAAGGGAAAAGGTAGCTCTTAACACAAAACTACCACTACATGGCACCACAAAGTGGAACAGAGCATTTTCAGCTTTTTACATGTGTGAATAAAACAAAACACAACTCCAGGTATGTTTTTGAGGTGGTAACACCATTATAACATGGCTAAAAGCTCATTAGAGTTAATTTTGTGTAATATAGGCCCTTTAATGCACCTCCCTGAACGATGGGTCATGACTGATGCTCGATATATGTTCCTATGTTGCACTGTTGCTCCTGCCACACAGCTTCACTAGGAAAGAGTGTGTGGGGAGTGTTAATAATCATGATAATTATAACTTAAACATAAAGACATTCATATTGTCATTAAATGTGTGTGTGTGTTTTTTTTTATATCAGTTAACGCAACATTCAATAAGTATTTTTCCTCTCCCTTAACAAACTCCATGAACATCAGAAATAACAGTTAATACAAGACCTCCTTTGAGGCTTATTGTGAAGAAGACAAAGCTTTCTGAAAAACATTGTGTGTTTGTCTTTGTAGCATCCCATTTACTTCTGGGAGCTAGTCCACATTTCAGAGCTGTGATTCTCTTGTACTTTAAAGACTAAAGTCCCTGGTGCAGTTTTCAGACTTTTCCAGGTCTTTTGGGGTCAGCCTGAGTCTGTCTATGCATAAATTTGAGGCAGGTGCTTTGCCGAACCAGGTGTCATGTCATTGGGAGTCGCACCACACCATTTGCTGTTGTCACTGTATTTTATATCCTTTCACTAGAGCCAGAAATCATCTGCATGCTGATGTTCCTCTCAATCCTCTGTTATTGTGTAGGGAAATATACAGCACATTATTCAGGCTGTTTTGTAAGGCTTTATTTGACAGGGTTTAATTTAGAGGAAACCTTTCATAAGCCAGCTGATTCCAACCCAAATCAGATTCTCTCTTGAAATATCTCAAACTCTACACATTGTAAAGACTGTTGTTAGGGACATTGTGGCTTGTGATTGAATTGTGAATTAGTTACTGAACAGTAAAATTGTGTATCTCACTCTTGACATCAGTTAACATTCAAAGGGCCCATATTATGATCTCTATTTTGTTGTTTCCTCATCAAAAACATACATGGAGTTGTGTTTTGCTTCATAACAAACAAACCCTGCATATTTATTTTGAGTTGTTCTCTCAAGTGGAAAATACTTTGTTCCACCTTGTGATGTCATGTGGTAATACAGGAAGTGCTCCACAGTGTAATTGCTAGTCTCTATTGAACAAAAGGTACAATGTAACTGTTAACCTGAAAACTACTACTTCATGACACAAAGTAGAACAGAGCATTTTGAGTTTTGTAGATATAGATAGACTATTATAATAAAGAGTTACTCAGACATGCATGAATGAAACAAAACACAACTCCAGATATGTTTCTGATGAGGTAAGAGCATTCTAACATGGTTTAAAGCTCACAATAGTCCATTTTGTGTAATATAGGACTTTTAAACAGATTATTGCAAACATATAAAGATGCTTTTGAACTTGTATAGTACAGTTGCAGCAAAGACAACGTTTCTGTTTGCCGGCATAATGAAGCCATCCCCTGCACTTGTCTGTCAATACTGCAGCTCCTGTACAAACTGCTGAGTCGGCACAGCTTTACATTGACCAGTGTTCTAAAAATAGCCCAGTCGTGAAAGTCTTTTGCTCAGAGCTCATTGTGCGTGTCCTTGTTGTTCCCCACAGCGCACTATTTAAATATTAGTGTGTTTGTTTTACAGCACATGTGTCCAGGGCACTGCTCTTGTGTTGTTTTTGGATCAGGGCAGTTATTTCACCCACCACTGTAATCGTGTGTGTGGAACTCATCAGGGTCCAGGCTCATTCCCGATTGGTTGTTTTCAGATTCTAAAATGTGATGATGTCATGCAGTGAGATGGGGCAAGACACAGTTTTTCCTGTTGATTACATTGTTCTTTGCCATGAATTATACAAAAGATTAATCCATAAACCTGATCATTTCTATTATTGACTAGACCCAAGAACTCACTGTATTACAACAAAAATCTGCAGTTTAAGCATATTAATTTTAGCTGCTTTTGTTTTGCTCAGAATGTTCCACTGTATGGCATTAAAGTCATCTTTCTTACATTGATTTAATTATCAGCATTTATTGCACAGAAATACCTTGATAAGCAAGCATTTGAACTTGGAGAGTGGGCTTGCCTCTCCACAGATTTGACCTGTAGCTTGGCGTGGTGGTGTTGCGTACTTGTCTTCATGGAGATAGATAAGTTTAATGCCATACTGTGGAACATCTCAGTAAAGACAAACAGATGGCAGACCCCCACCAGAAAATTTAGACAGTGTAACCTTAAATAAAACAGAATGCTGTGATGTCGTCTGAAACACAGCACCCACACAACGTCAAACTGCTCTAATCCAGTTTTTTGAGGTTGGTCCCTGTTAGTGGCTGTTAAATCTGAGATTAAATGTGTCCACAAAGGACTTCCCTCAGACATGGGCCTGATCACAGCTGTCAGACGCACACATGCAGCAATAACCTCTCTATACAGTCAAATCTTAATTAATACACTTTAAGATAAGTGGAAATCAGTGGAATTCACTGGAGTGCTTATTACATTGAGTACATTTACACATACTTGAGTATCCTGGTTATGATCAGGTTTTAAAAGAATCCTAGTTTTGTATGTGTCCATGTAAATGCAGTATAGAGTTCTCAAAATTATCAAAAATCAGATACTAATAGATACTGAAACTTGTATCAAAACTGGACACTTATTTCAGCAAGTATTGATGCATTCACAGTACAGAAATAAACCTTTGCTGAATAATTTTAGAATGATCTTGAATTGTAACAGAACAAGTATAAAACCACATAGACTTACACAGACATTAGGCCACCTGGTAATATAAAAGAGTATGACTTAATGCAGAAAATCACATTCTTTTGTGTAAAGAAAGTGTTTTTAATTAGCATTGTGTTATTGAAGTTGGCATTGTGTATCAAGTCTATTCCTTTGTATTGAAAACGAGTTTGAAATTTTATCATGACAACAATAACACAGTATTGTTGTCAGTATTGGTATCATGGATAAGGCAGTATGCAGGTTATAAGAAACTGAGATCTTCACAATGTAATGCTCCGACGTTGTACAAGATGCAAATGAAGATATAAATATGGTAGGAGCAACTCAGAAGAACTTTAAGTGCTACCTGGGCTTTTTAAACCATATTATGTTATAATCACTGTCTAGTCAGTCTTTGATGGAACAGACTCTCTTGCATTTTTTCACAAAGTTCCCGATGAAGTTGCTGCATTAACTATATCAAGGTTTCTGTGAGTGCATATCCAGAATGTCATGACCTGGAAAAGATTTTTGCAGTACTCAAACACATGTAAGCACTTAAATAAATTAAAATTAAATGGTTAACACACAAACCCTGCATATTTAGGCTGAGCTCTTCTCTCAAACTGAAAACATTTAAAAACACATGTGGTAATGCAGTGATCCACTGTGTTTTTAAACTCCACCCACCTTCACTAGAATCATTTGGATAATTTCAGCCCTTGAATTCCCAATCTCGACTGAACAAAAAAGTAAAAGGTAGCTGTTAACTCAAATACGGAATATGCTGATGTACTGTTTTGTTTTATGATTTTTAGTTTGCTTTTGTCTTTGTCTTGTATCTATCCACTTGTTATTGATTAAAAAAAAAACAACTAAAAGCTAAATGAGTCAAATCTATTTTGTATTTGGATTATAATTTAAGGCAAGCATCATTTAACAGTTTAAAAACTACAGTGTCATTGGAACATTGCCTTTTCCCAGTGGATAGTTAGAGTGGAAAAAAACATGTTTGTAAATTGTCACACAGAGCAGTCTCTGGAGCTCACTGTTCTTTCTCTGTTGAGCTGATGGCTGAATGTAGAATAGAGTCCAAATCTGTATTTCTCAGTTATTGCTAGATATAAATTAATAACATCAGTAGTAATGACTGATGGTGAATCTGTGTTTGGACAAACATTTACAGACTTCACAAAATGAGTTGCATTACTATAGTGACAAAGTTATTTTAGTAATCTCTCCGGCTCCTATTCAAACCCTGCTTGTGGTGAGCTATAAGATTCTGTGCAGTGTTTGACCCACAAGACTGATGTAGACTACAGTACATCATCTGTGCTCCCACATGTCAATTCTCCATAAATATACGAAAACATGATACAAAATTGTACACAGGAACTTGACAAACCTAATGTGGTGTGCAGCAGTTTCATTAGTGAGTGCTGTGCACTGAAGGGGGAGTGACTAACTGTGGAGAGCAAAGGCAGAGGGGACACGTTAATACATTGTTTTTGATGAATATAGCATTTTCAAAACAATAAAATGTTGGCAGTTCATACCCCATAGAAGTAAAATACCCAGTCTTTAAAAACTTTGGACATAATTAAATGTTTATATGAGCTTTGTCATTGAATTGAGAAGCGGTTCTACATTGTGGTGACTGATGGTTATGTCCCATGCAGGTTTCTTATGGTGGCAAAACAATTTTGAATTTCAGATCCTCATTCAGTGAAGTTTATAAAAAAAAAGTCTTGATTTAGTCCTGCATCTTGTTTGACCTACATGCTCTATAGTGCTATGCTGGTCTTGTTTTGTTCCATTGCCTTTTCCTCTCTTCTACACTGGCTGAAGCGCTTTCGTCACATGTGAACAATATCCAGACTGACATGAGAAAGGTTTCTCAATATTTTTCGACTAGAACAGACTGGGCACTCACTGACTACATCCCATTACAGAGTGTACAATTGGAAAAATTGATAGAATTTTGTGCGACAGCTCGAGTTGATGACCTCAAAGTAAGAAAGAGGGATGAGGAGGGAAACAGATGGTGGCGGAGGCGAAAATAGAGGTGTGGTGTACGCATTAGAGCAGACGGGGTTGAAAAGCGGAGCATGGAGCAGGGAACAGAGAGCAGGGAGCAGGAGATGGCTGGAAAAGTCAGAGCCCAAGAAGAGAGAGAGAATCGGTCCATTCATCCGAGTCTGGGGAGATGCACGCACTCGGAATCCAGGATAACTCATTCAAAAACGCCAACTCCACTTTGTCCCACAGCACCTCTGTCAGTCTCTGCTATACTTACCAAATGGCAGGGACACATCCAGAATACCTTAACATCATGACTGACAGCAATTTGCAGTACCCACACACACAACCCTCCCCACATACAAAACACCAAAACAGAAGAAATCTCTGTAAGCACAGTGTTGACGGTTTTGGGGAGATAATCAAGATCTGAGCAATGCCCCGGAAAGCCATGTGACTGGGTAATGTCTAAGCTAATAGGGGTTTTGATGACAAATAGTTGCCGTTTGTGCATCGCCATGGTGAACACACACACTAAACAGCAAGAAAACGCCGGAGGAGGCATGCTGGAGTGTTCTGGCTCCTCCTGCTCTGCACACTTTCCTTTACCCTGTCAGATAATTGGTCTCCAGGGAGCCGGGGAGGCTTTAAGCTAAAAGGTAAACCATAATAAGGAAGTAAACACACATGCAAAGTGAAATGTTGCATGACTTAGAAAATATCTGAAAGCTGCACAGAGACAGTGTCATAAAAATGATAATGGGAGGGATGACAAGCTCATAATGGGAGAGATTTTTTAAGTGTTGTCAATGCTAATGTTTAGACATAGATGACTGAATCTATTTTACATATAATGACAATGTTTGCTATCTCTCCCCCTGTGTCATTGTGTTATTTAGACACTATCGATCAAAGGATTACATTGGATTAGTAGATCAACAATGGTCAAGCAACCAGTAGCAGCACAGCAAGTAAAAGATGCCAGTAATCCACTTTAAACAAACTAACCAACCCATGTTTTAAGAAGAAGGCCGCCACTAGTGTCACTGTGTCCACAAAAATTCGTACGAAGTTAGGAAGGAATTGTCCCTCGCTGCTGAACAAAGAAAAAGAATTTAACAAGTAGTGACTGTTATTTGTATCAAAAGGATTCTGTCCTCTCTCTCTTGTAGTCCTCAAGAAATATAGCTGCTCATATTCTCTTAAGACAGACCTATCATAGCAAACTATGTAATCACATTTTGAACAACAAAACTGCAGACATTTTTAATGGCGGTTTGACTGTATTTATAGCACCTTAGTTTCAGCTTGATAATATTATTCACAAGAGTATATTTATGTGCATCCTTCAAGCACAGTGCCTCCATGTTCTGTGTGTACATAAGTTGGCCTTCTTTGGAGTCTGGTTGATCGTCCAAATTGAAGTCACTTGGTAATGAACAAATTGCTTTTAAACACTGAGATGTTGAATCTAAAAGGATGAATTTAGTAGAGATAGAGAACACAAAATGTTGTTCTCAAGATTTGGAAATAAGCAAGTATTTTAACATGGTGGGTACATGGGGAAGTGACACACAAATAAAATCGGGTAACATAATTTTGACAACTGCTTGCAATAATAATCTCTTTACCCTTTGGTATGTATTGGAGCAGTTGGTAGAAAGAGGACTTCTCAGTTTGACAGGGGCTTTAATGTTGCAGAGGAGCAGCACATCCTGCTGCTGTGTGGATCCAGTATGCCTGTGTCTGTGTGTAAGCCTGTGTGACCTTGTCAGGAGCGTTCCTATTTAATCATCTCGGGGAAATCTCAAACATTCTTTTAAAATTGAACATGAAAGGTAACCTTCTCTATTTTTACGCACTGTCTCTGCAGAGAACCAGGGAATTATCTTTTTCACTCGGCTTCCAATCCATGGATGAAGAGAATGGGAAAGAAAGAGTGAACTGCACACAGAAGAAGATGGGACAGAGACAGGCTGAGAGTGAGTGGGTAGGGAAGAAAGACTATAGGGAGAGCAGCAGTGACAGACACAGGGAAGTAAGGGGAGAAGTTAGCACAAATGTAGAGAGCACCAAAGAGCTAAGAAAGAAGACAAATATTTAGTGTTATATACAATGTATCAACACTGAAATGCAGAATAACATGTCCATTAACCAGACAGAGGCAGAGAAGCTCTAATGAGGCAGCAGAGCACTGGCACACACAGCTTCATAACAGGGAAAGTGTGGTGTGTTCAAGGCCTGACAGAATCTGAATAATAATGTATCTTCATTTACAGTACCTATGTTTCTGTAGTAATGGTTATGTATTTTTACAGGCCCATGTATACACTCAGGAGTACCGGAGACACAATACAAAAGATGTTGTAACTGTCACCATGGGCTTGCTTGAGGGAAATTTGTGGGGAATTTGTTAAGCAGCATGAGGTTACTTCTGAAAATGCTCATAAAACACATATTAGTTTGGTACAGAATAGCTACTATTGGCTCATATTACTCAAGCCAGGGCTACAGGTTTTTAATGACAAATGCAGTTCCACATGAAAACCTTTCCATTCAGTGTGGTTAGGAGCCAGAATCATGCTGCACAGGTTGGACATGGGGGCAATATGTCATTTTTTAAAATGCCCAAGTGCTTTTTATTTCACCCACCTTTTCTCAATTCTATGTTCCAACCCTAGTCTGCTACCCCTTTAATCCATGTTGATTATGAAAAACACACAGTGTATCCACAACAGCCCCTGGGGCAGGGTGCTTGACCTGCTGATTGCTTGACAGCACTTTAATGACCACTTGTCGTTTGGATGTACAGCTTCTCCCGATGGACAGGGCTCTCACACTCACACTGACACCTCCATGTTAGCATTATGCACAGAGTCTGCAGTCTGCTAATCAAACGTTGTGCTGTGCGTCCATCACATTGCATCTGTGTTTCTCACTGCTGTCAGACCAGAGGGCACACGCTAAGTGCCTGCGCCGCTCAGCCTCAGGCAAAAGCATGGAGCCTCACGTTTGGCTGGCCGGCGGTATTTAAGGAAGCATCCAAATCTGGTTTCATTTGGTCAGTACCCAGTGGGTCTGTGCCATGAGAGACCAATTACAACTGCTGCTGAGCAACGGATGAAAGAGCCAGTCATAGAAACAATGGCATGCACAGTAAAGCGCTATGAGGTACATTTACACAACCTGTACACACACAGTTTCTTGTCATCTCTCTCTCTCTCTCCTGCTCACTTTATCTTCTTGGTTCTTTAAAAAGCACAATAGTGCTCCTGTATTAAACTGCACCACCAAATCCCCAAGGCTTTGCAACAACACTCCCCCACCATGTGCCTAATATCCTGCTCCCTAACACTATGGTAATCAAAACATTTTCTGTATGGGACTTTCAAGGACAGGCAGAGGTGAATCTGAGCTCAGTTGTCCTGCACACAAAAGAAGCACTTATCTGTGAAAGTAATCAGCAAAACCATTCCATAAAATGTGACATTAGTGACAAAAGAGTTAATGCACAAACTAACTTTTATATGCACTGCCATTCAGAGACTACTTCAGAGGAGCTTTTATATGTGTCAATGTTGAGTTTTGTGCTAAAAGTTGATGATTGCATTAGCAGCAGGAAAGACACTTTGAAACCCAATGCTGGTGGTGTCAGAGCAGCCTCACTTTGACATGCTCACACACAGATACACATGGCAGTACACTATAAATCATTCATCAGCATCATTAAAAGGCCAGAGAGGGGGGCTAGGTGGGTGGTGTAGGTGGCTCCTTAAGGCCTTTCTCAGACTCACACTCATGTGAAGTGACAGGACAGCAGATAAGGAGCAATTACCCAGCGCCACTGGGACCGGGCCACATGGTCCCATCTCAGCTCACATACTCAACACTGGACCAATGTATATCACATATAGTCCAACTTTGCTATTTTCTGATCTATGTTATAATGTTGTTTCCTCTTCAAAACATACCTGGATTTGCGTTTTCTTTCATTCACCAGTGTTTAACACACAAACCTTGTCTATTTAAGCAGAATTCTTCTCTCAAACAAAAAACACTCACACATTCACTGTTGTGATGTCATGTGATAATACAAGAAGTTCTCCACTGTTTTTAAACTTCATACAACTTCACTAGAATCATTTGGATAATTTCAGCCCTAGAACTGACTATTTCTACTGAACAAATGCTAAATGGTAGCTAAAAACTTGAAAACTACCACTACATGACATTACAAGGTGTAATTTGAGTGAAAAAGTATTTTGAGCTTTGGAGATGTAGACAGACTAATAAACCATGATTATTCAATTAAACATGACTAAAAGCTCATGAAAGTAAATCTTATAGGACCTTTAGAAGAGTAGATTTCGCTGTAGAGGTTATACCTGGGTAATGATTAAATCTGGGCAAGTTAAGGTATAAATTATAGTGCCTGTATAAGCACATTTATCCTCTTGACTCCTCCAATAGTGACAAAAGGAGAAACACATACAGTACTTTTTGTGAGGTGAGAGTGCCACTCAGCATATCACTCCAGCGAAGGTTGTCTAGTTCAATTGTAAACTCTTTTTGACTGAAGAAAATATTCTGCATATTAAATATTTCTGCACTTATATCTCAAATAGCACAGAAGCCAAATACAGTACAAGTAATCATGGTTTCTCCTTAATTGATTTGTTGTGGCTATGTTCTCCTGACAACCTGACAGACTGACCACAGCACCCTGCCATGCACTCGTCTATGGAGTGAGCACGTTAAGATGGAGGAAAGGTAAATGACAAGGTGGAATAGAGTGTTTTCCGTTTGAGAGAAGGGCCCAGCCTAAATATGCGGGATTTGTGTGTTAAACATGTGCAAACCAAAATTCCAGGCATGTTTTTAATGAGGAAACAATTTTATAGCGATCAGAAAATAGTGTAACATAGACCCTTAAACAAGCTTCTTCAACTTCCAGCTGTAAAAGAAAATAGTAATACTTATGGCTGGATCTAAGTAGTCGAAACACACCTCACCCACACATTTATTCAAACTCTTCATCTTAGCAGCATTTAACACTTTCTCTACTTACAATATACTGCACAATGATCCATAGACAAATAAAGAACAACTTAAATGGCAGCATGCTTTTCCCCTCTTTGGCTGTAGAGGCAGCGTGTTTCTTTTTTATTGTCTTTTTTTTTGTAAACTCCAGGGAACAAAAGCACTTAAGATAACATAGAGAAGACATGTGTAGGAGTGGCCTTCTGCTCATATGGAGGCCCAGGCAAGGGGGAGAAGAGAGCTCCATTCAAATCCACACAGAATGTCTTTCTCTTGACTGGCAAATGACAGGCCCAGAGGCAGGGCTGAGCTGGAGCAGTCAGGCACCCTCTGTGTGACATTAATGACTAGTAGTTTAATAGCATTTTCCTTCTTCCTCTCTTCTTTTTTTTTTCTTTTTTTACAGTTAAGGTTGGTTATGTTATGGTTGGGTTTAGACATTTCTGCATTTTACTTTAAAGGGCCTACATTGCACTATTTTCTGATCTAAGTTATAATGCTGTTTAGTTATCAAAACAGTTGTGTTTTGTTTCAATCATATATGTTTAACACAAATCCTGTATATTTATGTTGAGTTTTTCTCTCAAACAGAAAACACTCCACCTTCCACCTTGTGATGTCATGTGGTAAGACAAGAAGTGCTCCACTGTGTTTTTAAACTCCATACACCTTCACTAGAATCGTTTGGATAACTTTAGCCCTGGAATTGCCAATTTCTACTGAACTAAAGGTAAAAGGTAGCTGTTAACTTGAAAATTACCACTACACAAGTTGAAGCAGAGCATTTTGAGCTTTGGAGATGTAGACGAACTAATAATGCAGGATTACTGAAACAAAACACAATGTTTATGCTTGTTCTCTGCTTATGACCTTTTGTATCTAAGAGATATATTTGTATTACTATATTTCTATATTTTTACTTGTACCTTTATAATTTATATAATTATAACTTATTTGACACTGGTCTCTTGTTATTTTTGCTACTTATCTTGAATTTATTGTTACATTTACATTTTTTGCTCTTTGTTATTATATTATATTATGATTTTTAGCCACTATGTCCAAATAATTTCCCTTGTGGATCAATAAAATTTGTCTAAGTCTAAAATGCAATGTGTCATGAGCTAATGGATGGGCAAAATGTAGCAAAAAATGTATTAATAAAAACAGATTTCAGTTTGACACTGCTGCCCAACATACAGAAAAACAAGTCAACAACCTGCAAAACAGAATAATGGTTTTACCTTGAAGTGGAAATAAAGAAGAGAAATGCCTTATTTTTTGTAACAAACATCTCTTTCTGAACATTTGATTTCAAAAGGGGTCAAAGTAATTTTGCAGAACACCAAAGGATGCAGGATAAAAGGGATTTTTGTAGTATAATAGATAAGAAAACCAGTCGCTTTAAAATAACTAGTTTTAATAGCCTTTATAAAGCATGAGTAAAGACTAATGAGAGGTTTAAGTGTCAAGATTACACAGTATGATAACAGTACAGGAGGTCTAGGCCTGTCACGATCACACAGTTTGAAGCATGTTATATTGCTACAGAAATATACAATGATAAATGATAACACTGAAACTACTTTATGCCACTGACACAATAACCCAAAAGCAGGATAATCCCAGTAAACACATTTTTAAATATATATACATCAAAAATAACAGAAATTCCCCCATTATTACAAAGAAACTGTACACAGGATAAATACTGAGCCCCAAAATATATTGATCCAGCTTTTATGTATTGAACGATAACTCAATATAGAAATTATTTTGACAGGCTTAATGAGGGCTATGAATGATTTAAGTAACTGCATAATTAATACCTTACCTCCTAATACTATAACTAATTGAGTCTTTGTTCATGCTCTATTGAGGGTAATTAAAGTGTAGTCATTATAAAGTGGCACCCATATGCCAAATTGCAAAAAATTATCAATGAATTATCAATATTACAATCTTGTTTTTTATTATACCATACAGCAATGTTATAGCAATGTTTCTATGTTTATTTGATTTAATGTCACCTGGTTCAAACATAAGAGCAACAATATGACCTTACATAACTCTTTGTTAATTGCCATACTTATGTTCCAACTAGAACACTTATACAAATGTAAACGTAACTGTAGTAGTTACACCAAAATCTTTTTAGAGGGCATTAAAGGGCCCATATTACGCTATTTTCTGATCTCTGTTATAATGTTGTTTCCTCATCACAAACACACCTGGAGTTGTGTTTTGTTTTATTCACACATGTTTAACACACAAATCCTGCATATTTAGTTCTTCTCTCAAACTGAAAAGACTGTTTTTAAACTCAATACACCTTCAAGAGAATCATTTGGATAATTTCAGCCTTGGAATTGCCCATGAACTTAAGATAAAAGGTAGCTGTTAACTTGAAAACTACTACAACATGACATAACAAGGTGGAACGGAGCATTTTGAGTTTTGGAGATGTAGACAGACTAATAATGAAACGTGTGAATGAAACAAAACACAACACCTGGTTGTGTTTTTGAGGAGGTAACAACATTATAACATGGCTCAAAAGAGTCAATTTAGCAGAATATAGGACCTTTAACATTTTACAATTATGGCCTTATTCTGCCAAACAACATTGACATTCTGGATCCATAGAAATGATGTGACAAGCTTGAGAATGTGCAAATTACGTTTTATAAATGAATATATTGCTTTGCTGAAACTTGCTTGTGTGTCCTCAAATAACCATTTCTTTCTACTGTGCCCCAGTCTCATTCTAGTGTAGTGGCACATCTGGGAGGGAAGTCCCCCACGCATGTTCCAAACATGCACCAGGGCATGTGGGTGCCCAGTGAGAGTCTCACCCAAGATGCGGGGTGATGCTGTGAGCACCCTGGGGCCACCACCAAGATGTGAGGGCTGGCTAAAAACATTCAATTGCATCAGCTGTTTAACAAACTGCAGAGTCAAATGGTGCAACGTGTGACCTTTACTGAGCTGCTGGGCTAATACACAAATGAAGAGTGAGCACAAGAGAAGAATGATTAGGCAAGTAAGCGGAGACACCCAGAGTCACACACACACACTGTACACTTACAACATACTTTAAACCAGATCCTCATTAGATCAAAACGCTGTTTCTCTACCACAGTGTGATTTTTGCACTCCTCAAATGATGTCAGGAAAAATGATCCTTTTTACCATTTATCAGAGAGCAGTAGAAAAGCCCTGGTGAAAACAATAATACAAAAACATTGTAGTGTAGGTAGTATATATATTGTTTTTTGGATTTGCATTAAAAACTACACTTGCGGCAATAACACAGATAACCATCCCAAAAGACTGCCGCAGCTTCACAAGGAACACTGAATCACTGACTGGGCATGTTAGCTTTAAGTTAGCAGCCAACTACTTCTAGGTCATGGGTCACATAAACATTTGCAATAAAACACTGGATAATTAACACTGTTGTTACACTGTCATATACAGTGACAATAACCGTTAATAATAAAAGTGCAAAGTGCTATACAATACAATTACAGTGCTCTAATAACATGCTGGCAATAAGTTAATTCATTCTACCGTTGTCTCTCTTTAGTAATAATAAGAAATCAAATGTAAAATTCAAATACCTATCAAATCTTACGGTCACATTACACTGGTGTTCCCCAAGGTTTGATGCTCTCCCTTCTCCTCTTCATCATCTTCATGCTTCCCCTTCACCACATCATTTGTCACCATGGACTCCACTTCAAATCACTACCAAAATCTCACTTGATCATACCTGTTTCGTAGATGTTCATCATTCCTAATACACCCGTAATGTATTAGAGATGTTTAATGTCATACTGTGGTACATTACAGGCAAAGCAATAAAATCTCCATGGAGACAGACATGTGGCGGAAACTCTACTAGAAAGTTTACATACTGCACCTTTAAGCAACTGATACTTTGCAGTGACGTCACGCTGGGGAGGTTCTACATGTATGTCTATGACAGAATATCTGGTAGTTACCATGGTGACAAAATGCAAATATTAGCAAACACTGCCAAAAAGTTTTAAGATAGTCTGACCTCAAGAAAAAATAAAAAAATAGATTTAAACGGGACATTTTCAGGAGCTGATGGTGTTGTTTAGGTATTTGAGTTTCTACACAAAAGATGAGAGTGTCTAACTGAAAAACTGTTGGCTAATGCTAGCTACCTTGTGACTGTAATGTTATGTTAGAGGGACTTGTTTATCTTCTCACTTCTTGTCATTCCTAAACTCAGATTAAAGTCTAATTTGAGTTTTGACAAGTTACAAAACACATAAGTTAGCTTCACACCCTCAGAGAATGTTGATGACATGAACTGCAAATGGTCAACAGAAATTCTTCAGGATTAACTTTTCCCTGCTGGACTCCTGACACAAGGAGTTAGACTCAGACGAGGTGTTAATGTTATAATGCAGACCTGCCTGGACACTGTTGGCAGAGATGTACAATAATAGACATATGGATGCTTGCCCCGCTCTGACCTGGACTGCCCTGGACTGCCACGTTACAAAAGTGCAGGTGTATTTGTTTGTGTCTGTGGCTCCTGCAGTGGCTGTGACTGTTGAAGTGACTATAGCAGGGATGTGCTGATAGAGAGGTTTTAGAGCATCCGACTACTGCCCTAGGACTCTGCAAAGTAAAAAAAAAAAAAAAAAAAAATGGAGTAGGGGAAGAAGTAAGAAAGATAAAGAAAAGAGGATGACTGCAGGAAATAAACAAGGTTACAGAAATTGTAAAGCAAGGGATTTGGATGGAGGTTTGAACCAAGGTCAGGCCAGTGATGCAGGGAGAGAAATGGTAAGAAGGCGGGGTAAAAATGATTGACATCATGAGATAAAGGTATAGGGAGCGGGGAGGGGGTGTGTGAGGGAGAGAGAGGGACTTTTGCATGATAATTTGTTCATTAAGCGAGACCTTGACCGCCAATTCTCTTCTCATACATCCTGATCCCTGCGCTCATTTCCTCCCTCTCTCTCTCCTTCACTTGCCCAATCTCTCCCCTCCTCCTCCTTCACCCCCTCCTCCCTTCATCCCCCACCTCCTCCTCTCTGCTTAGTTCCCTCTTTTTCTTCCTCTAAACGTCAGTGTTCTCTCATTATAGAATCCAGACTCAGCAAGTTTCACGGAGGAGGAGGAGAGGGGAGGATGGGTGCAGAGGGGAGAAGGAAAGTGGGATGGGGAGGGAGAGGATGACTGCGTATACAACCATGTGACTTCTCTTTGTTCACTAGAGTACATGCATGTGCGTGTGTGTGTGTGTGTGTGTGTGTAAACCCTGACACTCCACCGGGGGTTTGGAGTGCCCTGAGCTCAAATGAGATAAATAAATCCATTCAGAGGTAAACCAGAGAAGTAGCGGTAAATGTGATTTTTTTTTTCCCCTAACAGGCCTGCACTTCGGCAAACAAATGCAAAATCAATAAAGAGCACCCTTTAGAGATGTAAAGTGTGCCCCAGCTGCATGCACAAAAAGCAGGGATATCGGCGGCATGTGGAGTGAAAAATGATATGTTTGAGTGAATTTAGCTAAAGGAAAAGTCTGGTTGACACTAAGAGCGCACTCAGCCACAGTGGTCTGTTTGAAATCTGAGACGATGTTTAGATAAAAGAAAAGTGGGATTTTGGAGCTACTGAGGTGAAATACAAAAACAAGGCTGCAGATTTTGAAGGGCAGCTTCAAGGAAACAAAATATATAAATAAACATGCAGTATGTGATTTTAGATAATGTGTAGGTGGTAATGAAGATGAAGATACATGAGACAGATGCATTTTAAAGGGTCCATGTTAAGCTATGTTATAATGTTGTTTCCTCATCACAAACATACCTGGAGTTTTGTTTTGTTTCATTCACACATGTTTAACACACAAATCTGCATATTTAGGCTGAGTTCTTCTCTCAAACAGAAAACACTGTTCCCCCTTGTGATGTTATGTGGTAATACCCATTTTTAAACTCCATACACCTTCACATCAATCATTTGGATCATTCAGCCCTAGAATTTCCAGTGTTTACTAAAGAAAATGTAAAAGGTAGCTGTTAACTTGAAATCTACCACTACATGACATCACAAGATGAAACAACAAACATGTGTATTTGAGCAAAACAAAACTCCGAGTATGGTTTGAGGAGGTAACAACATTACAACATTAAAACTCACGAGTCAATTTTGTGCAATAGCAACATGCCGTATTGTAGCCATGGCTAATTTCCATCCATTTTCCTGTTTTCAATCTCACAAACACACCCTCATTCATGCACCAGTGTACACCCACACTGGAGGCAACAAGGGTAAAGTGTTGCCCAAGGACACAACAGCAGTGGGGTTCAAACATTTGGGCTAGGGGAAGAGCTCTCCCCTGCTAAGACTGTTTCCCTGGGATTATAATGGTGCTCATTCATCATGTTTTATGAATTCCTGGCAGCCAAACTACTGGCCTTAGACAGGAAATCAAGAGAACAAGAATCTCAAAGCTGTACTGCCCTTAACATGCGAATCAAACACATAACGTAAACTGTGTACTACAATGTTATATACAGCAGAGAACTGGAGAAAAAGGACCATTTTACATGTACAGAAAACTCCACACATTCTGAGACCTGCACCCTGGGCTTCATGTAAATCGGTTATCACGGAATGCAGATGAGATTCGTGTCAACTTGCCAGGAGCTCAATGACAGTCTGTGATCGGAGCCAAACAAAGTAAATCGCCCCTTTAGCAGCACCATTGTGTAGGCTCCATTTACCTTTTCTATGTGTGATAAACATTTGAATACCTGAGCTTCTTTGAAATGTGGGTGACATTTGGACGATTATTGTTCTAACTCTCATTGCAGTGGTATATTAATGGAGCTAATGAAAGTTATATAAATCAGGGAGTTACAATGTTAACATTCTGCTACTGACTGTGGTGTGTTTGAAAGCTCTGTATCCTTGATCCGGCCACAAGGAGTTATTCATGTCTGAATAGGGAGATGATGGGAGGTGAATTATGTGACCTCCCATGGCATAAAAGTAAAAGAAAATAATTTACACAAGAGAGTAAAATAAAATTTCATTGCAAGACTTACTACTTCTTTTGCAAACAACTGGCATGTACAGTATATTCCACTGTTCCTTTGCCCACATATACACTGAAAACAAGAGTACCCACTGAAACTTTCTGCCCACTGCTCAATTTTTTGAGAACTACACATCACCAGAATGAAATATGTTGGACTGGACAAACTAAGCAGTGTGAAAAATGTTCCCAGATGAGTGGGAGAAGTAGACATGGTAGTGCTTGCTGGGCAAATAATGAGACTCCAAACAAAGCAAGTATCACCATAACAACAGGGAAAAAGAAGCTATCCAAATGCAAAATCTGTAATAAAATGAGTTAAGTATAGTAGGTGATAGTACAAAAAGGAGATGTTATATAGTAAACTAAAGGCGACCGCACATCAAGACACGCTAACCTACTAAAACAGTCTCCTCTCACAGACATGCACTTAGACTTTCATTTTGTCAGTGCTCCAGTGTTTAAGTTGGCCTTAAAACTTTCTTCATTGTGCCATTTTTTAATTTTTATTTGGTTATGTATAATGTATCAAGGATAGGGATACTATACTTTTATACTTTTAAACTAAACCCAGCAAAAGACAACAAAATAATAAAGTATACATACCTTTGTGTAAATGAACTGTCTCTTTAGAGTCATTCAACAAACCTGTGTGACCTTTTCCTGTTCAGTTATATTCATTCATCATATTCTGGGCCCTGTGGCGTTTTTTATTTAGTTAGTCCCCCACTCGTCTTGCCACAGCAGATTGATAGTTATAGGTAAATTAATCCTCTGCATTTGACCCATTCATCAATAACGCTGGGTCAGCCTGTCTGGAGCAGTGGGCACCCTGAGACCCATCTCCAGATTTTAGGCTCTGGGCTTGGTCTGGATTACCTCAGATGAAGGACTTTAGTGTGTATGCTCAGGGTTATGGGGGAAACTGGACTGCCCAAGAAAACCATCCAATAATAATTAGGGATGTAACAATATCCAAATCTCTCGGTATGATATTTTCACAATAAACATCTTACGGTACAATATTTACTGAGATATTTTGTGGAGGCTAACAAAACTATGAATATGATACTTTTTCCTCTTAAAATGCTTTGACAAGATTTAATCCAAAGAACTATGACTTAAAAATGCTTAGAACAGTTATTTCTTTCATGTAGTCTACAATGACACGGAGCAAAGGATCATGGTCTATGTAGTCCCTTTTTTTTAGCTATTGCTGCACCATAACTATTAATTTAAGCAAAGAGACTTGTAATTTGATATATTGTGACGGTCCACGATATTATTGTGAGAACTTTGACGATACGATATCACAATATTTCGATTATTGTTACATCCCTAATAATAATGAAATACAAATGTTAACGACTCAGCCACTACCACCAACTAGAACCCCTGTCCCTCCATTCTACAGATAATTACAACTACAGAATTATAAAGCATTTTACTGACAAATTAACAACATTTAAATTGGTACTGCATTTTTATTGGAGGACTTTATATTACCAAACAGCAGCATAGTTGTAGTATTGTTGCAGTCATAATATTATACAAAGTCATTCTACCGTATACACTACAACCACACGCAGTCTGTTGCCTCTCATTTATTACAAATTCTGTCTGTTTTATGGAGCACTGCGTTGTACCCCAACATGGTCATCTGTCCCCGCTCAGCGCCAGGCTCTTCCCAGTGCGTTCCAGCGTGTCTCCTGGCTGTGTGTCTGCCTCACTCTAGGACACATGTCTCCTGCCCATCACACAGCTCTCATGCTTGATTTGTCACTCACCTGCTCACAGCCCACCCACTCAAATACTACCATCAGCTACTATGGTTTAAATGAACACACATACTCTCTCCCTCTCTGAGCCTGTCCCCCGAGGCCTCCCCGAGAACAATGGAGCTCAAGCAGGAAAGGTTTGAGAGGGGGCTGTTGGTAAGTCAGTTGTTTTAGGTGACATGGACACACATTCATTGATGTGGTGGTATTTGTGCCATAGTATTTACAGTAGTAGGGACCATAAAAGCATTCTCAGATAGACAAAAAGATAGTTCAGTTGATAGGACTTTTGGCTACTGAACTGAAGGTCAGCAGTTCAAATCCCGCTCTCGACATAATCATCATTAGTAGAGCAATTAGATACACAGGTTGGTGGTGCGATTCCAGATCCCACAGATGAATGCTGTTGTTGTATCCTCGGGAAGAGACACTTAACACACCTTGCCCCTGGTGTTTGTGTACATTTTTTTACATTTTTGTAAAAATTAGTGTGAATGGGTAGGCGGTTCCTTGATGTAAAGTGCTTTGAGGTGTCT